>CM028384.1:26974358-27002131 GCA_013146195.2 Codonopsis lanceolata | reverse complement strand
TTTCTTGTCACACCCTCTCCTTTTGCCTAAGCGCTCTCGGGTTTTCACTTAGCCTCTCTTTTCTTTTCTTTCTTCACACTCTCTCTTTGCTAAGCGCCTCTCGGGTTTTCACTTAGCCTCTCTTTTCTTTTCTCTTTTTTGTTTTTGTTTTTGTTTTTTTAAAGAAATTAAACAAATACAACAACATCAACACATGCACCCCATTTGATTCATGTTCGAATAAAATTCCTTAACCACCAAGCTGTTCCCTTCCTCCCTTGGTTCATCACAAAATTGTTGCCAACGTCTAAACCCAAATCTCTCGGTAAGGCGAAAGGATCCTATGTTAAACTTTCTTTCGGCAATCATGGCCTGATAATGAAAGTAGAAATAATTTTGGGACAAGTAGTAATTAAAAGCAGGGGAAGAGTCATGGGGGTCTCCACTGGAGAAAGGTTCAAGGGAGGGGCACTAGGCGTACTCTCATCATGCCTATGTTTTTTTCGGGACTCGTTGGATTTTCGTCCTCCTTTTTTCGAATGATCCTTAGTGTTTCCCATATTCATGTCAAGCAATAATATAATTCCAAGCAAAAGTAACCCAATCTGCAACACAAATGGAAACCACAAGGAATGGATAAAGAGGCTCTAACCTTGAAGAAAACAAATTGCGGAAAAATTGTGGTAGGAAAGTTTGAACTCTGTAGGAATCGCAAAGTTACGCGGAATCTTCAAAGTCGTCGGAAAACTCAAGGGTTTTAGATGAAGGTGCCGGAATTTGGTAATGTCTGGTGAATCTGAGAAGAAAGCTTATGGAGAGGGACTAACTTTTTGTAACGAGGAGTGTAGTGATTTGGAGGTGTAGAAGAAGAAATCGCGGAATTTAATGGAGGAGTGGCCGGGTTTTTTTGTATTTGGAGAGAGAGAAGCGGGGGGAGAAGTGAACGGTGGGATTGTATTGTTGGGGGGTATCGAGCCTTTTTACTTTCTTAAATACCTGACCCAAAACATACCCAATCCGACCCGGACTTGGTTTTAACCCGTGCAATTCCTATCATGGGTCAGACTTCAAAAACCAGGTTTCGATGTTGAGGCGGCCGCATGGATATTAATGAGGCGGGCGCCTCAAATCTGAGAGGCTAACGCAATTTTCCCAACATCGGCGGCCGCATGGAGATTGATGGCGGGCGCCTCAAATCACGGCAACTTTTGTCCCCATCACGAAGTTGAGGCGGGCGCATGGAGATGAATGAGGCGGGCGCCTCAAACTTGTCAAATTTTTCCCCCGATCCTGTAGTTGAGGCGGCCGCATGGATATTAATGAGGCGGGCGCCTCAAACTTGTCAAAATTTTCCCCGATCACAGTTGAGGCGCATGGATATGAATGAGGCGGGCGCCTCACTCTTCGACCTGCACAAACCGGCCTCAACTTGAAGTTGAGGCGGCGCTGAGGGGAGTTGAGGCGTGGGAAGTAGGCGGGGCTGGAGCTACGGCCAAAATTTCTCTTCCTCCTTGCTTTTCTGCCTGCACAACACTACACACAAAAATACCTAAGTAGCACCTATTTCATAAAAATAAAGTGAACAAAAATAAAATAAAATAAAAGAAATAGAAACCGGGTTGCCTCGGTAAGCCGCATACTTCTTTACCTGTCTTTAGCTAGACCAAATCGAAGGGAAAGACCCAGGCATACCATAAGGATTAAGCATAATTAGGATCGTAGAGATCCATCATTTCCACATCCTCTACATTAACCTCCCCCATCAAAATAGGGTTTTAATCTTTGCCCATTTACCTTAAACTCTTGGTTTCGGAGGCGGAGATCACAACCGCACCATGTGGGAATACCTCCCTCACCAAATAAGGACCGGTCCACAGGGACCTCAATTCTGGGAAACAAGCGCAAGCGGAATCAAACAAGAGGACTTTTGACCTACCTTAAATTCTTTCCTCAAAATCATTTTATCATGCCACTTTTTTGCTCGTTCTTTGTAAGACAAATTATTTTCATACGCTTCTCTCCGTTTCATCAAGTTCATTCAATTGCGGTTTTCTTTCCTCACGGACCCGTCTAAGTTCATATTGAATTTTTTATTGCCCAAAGGCTTTGTGCTCTAATTCAGCGGGCAAGTGACATGGCTTCCCAAACACTAATCGGTATGGGGACATACCAATAGGTGTCTTGTAAGCCGTGCGATAAGCCCAGCATCCTCAACTAAGACTCCAATCTTTCCTATTCGGGTTTACGGTCTTTTCGAGGATGGACTTGATTTCCCTATTGAAACTACGCTGGCCATTGGTTTGAGGATGATAGGCGGTGGAGACCTTGAGTGATGTTATACTTTTTGACTAAGGCCTCGACCAACCTATTGCAAAAATGAGTTCCCCCTATCGTGATCAAGGCCTAGGCATCCCAAACCTAGACACAACATTGCTCTTGAGGAAATTCACCACCACGCTTAGCATCATCGGTGCGTGTAGGGATTGCTTGACCCGTTTGGAAAGCGTAGTCCCTTGCAAGTAAGATGTACACAAAAAAAAGAAATAGGAAGCGGACCCATAAAGTCAATTCCCCAAACATCAAAAACCTCGCAATTCATTACGATGTTTTGTGGCATCTCATTGCGGCGTCCTATATTTCCAACACGTTGACATAGGTCACAAGACTTACAAAAAGCGGCGGCATCCATAAATAATTTTGGCCAAAGAAACCCTTTGTCTAACACTTTCTAAGCGGTGTTGTTGGCACCAAAGTGACCACCACATGCATACTCATGACAAAGCTTAAGAATAGAGGCCATCTCATTTCAGGGACACAACGACGAATAACTTGGTCGTGTGATGCTTCCACAAGTTTGGTTCGTCCCACACATAGTACTTAGCCTCAGCTGCGGATTTTGTCTCTTTTAGATTTAGAAAAAACTTGGGGAATTTTATTAGAGACCAAAAGTTTCACCAAATCCATACCAAGGCAACACGTCCTTAGCGCCCCATGAAAGCCTCATCGAGGAAACTTCGTCCCTAATAGGGGCACTGCTTATGAGGTGTGCTATCCTCTCTCACCAAATGACTCGAGTGGTCGGCCACTTGCATTACATTTCGGCTCCTTTCTTATCCCGATTTCTAAGTTAAACTCATCTAACGAAGGACCCACTTAGAATGAGTCTCGGTTTTGCTCTTTCTTGACATTAAATACCTAAGCGGCATGATCGGTGTACACAATGATTTTGGTCCCAAGCAAATAGGACCTAAACTTTTCTAGAGCAAAAACCCGCTAACATCTCTTTTCGTAGTGGAGTAGTTTCGTTGTGCCTCATTCAAAGTCGCCATAGGCGCATAATAAATCACGTGAGAGCACGATCCACTTTTTGACCAGCGCCCCGAGGCATAATCACTCGCATCACACATGATCTCAAAGGAGAGACCAATTGGGGGCTTGAATAATAGGAGTTGAAGTCAGCCGATCCTTGACTCATCAAATGCTTTCTTGCAATTATCATCAAATGTAAAATCCACCTCTTTTTGCAACAAGGTGCATAGAGCGATGCAATTTTCGAAAAATCTTTAATGAAGCGGAGCGGCGGTAGAACCCGCGACCAAGGCGACCGCACTTCCGCACATTTGTAGGGTAGGAAGTGTGGAAATAACATCAATTTTTGCTTTATCCACTTCAATACCCTTTTTGAAACCACATGTCCCAACACAATGCCTTGCTCAACCATGAAATGACATTTTCAAAATTTAACACCAAATTCGTTTCAACACATCGGTCATCGAGCACTAAAGCAAGGTGAGCAAGACATTGGTCGAGCAGTCACCATGGACGGTGAAGTCATCCATGAAAACTTCCATAAAATTTTCCACAAAATCGGAGAAGATGCTCATCATACACCTTTGAAAAGTCGCGGGTGCATTGCATAAACCAAAGGGCATCCTCAGATAGGCAAAGGTCTTAGAAGGGGCAAGTAAAAGTAGTTTTCTCTGGTCTTCGGTGCAATTGGTATTTGAAAATACCGGAATACCCATCAAGAAAACAATAATACTCCCTTCAGGCAAGCCTTTCCAACATCGATCAATAAAGGGAGGAAGTGATCTTTTCTAGTTACCTCATTTAGTCGCCGAAGATCGTCTGAACCACGCCATCCGTTTGCTCCGGGTTGGCACCAACTCGCCCTTGTGATTGATGGCGGCGGTGATCCCACCAGCTTGGCTACATTGAGTAGGGCTCACCCACTCAGCATGCGATATGGCATATATGATCCCCATCGTAGCAACTTCAAAACTTCTTTCTTCACCACCTCCATCATAGGTGGGTTCAACCTCTGCTTCGCGGGCCGCCGTGCAGAAGCAGCACCCTCTTCTAACGAAATCCGGTGTGTGCATACGAGAAGGACTAATGCCCTTGATGTCGGCAATAGTCCATCCAATCGCCTCTTTCGCTCGGGATCACATCCACTAATCTCTTCTCCCTGCTCCTCCGTCGAACACTAGAGATCACCACGAGGCGGTGTCTTCCCTTCACCCAGAAAGCATATTTCAAATTCTCGGGAAGAGGTTTCAATTCAAGCACGGGCGCCTTCTCAGCAGATGGCGGGGGTTTCTCTGGTGGCACCTCCAAGCGGTAATTTACCAAATCCCGATGGTGAGACATACATAGCACTCTCGAGAGGCTCATCACCGCCTCCTTCATCTCATCGAAATTTCAAACTCCAACCGGTGTATCCCAACGCATTCTCAATGCAGATTTCATGTCATCATCACTACCGCACACCTCAAACACCTCTTGGGTTATAGGCTCACGACATCAATGAAGTTCACGAGTGCACATCCTTAGGGTACTTCATAGCGGCAAAAGATATTAAACTCCATTTGTTCCCCATCGAACTCCATGGTCATCGACCGTTAGTAACATCCAACTTGAGTACGGCGATCGACATGAAAGGTCTCCCTAACGAGAATGGGAGCCTTAGGATGCGTATCCATCTCCAAGACATAAAAGTCTGGAAAGATGAGCTTCCCAACCCGGACTAGAACATCCTCAATCACCCCCTTAGGGTACGCATTAGATCGGTCGGTAAGCGGATAACCACCCGAGTATCTGTAGAGGTCCCAACTTTAGGGTCTCAAACAACGCATAAGGCATGGCGTTGATTGAAGCCCCCAAGTCAACATAGCCATGTGCTCGAATTATCCCCTAGCGACAGGAATCACGAACATACACGGATCACTACACTTTTTCGGCATCCTCTCTTCGATAGCTGAGACACGTGTTCACTAATCTTTACCTTCTTCTGACTCCGCTCCTTTTGATTCCTCTTCATAGTGCACAATTCTTTCAAGAACTTCGCATACCTTGGGACAGACTGCAGAAGATCAAGAAACGGAATGTTTACCTCAAGCCGCTTGAAGGTGTCAAAAATAGCCTTATCAGCCTCCGGCCTTCTGTCATCCCTTAAAGCATACGGAAACGGGGGAGCTGGCTCATGAACAGGAAATACTGGTGCAGTGCTCTTCTCCTTTTCAGGAATCTGCACCTCAGGTGTAACTCTCTCAACCACCAACTCAGGTTCCTCTTCAACAACCACTTCTTCTAGCTTTTTCCCACTGCGCAAAGTCATTGCACTGACATTAGGCTTTGGATTCGGTTCCGTTCTAGATGGAAACTTTCCCGAATCCTTAGCCTCCATTCTCCCAACTGCATCTGCCAGCTGACCCACATGTTTCTCCAAATTGCTGATGCTCGATTTAGTCTCCTGTTGGAACTGCTGGAAATTTCCATTCATGGTAGTCATGCTCTGCGCTAGTGATCGGACCAGGTCCTCTGTAGACTGTCCCTGTTGTTGTTCTTCTTGTCCAACAGTGCTCTGTCTTGGTTATATTGGTTTCCACTGGCTAGCGACCTGCTTTGAAACCCTTCGATTATTGAACGGCTGCCTGAACCCTTGTTGTCCCTGGGGTGGACCATACCTGAGGTTTGGATGAACATTATTAGCATTGTTGTAATTGTACTGTGGTGGCCTCTGCCCCTGCTGATTGAAACCTATAGCATTGACATCCGCCACATTATCCGTCTGAAGAGTAGGACAAGAGTCAGTCGGGTGGGTCACATCAGCACATATACCGCATGGATGAGGTTGTTGACCCAAAACCAATGTCTTTAACAAACTCTTAACATCTGCCAGCTCAGTCTTCAAATCACTCGTTGAATCACTCGATCCTGCTGCACTGACTTGTCTAACGCTAGACCTCCTACCATGAGTCCTTGTGCTTTTAGCTAGCTCTTCAATCAACTGCTCTGCATCCCTGGTAGTTTTGTTCAGAATACTACCTCCACAAGCAGAATCCACCCACCTTTTGTCTTGCTCAGTCAATCCCCCATAAAAATAAACAATGAGCTGTTCATCATCAAAGCCATGATACGGGCAACTTCTGCATAGCTTATAGAACCGGTTGTGGTAGTCATAGAGTGATTCATCGGACCGCTGCTCCATGTTGCTGATATCCCTCTTCATGACATTGATTTGATCTGGGGGAAAGAACTCATCAAGGAATACTTCCTTCAACTCTTGCCAAGAGGTAATGCTGTTGGGTGGCAGGTGATAATACCACATATTCGCATTAGTCTTAAGAGTAAAGGAGAAACGCCCTCGCATAATAACGCCAAGCGGCAAGCTTCATACTCTTGCAAATCTGCACAAACCGAGCTATGTGCTGATTTGGATTTTCCCAAGGTATCCCATTAAAATGGGGTTCGTTCAACAATCCGGCTTCAACTCAAAAGTTACCCCGTAAATCAGAAATAACGCGCTGGTTGCTCATTCCGATTAGGACCAATCCTTTGCCTCAATGTCCGAGGTGGAGGATTGTTATAGCCTGCCATTACCCCCATTGTTCACAACCTGACCATTATTGGGGTTATTATTGCCTCTTCCATTACCCCCATTGTTCACAACCTCCGGGCCGTCATCGTTCTCACCGTTATTATTATTCATCCTGCTCCGCTGCAAATTTCTCCTATGCCTGAAATATCTGTCAATTTCTGGAACAAAGGGACTAACAACTTGATTAGCGAGCAGTATGGACCATAAAGGTTCCACACCACGGGGCGACAATAATAAGAGAGCGATTAAGGAGTAGAGTAAGAGTGCACACAAATATAACCGTTCCCTAAGCAACGGCAAAATTTGACAGCTAAAGTCGCACGCCTACAAATTAATTACCAAGACAAGACTCGACTCTGAGCTGCAGCTAGGACAAGTCCGTGGTCGAGTCGATCCAGAACGATTATTCGGTTGCACAATTGTCACTTGACAAGATTGGGGGTTTGATTTGTGATTAATTAACTACCTAAGACAGAAATTAAAACTAAGTTGTAAACAATTAAGGACTAGCACTTCAGATTTGTCTCCGTCCCCGTTTATCAATCCAATATCATCGGTATAATTTCTCTCTCTTTCTCCCTATTCACTTGATCCGAGATGTATTTCAATCCCTATTTCTTCCTTAAAGATGGTTATAGCGGTGACACACTCACTTATTTCCCTAATCGGTATCTAAACCTAATCGACACGTCTAGGTTCACAATAACGATTGATAAAACTTTGAGAAATTAAGATCAAGGAATTCTCTATTCTTTTGCAAATAGAAAGAACACTAGTTTTACTCCCTTTTCAATTTACCATGACACATGCATAAATCTCAAAGATGCTACTTGTGTAAAATCATAATCGACACGCACTTAAGATTAAACTAGCATTAAATCAATTGCAAGGGAAAAGAGGGTGATCAAATCTCAAAACCCTAAGAATCAATCTAACAATTCAAACAAGTAAAACTATGAATAGGGATTCAGAAGTAAAGAAATTAATACCTCAATTGAATTAAACAAACGGTTCAGGATTCAAATCCAAAGCAATGTAATTAAGCTTCCATGCAAACAGCTGAAATCTCTAGAGAAAATTCGTAGGAGAAGAAGATCCTAATTATGAAGTCAAAACAAGTATATATACTTGTTCCCCAAAACCTAATCCTAAGCTAAAAAGGAAAATCTTAAAAGAAAAAGGAAAGAGAATATTTAATAAAAGGTAGTCAAATCCTCCTACCATCTATTACCAAAAATAAATAGTTTCCAAATCTTTATCTTTCACTTTGACCCCTGAACCTCAAACTTTTCTCTTTTGATTCTCGAACTCTGCTGCTTTTGAAATCTGATCCTTGAACTTTCAGCTTTTGACAGTTCGGTCCCTGCACTTCTGATACTCGCAATTTTATCTTCCACAATAATAAACTTTTGCAGGGACATCACAAAATACTCACAATAAGTCTCAAAATTACAAAAGTTAACCAAAAACTCACCAAATCATAAACTACTCAAAATTACATCAACTAAACTAAAAGACATTAAAATAATAATAAAAATGTCTAGAAAATTAGGGAATTACATATCATAAAATCCACCACATCAGAAAGACAAACCGAGAGACCCTAAGAGTCAAAAGGTCAAACGAAGCAAGAAGGCTTCCGAACTCTCAACTAAGCATACAATGACCAAGATTGAAGTTATAAAACATGTTATAAAGGTACTAAGGCTCTAGTAGGACTTAGTTAAGTGCTAAGATGATACACGAAGCAGGTATAATAAGGCATGCAATGTATAGAAGGCATACAAGCAACTACGATCATGGTTGACCTTATGCGAGCATGGTATGAACAATATGGACTCTAAAACATGTTAAGACACATAATGAACATATTAATCAAGTATAGGAGACATGTTATACAAGTAGGGTTTGGGATCTCACATCCGCCCCCACTAAAAGGAATTTAGTCCCTAAATTCATACCGGAATCGTCAAATAGGAAAGGGTATCTTTCTATCATATCAAGCTCGGTCTCCCACGTGGCTTCCTCAATATCATGATTCTTACCCAAGACCTTCACTAATGGAATCCTCTTCGTTCTCAAGACTTGTTCCTTCGTATCAAGAATCCTCACCGGCTTCTCATCATAAGAAAGCTCAGGTTCAATAGTAATCTCATCATATGTAAGGACATGTGACTCATCCTTCAAGTACTTGCGTAGCATCGAGACATGGAAGGCATCATGAACATCCGATATAGAAGGTGGCAATGCCAACCGATACGCAAAAGATCCAATCCTTTCTAAGATCTCAAATGGTCCAATAAATCTAGGTGAAAGTTTACATTTCTTCCCAAATCGCTTAGTACCGCGCCGGGGCGATACTTTCAAGAATACATAATCACCAACCTGAAACTCTAAGTCACGTCTCCGGCTGTCTGTGTAGCTTTTCTGTCTACTCTGAGCTGTAAGCAATCTGTCTCTAATAAGTTTCACACTCTCAGCTGACTGTTATACCATCTCTGAACCCCAAAGCTTAGCTCAACAAACTTCATCCCAGCAAATCGGCGAACGATACTTACGCCCATATAAAGCCTCATATGGCACCATTTCAATACTGGACTGGTAACTGTTATTGTATGCAAATTCGGCTAATGACAAATGAGAATCCCAACTACCTTTGAAATCCATGGCACAAGCACGCAATAAATCCTCCAATATCTGAATCAATCTCTCGGACTGACCATCAGACTGTGGGTGAAAAGTCGTACTGAAGTTCAACTTTGTACCCAAAGCCTCCTGTAGAGAATGCCAAAATCTAGAAGTGAACCTGGGATCTCTATCAGATACAATGCTAACCGGTATACCATGTAATCTCACGATATCATGGATATACAACGCTACCAACTGACTCAAACTATAAGTCATCGCAATAGGAATAAAATGTGAAGATTTTATCAACCTATCCACAACAACCCAAACTGCATCAAATCCTCGGCGAGTACGTGGCAATCTTGTCACAAAATCCATGGTAATATGCTCCCATTTCCACTCCGGTATCTCAAGTGGTTGTAGTAAACCGGCAGGTCTCTGGTGTTCAGCCTTAGCCTACTGGCATGTCAAACATCTAGACACATACTCTACGATTTATCTCATCATTCCATTCCACTAGAACTGTCTCTTCAAGTCTCTATACATTTTGGTACTCCCTGGATGTATAGTATACTTGGCCTTATGAACCCATCAAGAACCATACATTGAACTCCATCGGTAGAAGGAACGCAAACTCTACCTCGAAAAGTTAAGATACCATCACTGTTAATAGCGAACTTCGGTGTCTTACCATCACCCAATCCATCAATAATCTTCCTCAACTCAGAATCGGAAGCTTGAGCCTTCTTAATCAACTCAAACAATGCAGGCGTAGCATGCACACTAGCAAAAATAACATTGTGCTCACTCACAACTGGACTCCATTCACGGACATCCTCAAGCATCTTCCACTCCCTCATCATCAAGCAAGACATATACGCCTTCCTACTCAAGGCATCCGCAACAACATTAGCTTTCCCCGAATGGTATAAGATAGCGCAATCATGATCCTTAAATTTCTCCATCCATCGCCTCTGTCGCATATTCAACTCCTTTTGTGAAAAGAGATACTTCAAACTCTTGTGATCAGTGAATATCTCAAACTTAGCCCGTAAAGATAATGTTTCCACTTGTGAAGCACAAAAATAATAGCTACCAACTCAAGGTAATGTGTCGGATAATTCTGCTCATAGAGGTGATAGCTTCCTCGAAGCATAAGCAATAACTCTCGCGTTATGCATAAGCACGCAACCTAAGCATTCTAATGATGCGTCTCTATAAACTACAAAGTTCTCTGAACCACTAGGCAATGCTAAGATAGGAGCCGTAGTCAACCTCCTTTTCAACTCTTGAAAACTAGCCTTGCACTTATCACTCCATTAAAAGAAGATTTCTTCTATGTCAAATTAGTCATTGGAGTAGCGATTTTCGAAACTCCCTCGATAAACCTACGGTAATAACCTGCCAAGCCCAAGAAACTACGGACTTCGGTTACCGTACTAGGCATCTTCCACTTAGTAACCGCCTCAACCTTGGATGGATCTACCGCGATACCATCACTAGACACCATGTGTCCTAGAAAAGAAACATGTTCGAGCCAGAAAGCACACTTACTGAACTTCGCATAAAGTTGCTTCTCCCGCAAGATAGAAAGAACCTCTCTCAAGTGATTCTTATGTTCCTCTCGTGACTTGGAGTACACAAGAATGTCATCAATAAATACAACCACAAAGCAATCAAGGTATTCATGAAACACCCTATTCATTAAATCCATAAAAACTGCAGGCACGTTGGTCAACCCAAACGGCATCATAACAAACTCATAATGACCGTAACGCGTACGAAAGGCTGTCTTCGGGACATCCTCCGCCCGAACCTTCAACTGGTGATAGCCACTCCTCAAGTCAAACTTGGAATAGACAACTGATCCCCAAAGTTGATCAAAGAGATCATGAATGTGTGGCAAAGGATACCTATTTTTAATAGAAACCTGGTTCAACTATCGATAGTCTATACACAACCGTAGACTACCATCCTTCTTCCTCACAAATAATACCGGTGCACCCCAAGGAGACACACTCGGTTTAATAAACTCCCTATCAAGAAGTTCTCATGGAATCGATCCTTCAAGTCACGCAACTCCGCCGGAGTCATTCGGTAAGGTGCCCTAGAAATAGGTGAAGTCCCTGGCAATAGCTCAATACAAAACTCTAGCTCTCGGTCGGGAGGTAAAGCATACTCAGTAGAAAAGAAATCAGGGAACTCATTAACTACTGGAATATCTTCTAACTTAGCATTGGACATGCTAGTATCAAGTAAAGAAGCTAAATACCCCGTACACCCACGTGATAAAAGTTGTCTAGCCCGCAAAGTAGAAATAATATGAACCCATTCATAGCATGATCACCCGAAAACACAAACTCCGGAATACCGGGCATGGTAAAAGTTACTCTCTTACGACAGCAATCAACTAAAGCATGATGTACACAAAGCCAATCCATACCAAGAATCACATCAAAGTCTCGAATAGGCAATACTACCAAATCAGCACGCAAGACTCGATCATTAACAAGCACATCATAGTCACTATAGACCTCAGACGCCAACAAGCAATCACCCAACGGTGTAGACACCTCAAGCACATAAGGCAACTGGGCAGGCAATACACATAAATTCCCTAAGAAATGCGATGCAACATAAGAATGAGTAGACCCCGGATCTATAAGAACTCGAGCATGATGATCGAAAATTGAGAGAATACCTCTGATCACAGAAGTAGACTCGGGAACACCTTGCTGATCGAGCGTAAAAACACGAGCATGCGCCTTAGGACGCCCATCATTGTCCCTCTTGGACCCAGATTGCTGAACTAACCCCATGGACTGAGATGCTCTAGACTTAGGACAGTCTTTGAGCTGATGACTAGGATCTCCACAACTAAGATAAGGACCAAGCCTGGTTCTGCACTTCTCACTAGAATGCCTAATCTTGTTACAGAAAGAACAAATCAATGGTCCACTACCCTGAGTCTGCTGCCCCAAAGGAGTAGGAGCACTACTACTACGACTCTCAAACGGATGCCTATTCTGTCCACCAGACTGCTGCCTATTCTGACCACCATTGCGACGGTTGCCCTGATAGCCAGACCGATTCCTAGAAGGCTGACCTCTACCGGTCGCCTGTGAAGACTGCTGCTGAGAAGTTTGCACAGAAGGCTTCTGCATGTGCTCCTCAATGTCCCACTCAATCTCATCAACACGATCCACTGCACTTCGGTAATCTACCAACTGTAGAGATAACAACTGTTTCCTAAACTCGGTCTTCAACCCTTTCACGAACCTTTGGGTCCTGTGTTTCTCATCCAGCACCAGATGTGCACAGTCACGGGATAACTCAGTAAATTTAGAAGAATACTGGGCTATAGACATAGATCCCTGTTCTAGCTCCTGGAACTCTTTCTCTCTCCGCTGTCTAACCATATTAGGCACATAAAAAGCCCTAAACTCTATCTTAAAGGTAGGCCACACCTATGCCACCTAGTTCATCTCCCAACTAGCAAGTAGAACTTCCTACCAATGATTGGCGGCTCCCCTCAGCTTATAAACAGCTAACACCACCTTCTCTTCATCCGTGCAGTCTAGAGCTGCAAAGATCTTCTTCAAATCCTCAAGCCATAACTCGGCTATACTAGCATCCGCCTCTCCCTTAAAAGATGGAGGATTCATGTTCAAGAACCTCTCTAACACAACATTATTCCATGCTCTAGCTTCCGGTGGTATAACATTACGTGGTGGTGACACTCTCGCCTCGGGTTCTGGAGGTGGTGGTGGAGGTACATTCTGACCCTGGCCAAGCTGAGCCATCTCGGTCATAAATTCTCTCATGCGGCGATACATATCTGCCATCTGTGCATTCATATCGACTGGACCCTGTGGTGGAGGTGGCAACTCTGCCTCAGGCTCATCAGGAACTCTACTGGGTCTGCCTCTACCTCGGCCTACACCAGCTCTTCTAGGAACCACCATTAAACACCTATAAGAATTCACTCGGCATTAGAACATCACACAAGAAACTAACCCACCTAGGCCATGGAACCTATCCTGGCTGATAGCTAACCTATAAACAAGCTCTGATACCAACTGTAGCGACCCGACCCAGGCCCGAGGTGGAACCACGGGTCGGACCGCCCAAATAGGGGGGAAACAAGTGAGCACATAAAACATGCAAGGACTTAATTTAAGAAAACAACATGACGCAACATTAGAGACGTAACACGCCTCGACACCAAAAGGCCGGAATTTTAAAAACATTTCCTGATATAACAGTTAAGCAATTAAACCAAGTCATCGGCGACACTACATGCCGGAACCCAAGCTAGCAGTTAATGGACAAGAATTAAATAAGAGCTAATAGGATGCTCAGTGGAAGACTTATACGTAGTGAACTATTAACAAGATAACCAAGCTCGGCTTACACAATGCTGGCATCAAAAGGAATACAAATACTACAAGTGTTAAAACTACTAGTAGCTAATAAAAGTAACAAGTTCAAGTTCTATACATATTCCCAAGCATAGTCTAATTGACTTGCTTTAACCCATCGTCCTTGCAAAATATAAAAGGAAGGAAGAGGACAATTAAACCATCTCTTCAACTGCAACGTCGAACCAAAAGAGGAATAAAGGAGACACGAACACTGCAAGCCTCAGCGAGAAGGACCTGCTTTGCTAGGTTCTAAAGCAGTAAAGGGGAATGGGTAAGTCCTAACGACTTGTAAGCTATCAATCATGCATGTCATGGCAATATGCAACATACAAGGCAAGATATCGTCACATAAGCATAGAGATCATATATTCGAGATGCACATTGTTTCACATAGGTGCTCGTAATTAAATCACATAGGATAAGGATATATGGAGAGATGGGCCGCTACGTAGTTCCTGCATACAAGCGTTATCTGGAATGTGAGGTGTCAGATAATTGTGAGTACATCGACCTTCCGAGGAGATGCCTGGAATAGACACACCAACGATGTTCTAATGGTTACAGCAAAGAGGCTACTTCCCCACTGTGGCCACAGTGGAGGCGTGTGTGTAAAAGGACAGGTATGCCAGCTGGACTCATGCAAATGCCAAGTAGTGTTTACTTAACAAATTCTCAAGTAGAGAACGAGGTCGACAAGAGCGATCTCGTTCAAGACAAGTAATTATTCTCATCAATAATCAAGTAGGATTGAGTTCGACAAGAGCGAACTCAACATGTCAAATAGGCATTCTATTATATGACATCTAAAATCAAGCATGGTAATCAATCCAAATTCAAGAGTCTAGAATTATTATTCTTAGTGAAACATGTTTAGAACGTCGTAGGGATTGATCATTGAGCCGGTATTGTTCAATGGCTCACTAAAATGGACTCCGTTGAGTCGTCTCTATAAATTCATCCAATAGAGTTAAAAACACTAATTGTATTAAAAACTCTTTTCTAAGTTCTCGTATAAGATAGACTAGGTCATTAATCCAAATAATAACCATAGCCAAGAATCATCATCAATTCAATATTTCATGGAACCCTAGAAATCATAATTTCTAAAAGTCATTAAAAGTCAATGGTCCAAGAACAATAGTTATTCCTAAGGAGGCATAGAACACTTTTAATTCTAGGCTTAGGACCAAAACAACAAGATGAACATGTCATTCAAAATTCCCAAAATCTCAAATCATCCTAAAACATGATATTAACATGACAAAGGTATGAGAGACATGAAAGAAGGGGAATAGCATGGCATTTCTAGCATACATCCTAAGGGGAATCAATAGCTTACCTTGTTCGAAATCCAATTGTTGCATGTTAAAACAAAGTAGAGATAATTAAACTAAAGGACAAGAGATTTGATTCGGTGGTCTCGGATTGAAAAATGGATGGCCGAGCTCCGGCAATCAAGAAACCAAGGTAGAGCCCCCAAGCTTTCTCTCTCTAAGAACCCAACTCAATAATGGTAGAATGAGAGATAAATGGCTGTCAAGTTAGAGGTTAGGGATCATGAACTCACTAAAAGAGTCAATCCAAGATTAGAATTATTAGGCTTCTCATTGGTGGATGAAAGGCTTCCCTTGATTAAATCACATCCAAGGGCTCAAAATAGGCCTAAAAGGGTCAAGGTCAAGTTGGGGGCTGCCTTGGGTCGTACAAAGGGTCAAGTGTGCAAGACAAGGCTCATCATGATTCAAAATCCCGTAATTGAGGAACAGAGGACCTTGCGGTCACAAGGTCATCTCCACCTTGCCTCCGTAAGGTCTCCAAAACTTTGTTTCCCAAGTTGCTACCTTCCATGCGAGGGCAAGCCCCAAACCACCTTGCGATAACAAGGTCTCCAAATTGAAAAACCTTCAAATTTGGCCTAGAATGAACCCCAAACAACCCAAGCAATTCAAGGGGGGTAAACCAACACTCGAAACACAATCAGAACAGGTCCGAACATCACCCGAAACAAGGAGGAATGAAGGGCGAAACTCGCAACGAACATCAAACGAATCAATGACGAGTTAAACAAAGATACACAAATCATGAATGAACATTCTTAAAAAATTAAGACTAGGATACAATGTATAGGATTCAAGTTAACATCTCATGAGTCTCAAAAACACGAAATGAGGCAAGGAAAGACAAACCGAGAGATCCTAAGAGTAAAAAGGTCAAACAAAGCAAGAAGGCTTCCGAACTCTCAACCAAGCATACAATGACCAAGATTGAAGTTATAAAACATGTTATAAAGGTACTAAGGCTCCAGTAGGACTTAGTTAAGTGCTAAGACGATACACGAAGCAGGTATAACAAGGCATGCAACGTATAGAAGGCATACCAGCAACTACGATCATGGTTGACCTAATGCGAGCATGGTATGAACAATATGGACTCTAAAACATGTTAAGACACATAATGAAAATATTAATCAAGTATAGGAGACATGTTATACACGTAGGGTTTGGGATCTCATATTGTTTACAGCTCATAGTAGACAGAAAAGCTACGCAGACAACCGGAGACGTGACTTAGAGTTTCAAGTTGGTGACTATGTATTCTTGAAAGTATCGCCCGGCGTGGTACTAATAAATTTGGGAAGAAAGGTAAGCTTTCACCTAGATTTATTGGACCATTCGAGATCCTAGAGATGATTGGATCTTTGGCGTATCGGTTAGCATTGCCACCTTATATATCGGATGTTCATGACGTATTCCATGTCTCAATGCTACGCAAGTACTTGAAGGATGAGTCACATATCCTTACATATGATGAGATTACTATTGAACCCGGCCTTTCTTATGATGAAAAGCCGGTGAGGATTCTTGATACGAAGGAACAAGTCTTGAGAACGAAGAGGATTCCGTTAGTGAAGGTCTTGTGGAAGAATCATGATATTGAGGAAGCCACATGGGAGACCGAGCTTGATATGAGAGAGAGATACCCTTACCTATTTGATGACTCCGGTAAGAATTTAGGGACTAAATTCCTTTAAGTGGGGGAGGATGTGAGAACCCAAATCCATTACTTGTATAACATCATTATAACATGCTTAATGTATGTCTTAACATGTTAGAGAGTTCATATTATTCATGTCATGCTTGCATTAGAGTTGTTACGATGATAGTCGCTTGAATGTCTTCTATGCGTTGCATACTTTGCCGTTTGTGCTTTGAGTGTTCATCTTAGCATGTTAGCACTTAACCAAGTCTTGTTGTAGTCTTAGTACTTTTCATATATGACTTATAACACTCATCTTGATCATAGTAGGCTTGGTTGAAAGTTTAGAAGCTTTGTTGCCTCGTTTGAGTCTTAGTGTTTGCCCTTGTTACTTGTATTGCTTGTGTTTCGTCTTGTGAGATGTTCATTGAGATCTATGCCATGTATTCAGGTCATATCCATGTTTAAATTCTTCCATTTCACATTGATCCGGTTGGTGCAGCGCTTTCACGAGCCACCATACTTGGTCGAGTTCGTGGATGAGAACGGGGTTCGGCCATAACGAGATGGCAATTGCTCGAACATTGATTGGGTGTGGGAACGCATTGCCGATTCGATCACATGCACCTTACACTTTCTTCCATGGAGGGGGCTGATAGGTCATTATTGTGTGACCTTGGAGATGAGCCGCTGCTGGATACTAATGGTATCCGTTATGGTCGACTCCTTATATATGGGTGAGCGGGTCAACCGTCAGCACTCTCCACTCTTGACACCGCCTGTTGCACCTCCTATTCCTCCCATATGGGTAATTGAGCCAGAATTTCTGCCAAACAGGTATCAATACCTGGTGAAGTTTCCTATGCCCCTGAGCGATTGTCCGCCTATGGCGTACGAGGATTTCTTGAGGACCATGCTTCATCCTCCCCCTCCTATTCCTGTAGCAGCCAGGCATGCTTCAGATGCTTCTGCTAGGCCGAGGCCTTCCATTTCATCTCTCAATGAGCATCTGGAGTTCTCTGGACCTAATAAGGCTTTCTCCACCTTTAGATATCATCGCGGTGGCAGGATGATGGAGGAAGTCTTTCCTGATGCTAATATTCCTAAGGAAAGCCGGGTCCCGGCAGGCTCGCTTGGCAGACACATTTCATTTTGCCTTTCTTTTTTTTCATCATTCATCATTTTTTTTCTAATGCATATATATTTTTTCATGCATATATTTTTTGGAGACTACTATATTTTTCTCTTTTTGCTGTCTCATTTTTTTCAGGTGAACGTGTCTACCTACAAGAGGCTGTTGCGGGGTTTCTACAGCATCAACAAGCTTTATCAATAGCTTGTGGACGAGTTCTCTTGCAGCGGGAACGATGCGGTGCAACAGACCAGGCGCCGGGATGATGATGACGATGATGAAGAGGCTGCCGGATCAAGCCGTGCTAGGGGTAGAGGACGAGTATATAGGGTTGGCGGCAGACAGGGTCCTCGAGTTATAGGAGGCAATTTGGATAGGAGCCAGTCTTCCCGTGCCTTTTAGCTTTTAGATACCTGCACTTATTAGTTTTTTTTTTCTTTTCTATTTTTCTCTTGTACCCGAATCTGTACAAATATTTATTATGCAATGCAATACAATTTTATATGATGCAAGAAATTAAAATGCAGACTCAATACGCATGCACAATATAAAGCTATACCAATATCTAGGGGTAGTGGCACGCCATATCTCAGAAACAGATTTTAAAAGAATACACCTTCGGGCTCGAGAGGGCTTTTCTGATGATCTGCAGGGAGGAAGAGGCAGTCGCCTCCTCCTGTGCTTTGCCATATAATTGCTGCGAGGCTATCGTTTATAGCCTCTTCATTTTTCTCCACGATCAAACAGGGCAACAGTCGAGGGTCGGAGCCAGAAAATACCAGGACATTAGGCTGTTTGGAGGAATAGTGAGTAGAGCCCGGCACCACCCATAAGGGTTATGGGCGCGGCACTAGGGAGACATTTTGGCGGCGCCAGGGGTTTCCCCTGTGCAATCCCTGTTCAGCACTGTTGGTGCACTATGCTTAGAAATGGTCCGCTTCTTAAGTTTTTTGGTATAAATGGCGGACGAGGGAGCAATTATTTTTCACCAGCTCATTTGCCTTCTCTTTTAAGCTTTCAGTCTTTCTTTTGCTTAGTTTTGCCCTTTCTTATTAGATAAACTTTTGCTTTTCTTAAAAAATGGCCGCACGAGCCCATACAACATTGAAGATGGAAATCTATGAAAATGCCCTGGATTTTTGGGTCCTTTCCCTGCTGTCAGATGAACGTGACTGGTTTGAGCACATTTATGGGTTCAGGTGCCTGCTGTCCTGGCGGACCCTTATTATTAATTGGGACATGCTGAAGGGAGCCTCCAGATTCTGGTCACCACAGGACCACCTTTTTAACTTCGGCATGAACGAGATGTGCCCCACTTTTGAATAGTTCTGTGCTATGGTGGGGATGGCACCTTCTGGTCTTATTGCTACGCCTTCTCTTCGGAGGCACCCATATATGGCAATAAGGGAGCTCTTTGGTTCTACTCGCGCTGCTACTCCAGGTTTTTACAATGGAGTAAGTTTTAACCCCGGCCGTCCTTCCTTGGGCTTTTACAGAATACAGGGAGGATGACCATGATTATTTGTGACGCCTGATGTCGTCTCTTTTTCTTTGCCTTGTGGGCACCTGCTGGTGGGCTAGCCCGGATATATCGATGTGCGGGTCGTGGACCTAGCATTGGTGGCTCGGGATCACCGGATGAACATTATTTCGGTGATCTTGGCAGAGACCTTAGCGGGTATAGATGCCTTTCCAGCTGGCGATGAGCTATTTCCTTCTGGCAGCCCTCTTCTGATCCATATGTCGTTGGAGGAGCATTTTAATTGGGTGATGGGCCCGGTACCGCGAGGAGCAAGGTATGATCCAGGGCTCTATGGCTCTCGCGGCAATTATCCTCAGACCAATTTTTTGGAAATTGACTGGGTGGAGAGTTTTTTACGGATAGGCTCCATGGACATAATTTGGTCATCGGCCACTGGCAAATTCGTCGCTTTCTTAAGTATACTCGGGTCTATGCCCAGGTCATTTCGCCAGGTCTGGAGCGTACCTCCTTTTATCCGACAGATAGGGTCATGCACAAATTCGACAGGGAGCAGCTTATCCCTGACTCGAGCCGTCCGGTGGCTATGGAGCTGGATATGAACACGACTTGGGCACCTTTATCAGCAACATATGGCTTTCGGACTTTGACTTGCTGGAGGTGGCGTATCTCTTTTCTGATTATATGTTCCTTTCCCATGAATATCTAGCATGGGTCATGATGGTTGCCGAGGGGCCTCCCCACATAATTAGGCTAGGACTGAGAGACTGTTGGGTCGTCACATTTGTAGTGGTCTGGATTCTCGCCTGATGGAAATTGGCGAGGACATAGAGAGTTCTGGGCTGGTGGTCCCTCAAGTCCTGCAGGAGGATTTTAGGCGGGTATACGACCTTGGTGCCCGGACGGCTCCTAGTCCAAATGAGGCAGGTCCTAGCAATGCGCCTACTCGACTGAGCAATGCAAGCCGGTGTCATAATCCTTGGGAACCGGAAGAGGTTGTCCTTCCCCCTCAAACTGGATGGGGCACTGCCCTCAGGAATTATGGCGCTGGTCCGAGTAACACGGCTGCTCAGGAGAGTGGAGATGCCGATGATGAAGACGAGGACACTTTTGGGGGTTCTCGTGCTGGTGAGACTGGAGCCTCTTCTGCACCTCGCAGAAGGAATATATGGGCCCGGTTTGGCGGATGTCGCAGGCACTGATAGACCACTTTGGGGCTGAAGCTAAAAATGAAAGAAAATTGGGGGGAACAAGGGGGGTAGAGGTAGCAAAATAATAGATATGTACATGCAATGAATGCAGAAAGTAAATATCTTAAGAAAATATTCCTAAGTTGCACCTTAGGACCTTATATTATATTTAAGTATTTTAATGCGGGCTTTTGTCGTGGTTTTTCTCTTTCTTTTGTCAGTCGAGCCCCTGCATGCTGAAGACTGGAGGTCGGATGCTGAGGATTCAGAAAGTGCGTTCCCTCCCCTTTTCTCCTGATTCATTTTTTTTATATGTGCTCTAATTTTTGCCTAGGTCGCCCTTTCGGGTTTTCAACCTAGTGAACCCTTATTTCTCCTTTTTATTGGTTTTTTTATTATGCTCTAATTTTTGCCCAGGCCGCCCTTTCGGGTTTTTTCAGCCTAGCAAGCTGGAGAGGGAAGCAACTGCCAGATAGATCGGCTCAAGAATAGTACCTTTTGAGCTTGTCAAGGTTGAAGGGTTGAACAATATCTTCCCCTTCTTGGTTTGTGAGGATTATTGCACCTCCTGAACGGATTTCTTTGACAACATACGGTCCCATCCATGGAGATTTCCATTTTCCCCTAGTATCAACATAACTAAGGGGTTTTCTCGAAGCACCAAGTCTCCAACTTGGATATCACGGCCTTTAACTTTTTTATTGAAGGCTCGGGCTATCCACCTTTGATATGCTCGGGTATGCTCTAGGGCCAGCAAGCATCGTTCGTCAATTAGGGCTAATTCTTCATATCGCCCTTTGACCCAATCAATATCTGATATGTCGGATTCCATCATCACTCTTAATGACGAAATTTCAACCTCTATGGGTAGCACTGCCTCCATGCCATATGCTAGAGAGTACGGAGTAGCCCCAGTGGGTGTGCGGACTGAAGTGCGATAGCCCCAGAGGGCTAGTGGCAATTTTTCTGGACAGTCTCTTCCTGTGTTAGCCATTTTTCTGATAATATTTTCTAGCATTTTGTTGGCTGCTTCAACGGCACCATTGGCTTGCGGTCGGTATGGGGAAGATTTATGCCTTTGGATTTTGAATTCGTCGAGCAGACGATTCACGTCCCTTTCAAAATATGTGCCGTTATCGGAGATTATCTCGAAAGGTACTCTGTATCGATATATGATGTTAGTCCCGATGAATTCAGACACCTTTCGAGCGTTCAGGATTTTATAGGAAGAGGCTTCCACCCACTTTGTGAAGTAGTCGACAGCTACCAGAACGTACTCATGGCCATTAGATCCCTTCGGGTGAATTTGGCCTATAGCATCGATTCCCCAAGTTGAAAAGGGCCAAGGGGCTGTGGAGTTATATAAGATATGCGGGGGCACGTGCTGCAGAATTGCTGAATGCTGGCACTTGTCGCAATGACGCACCCACCGAATACAGTCGGTTTCTAGTGTACTCCAATAGTACCCCTGCCGGATAACTTTTTTGGATAACATGTAGTCATTCATGTGGGGTCCGCAGGTACCAACATGAAGCTGGTCTATGATTTGCTCGGCTTTTGCTTGGTCGACGCATAATAGATTAAGGCCTTGATAATGCCTTTTATATAGGATGCCACCGCTAAACACGAACTGCGATGCCTATCTCCGCAGGGAGACTTTTCCTCTTTTGTCTAAGCTGGGAGGATAAATCCCTTTCTGGAGCAGATTCAGGATATCAGAGTACCAAGGCTCGTGATCTGTTTCAGGGGCTGCATTGATTTTGAAGCAATATGTCGGGGTGACCTTCTTCCCAACTATAAATGGCTAGACTTGGGTTTCTGCGAGAATTTGGACCAGCGATGCCAGAGTGGCTAGGGCATCGGCAAATTGATTTCTATCTCGCGGCAAGTAGTGGAATGAGATAAAATCAAATTTGGTGGCAAATGCTGTTAACTTGGCATGATAAAGCTGCAGCCGGGGATCTAGGGTCTTCCACTTCCCTTCGACTTGATTTATGATCAAGGCGGAGTCTCCATAGACTTCCAAGTCTTTGGCTCCCTTTTGGAGAGCTTCTTCTAGGCCAGCAATACAGGCTTCGTATTCAGCTGTATTGTTTGAGCACTCGAACTCCAACCTTATAGCCAATGGAGTGTGGGAATCGGCAGGGTCGATTAGCAAGATTTTAATTCCAAAACCTCTTTTATATGTGGCTCTGTCAAAGAATATTTGCCAGCTAATGTGGTGGTCAGTAATTTCCAGGACACCTTCGTCTAGGAAGCTAGGCTCAGCTGCATCTTCTGCTTTTAAGGGCAGATCGGCTAAATGGTCTGCAATTACGTTGCCGTTGATAGATTTGAGTGTGACATAGGTTATGTCAAACTCATTGAGAAGAAATGACCACTTGGCCAATCGGCTGGAAAGTGAGGGCTTGCCGAAGATGTACTTTATAGGATCCATCCTGGAGATGAGCTTAATGGATCGTCCTTGCAAATATGTTTTAAGCCTTTGCGTGGCTCAGACTAGGCCGGTACAGCTTTTTTCTAGCGCTGAATAATTAAGCTCGCTTCCTTGCAGCTTCCTACTTATGAAATAAATGGCATTTTCAATGTAGGAATTTTCTTTTTCTTGGGTGAGCATATCCCCTACTGACGTGTTTGTGACGGTTAAATATAGGAGGAGAGGTTTATGTGTTTGGGCGGAGCTAGCACAGGTGGATTGGTAAGGAAGGCTTTTGTTTTTCGAAGGCTAGCTGGCATTTCTCGTCCCAGACTTGGTCAGTATTTTTCTTTAGGAGCTTGAAAAGGGGCTCACATATAGATGTCAGCTGTCTGATGAAGCGGCTGATATACTGCAATCGGCCTAGGAAGCCTTTGACTTCGGTTGGAGTTTTTGGCCGCGGCATTTCTATAATGGCTTTAATCTTAGCCGGCTCAATTTCGATGCCCTGCTCGGTCACCAAGAATCCCAGGACTTTGCCTTTGGTAACCCCAAATGTGCATTTGGTGGGGTTAAGCTTCATTTGGTGCTTTCTTAACCTTTCGAAGAATTTTCGAAGGTCTTTGATATGAGCATCGTTGGCGTCGTTGGAGTGCACGATCATGTCATCAACATAGACCTCCATTTCTTTATGAATCATGTCGTGGAAGAGGGTGGTGGCAGCCCTTTAATATGTAGCCCCAGCATTTTTTAGCCCAAATGGCTTGACATTGTAGCAGTAGGTCCCCCAGGGCGTAGTAAATGAGGTCTTTTCCTGGTCTTTTGCTGCCATTTTGATTTCATTATAGTCCAGCATGCCGTCGACGAAGGATCTGATTTTATGAGCAGCGTTTACCACAATATCAATATTGGGTAGAGGGAAGTCGTCTTCGGGCGACGCCTTGTTGAGGTCACGGAAGTCTACGCAGATCCGGACCTTCCCGTTGGAATTGGGAACAGTCACTATGTTGGACAACCAGATCGGGTATTCTACCACCCGAATAAATTTGACATGCAATTGCTTCATGATTTCTTCTTTTACTTGTAATGACCATTCCAACTTAATCCGGCGGAGCTTTTGCTTAATTGGCCGAGCATCTGGATATATAGGGATCCGGTGTTCAACATTGGATGGGTCTAGCCCCGGCATATCTTCATAGGACCAAGCGAAGATGTCTACGAACTCTTTGAGGAGGTCAATGAGTGCTACCCTTTCAGGGCCTTATAGGTAGCTGCCGATTTTGATTTCTTTTATTTCATTGTTCAGCCCCAGATTGATAGTGGACAAGTCTTCAGTTGCTGCTGATGAATGATGCTTTTCTTGGTGCTCAATTGACTTTACAAGCTCAAGCAAATATTTTTTATCTTTTGGGTCCATTTCATCAAATGACTCATTATTATAATTATTTAATGCGTCTTTTAATGTAGGTGCAACTAAGGAATAAGCAAAGACATTCAGATTATCATTAATAGCAAACTATACTGAGGTTATTTACATTATTAAGGACATGGGGTTTGAGATCCTCAATTTAGGGAGCGGATCGGTAAATGACCAATCCATAAAGCTAAGAGGAGGAATAGGGATAGTATATCCGAAACGGTCCACCGTGATCGCGGTTGTCAAGAGCGGGCCGGTCGTAGTATACCAATTCTAAAGAGGCTTATCAAGAATAGGCTCAAACTCAGCAGGAGCTTTTCATAACTAGTGCCTCCGTCATCATACTCAGAAACTTGCCTTCCGTGCTTTTATTAGAAACTCCTTTTATGGATGAGCATATTTACAAAGACCTTTATTCTTGGGCTAAATAAGTTAACTTGCCCTTTAGACCTCCTTGGCTTGATTTGTTTAAAAGATTCTTGTGCTTGCCACCGTAATTACTTCGTTGTCAATAAGGTCTTGAATTGCATTTCTGAGTGAGTAGCATTTTTTCTCAGAAGATGACCACTACAACGGTGGTACTACAATATGGGCATGAGTCCATGTAACAGAAATGGATTGGGTGGTTGATAATTAACAATGGGCCTAAGTATCTCATGGGCCCACGTTGTTTGGAATATTTCGCACCTTGGAGCAGTAGATCATCATAGTGCCTTGAATTATTTTTCCTTCCTCTTGGCCTAGGAAGATTACCGTGATTGAGATTTGGTCAAACACTGGTGGAGTTTTCTCCCTTGGATAATACCGCACTGGATTGGGTTGCCCTGACTCAGCTTTAAGGGAGGTTCCTTTTCCGTAGATAAATTATTTCTTTTGAGTTCCCTGGTCAATAGTCGAGAATAAGTATTTGAGGGATCGAGAGGAAGATAATTCTTTTGGTTATGGTAGCAGTGCATTTAGGTGAAGGAGGTCGGGTTGATTTCGGGGAATATGGATTAGAATTATGAGCATTTGAAATCACATTATTTTGGGCAACGGGATTATTATCGGCCGATGGTTGACACTTGGTTGTTTTCTCGGAGGCTTGAAAAAGGGTATTTTCGAGGTATCGGATGACTCATTTCAGAAGGTAAGAAGTATTAGGAACATATTTCGTGATTTTGATCTTTTGAGAGAGGGTAGCTAGAGTTTTCGAGAACATGCTAAAAGATCACCAACCACTTGATTTGTTATTCTTCTCGCATGAGCATCCAATTCTTTTCTTTAGCTAGATTTCAAGTCCGTGGAGGAAGTGCATACTTAGGAGCTTTTTCTGTTCCTACTGCTCCAAATGCTAGCCTCTCATAGCCTGCTTATTTTTGGCGGCCATTTTGCTCTGGATCTGCGCCCTTTCAATTGATTCTCGCCTCTTTTCTCGACCGCTCGACACTTTCTCGATCTAATTTTTATGCTTGTTTCCCCGTATCAACTGCCAAGATATCTCGCCTTTCCAAATTTGGGCCGTGTTTTGAGGAAAATGGGTTTGGAGATATCGTAAAAGGTTGGTCAAGGCTTTCAGGCTGGACCGCAGCTAAGTGCCTTTATTAGTATATTTTATTATTATTATTCATCTTCTTACAAGTAACCTGATAACCCGCTTTATTTTGACAGCCTCAGACTTTTCCTGAACAAAGGATTTTTTTCCAGTATAGACCCTTGTATTCCACCCGCTTTCGACTCCCAAGATCGGACCGATCCCAAAGCGAAAGGCCTATACTCTTCTAGATCCACCATTTAAAACCCGGCCTAGGTCGAGCATCGAGAATAATCAAAACCCCGTCCAAACGGATCTTTCAAGCTTTTTCCTCGGCCGCAAGTTTTCATCTTGTCACAGCTTGTATCGATCATGCGCCTCTTTTGTTAGATTTTCTGAGTCCGTTAAACACAAAGGGGTTTTCGCTTTTCAACTAATGTGGCTTGATCATCCGCATTTCTCTCTTTGTCGCGGATCAAGGAGTCAATCTGCCGGGTGTGGGTATGACTTTATTATATGGGAAGTTGCGCCGGCTTAGGTCCGCCTTCTTCGTGATCGAATTGGGGGTTTTTGCAATGTACAACGCAATATAGCTGCCACAAAGGATGATATTCTTCGGCCAGAGTTGGATTTACAAATGGGGGAGGTACTGAAGGGCCGAGGAGGGTTTAAATATCACTAAAATCGCGCTCAATCAACTTTGGGCCGGGAAACGGAGATGATGGAGATGAAAGCTCTAAGCAATCTGGTGTGCGAGGATCGTAACACGCCTTTTTTCATGCTAGTATCAGGACGAGCCCAACTGAATGTGATTAGACTTCTGGCTTCCCGATGGAACTTTAACAAGACCCAGGCGTATAGGTTCTTTGGTCGAAACGCATTTTGCAAGCATTTTTGCTTCTACTAATCCTATCATAGACGAGGAGTTATTTGAGGGGTTTTGTTCTAATGTCTCTGAAGAGGAGAATAATACTTTGATGAATGTGCCGACTGAAGAAGAGGTTTGGGCTATTATTAAGTCTCTCAATCCATCTAGTGCTCCGGCCGACGGTTACACGGGTTGGTTCTTTTAGGGGTGTTGGCTGTTTATTAAAACGGAAGTTATGAGGGTGGTTCTGGATTTTTTCCCGGTAGTGTCATGCAGGTATTTCCTCAAAGATCCATCATTCTACTTCCAAAAGTGGTAAATCCCCGAGTCCGGGGATTTAAGACCGATCGCTTATGTAATTTTGCAATGAAGATAATTTCTAAATCTTAGCCAATCGATTAGCTTGTCTGCTTCCACATCTTATCTCTGAGCAAATAAGATTTGTGAAGGGTCGCAGTGATTCAGAAAACATTCGTTGGCTCATGAATTAGTCCAAGCGTATATACATCAAAACTCGAGGGGGAACGTGGTTATCAAAATCGATATGTCTAAAGCGTATGATCGTTTGGAGTGGGGTTTTATTCAACGTGTTCTGCATGCTTTTGGTTTTCATTTGAATTTTTGTGGGTTGATTCATAATTTTATCGAACGCTTGGTATTCTTTAGAGTTAATGGGACAACTGGTTTTTTGAAAGCCAATCGGGGTGAGACAGATCCTCTTTCACCGTTGTTATTCATTCCGCTCAAGAATTCTCTTTCTCATAATATTCACCGGGCCGTTCCTTATGGTTTGATTCAACCGTACATACATGGTAGGAGGGGTGATTTGATTACACATCTTTTTTATGTAGACGACATGCTTCTATTTTT
>CM028384.1:26944326-26974258 GCA_013146195.2 Codonopsis lanceolata | reverse complement strand
AAAAGAGCAATTCGGGTTTCAACGCATGTGGATTGATCACCCGGATTTTCAATCCTTTGTTGCTTCCCATGGCAGCGGATGGTAGATGGATCGGCTATGGAGATTTTGCACGGAAACTTCATTATTTACGGAAGGAGTTAAAAAGGTGGAATTGGGAAGTGTTCGGTAACATTCATCATAAGCGAGGCAACAACGGGATAGGGTGTCTTATTTGGAGGATGTTTGTACAACCAATGGTGGAGACTTGGCTCTCGCGGCTCTAGCTTCATAAAAGCATTTAGATCGGCTTCTAAAATGGAACTGGAGCTTATTCAACGTAAATCTCGTCAAATGTGGCTGCAGATGGCGACCGCAACACTAGTTTTTTCCATGCAAGTCTGAAAGAAAGGCGTCGTAGAAATACGATCAGACTGAGAAACGAAGATGGCACTTGGTGTAATGACGATGTTCAGATAGGTGATCGCGCTGTGGATTACTTCAGTCAACTTTTCTCTAGGGCGGATCATGAGGTTGTGGAGGATCTTTTTTCTCATTTTCCAAGATCAGTTGAAGGTACAGATAACAATCATTTGGAGGGGGTTCCGGAAGAAAAGGAGATTTGGGAGGCTATTCAGGGTCTAAATCACAACAAAGTTGCTCGGGAATGACGGATTTACTGGGTTGGTTTCATTCGCCTTGTTGGGACATAATAAAATCGATGTGATTAATGCGGTGAAGGCCTTCTTTCGTGGTGTCAGGTGTGAATTACATAGAGGTCTCGCATCTACGACTATTGTTCTAATTCCAAAAATTGATGAGCCAATAAATTTGGGGGATTTCAGGCCGATAAGTCTTTGTCCATTTGCGGGGAAAATCATATCTAAGATTTTGGCCACTTGCTTGGCTAGTATGCTGCCGAGAATTATTTCTTTGGAACAAACGGGCTTTGTAAAGGGTCGGGGCATTCAAGAGAATGTGGTTTTGGCTCACGAAATGGTGCATAGGATAAATAATCGTGCGAGGGGTGGCAATGTGATTTTCAAGCTAGATATGTCGAAAGCCTACGACCGTCTTGAATGGGACTTTCTATTAAGAGCAATGAAAGCGTGTGGCTTTAGTGAGGGGGTATGTGATTTAGTTTTCCGTCTTATTTGCAATGTGTGGTATACGGTTAAACTGAATGGAGGCAATCATGGGTACTTCAAATCCTCTCGTGGAGTAAGGGGACCCTCTCGTCGCCTTTGTTATTTATAATAGCTCAAGAGGTCCTCTCTTATAATTTGAAAAGACAAGACGCAAGGGGAACTATTCTCGCCATATGCTCATGGTCGAGGTGGATTGATTATATCTCATTTATTATATGCCGATGATATGCTCATCTTTTGTCGGGCTAATAAAGGATCAATACAGCACTGAAATTACTCAACGCTTATGAAAAGGCTTGGGGCAACAGATTAACTTGGGCAAAAGTGGTTTTTATGTGGCCAAACATTGTCGAATAGAAAAATTCAACAGATTGCGCGATCGTCGTTGTGTTCATAAAAGGCTTCCTATGATTTATTTGGGCCCTTTATTTGCAAAAGCAGTGTAATAAAGGCTATTTATTTCGAGGAGTTGGTTTTGAAGGTGCTTCGCTCTGGATAGATGGATGGAAATCGCATCTTCTATCTCTTGGCGGTAAGATTACATTACCTCGACGGTGCTCAAGAGTATACCTATCTATACTGTCACTGCTCCAGCCCCAAAAAAATTATAAACCGCATTGAATCGCCATGTCGACGCGTTTTATGGAGCAACCAAGGGGAATCTCGAACTCATTGGGTGGCTTGGGCGAAGGTTTGTAGGCCGTTAGAGGAGGGAGGTTTGGGTCTTCGATCGATCAATCAAATCATGACCTCTTTCCAAGCGAAATTAGCATGGATTGTTTTACAAGGAAAGAGTTTATGGCTCGCTTTTGTGGTCAAAGTATGGCTCTTCGTGCAATATAAACTCGCTTGTTATGTCTCCAATTGCTCGAGCTATATTCACCACATGTCGAGGTCCAAGAAAGTACCGAATGGATAGTAGGAAGAGGGGACATGTCTTTTGGAGTACAAATTGGTGTGGTGTAATTCTCAACCGCCTCTTCCGATAGACAAAAATCTTTCGCTTAGATGCCTCCTCGCTTGGACCGCTTAGTCGTCGATTTCGATGTCAATCTAGCGCGGATAAAGAGAATTCGACTGCTGGAAAATAGAGAAGATCGTCTGGTATATACTCGGTCTAAGTCTGGTGAGTTTTCGGACGCCTCATTGAATTGTTAGACACCATTGTCCCGAAACAATGGTGGGCGGAAAATTTTGGAAAAATTGATCCTCTCAAGATTAGTGGCTTTTTTTGAAACCGCTTCATAGTGCTCTTCCAATGATTTATGTCTTCACTCCAAGAATATAGCTATTGCATCGAAATGTGTGTGTTGTTCATTGAAACATGCTCGTGAATCGATCGAACATTTGTTCTTGTATTCTAAGCCGCAGCTTTGGTTTGGAACTTCTTGGCGCGACGACGTAGATCGATACACGAGTATAAATCATTTAATCTCGCTGGTTGTATTAAACATCGCCGACACATCAGTTTGGGGCTAGTAAGATTGGGGCTGTTCTGATAGGGTGTTGGGAAATATGGAAGGCTAGATGTCGCGCAATCTTCGATAATGTTCCTATACGGGGGGAAACGCTTGTAGCAGACATAAGACGAGGATTACAGGAGATCATGGCGCTTTATAAACCTAAGGCTGGTTAGTTTGGTGGCTCGAATGAAGTTATGTGCTTTAAGGGTTCCTATCAATCAAGTAGTGGTCCGTCAGGTAATGGGTGCGATGGGAACCACCGCTCCAAGATTCTTTTAAGTCGAACACCGATGGTTCCGCGAGGAATGGAAATTGTACAGGGGGTGGTATTATCCGAAATCATCAAGGTAGACCGGTGTGTGCGTTCTCCAATTTTTATGGTCCTGCTCCAACACTTTCATGAGGTCTCAGCTTTACGAGATGGTATGGCTTTATGCAAGAGATTGGAGTTAGAGAATGTCTTCATCGAGATTGATTCGTTAGTAGCAGCTAGAGGTCTTTTGGGTTCTCATCGCTTTCCTTGGCAAGATAAAAGAATATGAGCTTCGGGAGTGTAGGGACCTCCTGGTTCAAATACTCTTCGGCATGTTTATAGGAGGTTAATAGTGTGGCCGATAAATTGGCATGTAGCGCATACAAGTGGTTTTATATACTTTATACGGTGCAAAGAGCCTTCCGCTTCCGCGTTGGTTAAACAAGCTTATAGAATGGATAGATGGGGATTTATAGCTTCCGCAGCCTAGATGTTTGTATCGGAGGTCGCCCTTTGTCTTCCCGTTTTGTGGGTTTGACAGTTGTCCCCTCTTTATTTTATGTTCCTATTTTAATAAAATTCTGCAGGGTTCTGCCAAAAAAAATTAAAAAATAAATAAATAAATAAATAAATAAATATATATATATATATATATATATATATATAGGGCCACCGCTAAACACGAATCCGCGATGCCTATCTCCGCAGGAGACTTTTCTCTCTTTGTCTAGGCTGGCTGAGGATAAATCCTTTCTGGAGCGATTCAGGATATCAGAGTACCAAGGCTCGTGATCTGTTTTAGGGGCTGCATTGATTTTGAAGCAATATGTCAGGGTGACCTTCTTCCCAACTATAAATGGCTAGACTTGGGTTTCTCATGAGAATTTGGACTAGCGATGCCGAGTGGCTAGGGCATCGGACAAATTGATTTCTATCTCGCTGCAAGTAGTGGAATGAGATAAAATCAAATTTGGTGGCAAATCGTTAACTTGGCACGATAAAGCGCAAGGGGATCTAGGGTCTTCCACTTCCCTTCGACTTGATTTATGATCAAGGCGGAGTCTCCATAGACTTCCAAGTCTTTGGCTCCCTTTTGGAGAGCTTCTTCTAGGCCAAAGAATACAAAGCCAGATTCACCGTATTGTTTGAGCACTCGAACTCCAACCTTATAGCCAATGGAGTGTGGGAATCGGCGCAGGTCGATTAGCAAGATTTTAATTCCAAAACCTCTTTTATATGTGGCTCGTCAAAGAATATTTGCCGCCTATGTGGTGGTCGGCATTTCGTGACACCTTCGTCTAGGAAGCTAGGCTCAGCTGCATCTTCTGCTTTTAAGGGCAGATCGGCTAAATGGTATGCAATTACGTTGCCGTTGATAGATTTGAGTGTGACATAGGTTATGTCAAACTCGTTGAGAAGAAATGACCACTTGGCCAATCGGCTGGAAAGTGAGGGCTTGCCGAAGATGTACTTTATAGGATCCATCCTGGAGATGAGCTTAATGGATCGTCCTTGCAAATATGTTTTAAGCCTTTGCGTGGCTCAGACTAGGCCGGTACAGCTTTTCTCTAGTGCTGAATAATTAAGCTCGCTTCCTTGCATCTTCCTACTTATGAAATAAATGGCATTTTCAATGTAGGAATTTTCTTTTTCTTGGGTGAGCATAGCCCCTACTGACGTGTTTGTGACGGTTAAATATAGGAGGAGAGGTTTATGTGTTTGGGCGGAGCTAGCACAGGTGGATTGGTAAGGAAGGCTTTTGTTTTTTCGAAGGCTAGCTGGCATTTCTCGTCCCAGACTTGGTCAGTATTTTTCTTTAGGAGCTTGAAAAGGGGCTCACATATAGATGTCAGCTGTCTGATGAAGCGGCTGATATACTGCAATCGGCCTAGGAAGCCTTTGACTTCGGTTGGAGTTTTTGGCCGCGACATTTATATAATGGCTTTAATCTTAGCTGTCTCGATTTCGATGCCCTGCTCGGTCACCAAGAATCCCAGGACTTTGCCTTTGGTAACCCCAAATGTGCATTTGGTGGGGTTAAGCTTCATTTGGTGCTTTCTTAACCTTTCGAAGAATTTTCGAAGGTCTTTGATATGAGCATCGTTGGCGTCGTTGGAGTGCACGATCATGTCATCAACATAGACCTCCATTTCTTTATGAATCATGTCGTGGAAGAGGGTGGTGGCAGCCCTTTAATATGTAGCCCGGCATTTTTTAGCCCAAATGGCTTGACATTGTAGCAGTAGGTCCCCCAGGGCGTAGTAAATGAGGTCTTTTCCTGGTCTTTTGCTGCCATTTTGATTTCATTATAGTCCAGCATGCCGTCGACGAAGGATCTGATTTTATGAGCAGCGTTTACCACAATATCAATATTGGGTAGAGGGAAGTCGTCTTCGGGCGACGCCTTGTTGAGGTCACGGAAGTCTACGCAGATCCGGACCTTCCCGTTGGAATTGGGAACAGTCACTATGTTGGACAACCAGATCGGGTATTCTACCACCCGAATAAATTTGACATGCAACTGCTTCATGATTTCTTCTTTTACTTGTAATGACCATTCCAACTTAATCCGGCGGAGCTTTTGCTTAATTGGCCGAGCATCTGGATATATAGGGATCCGGTGTTCAACATTGGATGGGTCTAGCCCCGGCATATCTTCATAGGACCAAGCGAAGATGTCTACGAACTCTTTGAGGAGGTCAATGAGTGCTACCCTTTCAGGGCCTTATAGGTAGCTGCCGATTTTGATTTCTTTTATTTCATTGTTCAGCCCCAGATTGATAGTGGACAAGTCTTCAGTTGCTGCTGATGAATGATGCTTTTCTTGGTGCTCAATTGACTTTACAAGCTCAAGCAAATATTTTTTATCTTTTGGGTCCATTTCATCAAATGACTCATTATTATAATTATTTAATGCGTCTTTTAATGTAGGTGCAACTAAGGAATAAGCAAAGACATTCAGATTATCATTAATAGCAAACTATACAGGGTTATTTACATTATTAAGGACATGGGGTTTGAGATCCTCAAATTTAGGGAGCGGATCGGTAAATGACCAATCCATAAAGCTAAGAGGAGGAATAGGGATAGTATATCCGAAACGGTCCACCAGATCAGCGGTTGTCAAGAGCGGGCCGGTCGTAGTATACCAATTCTAAAGAGGCTTATCAGTAATAGGCTCAAACTCAGCAGGGAGCTTTTCATAACTAGTGCCTCCGTCTATCATACCCAGGAAACTTGCCTTCCAGGCTTTTATTAGAAACTCCTTTTATGGATGAGCATATTTACAGCACCTTTATTCTTGGGCTAAATAAGTTAACTTGCCCTTTAGACCTCCTTGGCTTGATTTGTTTAAAAGATTCTTGTGCTTGCCACCGTAATTACTTCGTTGTCAATAAGGTCTTGAATTGCATTTCTGAGTGAGTAGTATTTTTCTGTAAGATGACCACTACAACGGTGGTACTCACAATAGTGGGCATGAGTCCATGTAACAGGAAATGGATTGGGTGGTTGATAATTAACAATGGGCCTAAGTATCTCATGGGCCCACAGTGTTTGGAATATTTCAGACCTTGGAGCAGGTAGATCATCATAGTGCCTTGGAATTATTTCTTTCCTTCCTCTTGGCCTAGGAAGATTACCAGATTGAGATTTGGTCAAACAGCTGGGTGGAGTTTTCTCCCTTGGATAATACTGCACTGGGATTGGGTTGCCCGGACTCCAGTTTAAGGGAGGTTCCTTTTCTGGTTAGATAAATTATTTCTTTTGGAGTTCCCGGGGTCAATAGCTGAGAATAAGTATTTGAGGGATCGAGAGGAAGATAATTCTTTTGGTTATGGTAGCAGGCATTTAGGTGAAGGAGGTCGGGGTTGATTTCTGGGGAATATGGATTAGAATTATGAGCATTTGAAATCACATTATTTTGGGCAATGGGATTATTATCTGGCTGATGGTTGACACTTGGTTGTTTTCTGGAGGCTTGAAAAAGGGTATTTTCTGAGGTATCGGGATGACTCATTTCAGGAAGGTAAGAAGTATTAGGAACATATTTCAGGATTTTGATCTTTTGAGATAGGGTAGCTAGAGTTTCTGAGAACATGCTAAAAGATCACCAACCACTTGATTTGTTATTCTTTCTGCATGAGCATCCAATTCTTTCTTTAGCTAGATTTCAAGTCCTAGGAGGAAGTGCATACTTAGGAGTTTCTTTTTCTGGTTCCCAGCTGTTCCAACTGTTGCTAGCCTCTGTCATAGCCTGTTTATTTTTGGCGGCCATTTTGCTCGGATCTGCGCCCTTTGAATTGATTCTGCCCTTTTCTGATCTGCTTCTGACACTTTCTGATCTAATTTTTATGCTTGTTTCCCGTATCAACCGGCCAGTATTATCTCTGCCTTTCCAAATTTGGGCCAGGTTTTTGAGGAAAATGGGTTTGGAGATATCAGAAAGGTTGGCTGAAGGCTTTCTGTGCTTGGACTGCAGCGTGCCTTTATTAGTATATTTTATTATTATTATTCATCTTCTTACAAGTAACCGGATAAGCACCCGCTTTATTTTGACAGTCTCAGGACTTTTCCTGGAACAGTGGATTTTTTTTTCCAGAGTATAGGACCCTTGTATTCCACCTGCCTTTCGACTCCCCAAGATCGGACTGATCCCAGGCGAAAGGCCTATACTCTTTCTAGGATCCACCATTTAAAACGGTCTAGGTCGAGCATCAGAGAATAATCAAAACCATGTCCAAATGGATCTTTCAAGCTTCTTTTTCCTCGGCTGCAAGTTTCTCATCTTGTCACAGCTTGTATCGGATCATGCGCCTCTTTTGTTAGATTTTCGGGAGTCTGTTAAACACAAAGGGGTTTTCGTTTTCAACGAATGTGGCTTGATCATCCAGACTTCCTCTCTTTTGTGGCGGATCAGTAGAGTCAACGGTGCTGGGGTGTGGGTATGACTTTATTATATGGGAAGTTGCGCCGGCTTAGGTCTGCCCTTCGTGACTGGAATTGGGGGGTTTTTGGTAATGTACAACGCAATATAGCTGCCACAAAGGATGATATTCTTCGGCTAGAGTTGGATTTACAAATGGGGGGAGGTACGGCAGTGGAGGAGGGTTTAAATACCGCGAAAAATCGCCTCAATCAAGTTTTGGGCTGGGAAACGGAGATGATGGAGATGAAAGCTCGGCAATCTTGGGTGTGCGAGGGGGATCGTAACACGACCTTTTTTCATGCTAGTATCAAGGACAGAGCCCAACGGAATGTGATTAGACTTCGGCTTCCTGATGGAACTTTAACAGAAGACCCAGGGCAGATAGGTTCTTTGGCTGAAACGTATTTTGCAAGCATTTTTGCTTCTACTAATCCTATCATAGACGAGGAGTTATTTGAGGGGTTTTGTTCTAATGTCTCGGAAGAGGAGAATAATACTTTGATGAATGTGCCGACTGAAGAAGAGGTTTGGGCTATTATTAAGTCTCTCAATCCATCTAGTGCTCCGGGGCCAGACGGTTACACGGGTTGGTTCTTTTAGGGGTGTTGGCTGTTTATTAAAACGGAAGTTATGAGGGTGGTTCTGGATTTTTTCCGGGGTAGTGTCATGCACAGGGGTATTTCCTCAGCATCCATCATTCTACTTCCAAAAGTGGTAAATCCTGAGAGTCTGGGGGATTTAAGACCGATCAGTTTATGTAATTTTGCAGCGAAGATAATTTTTAAATCTTAGCCAATCGATTAGCTTTGCTGCTTCCACATCTTATCTCGGAGCAACAGTCAGGATTTGTGAAGGGTCGCAGTATTCAGGAAAACATTCTATTGGCTCATGAATTAGTCCAGCGTATATACATCAAAACTCGAGGGGGGAACGTGGTTATCAAAATCGATATGTCTAAAGCGTATGATCGTTTGGAGTGGGGTTTTATTCAACGTGTTCTGCAGACTTTTGGTTTTCATTTGAATTTTTGTGGGTTGATTCATAATTTTATCAGTAACAGTTGGTATTCTTTTAGAGTTAATGGGACAACTTCGGGTTTTTTGAAAGCCAATCGGGGGGTGAGACAGGGTGATCCTCTTTCACCGTTGTTATTCATTCTGGCTCAAGAATTCCTTTCTCATAATATTCACCGGGCTGTTCCTTATGGTTTGATTCAACCGTACATACATGGTAGGAGGGGTGATTTGATTACACATCTTTTTTATGTAGACGACATGCTTCTATTTTGCAATGGTTCCAAGCGATCGATTTTGGGTCTTAAGAAGGTGTTGCAGGCTTATGAAAACTCTTCGGGGCAGCGAGTTAATAATAGTAAGAGCAGTTTCTTTTCTTCGAAGCATTGTTCTCGGAGACAAGGTCTGAACATTGAGAGATGGTCGGGATATGCGCATAAGGTTTGTCCGTTAAATTACTTGGGTCTTCCTCTTTTCAAAGGTCGTTTGAAACGTTCATATTTCGAAAATCTGGAACGTAAGATATTGGGCAGAATTATGGGATGGCGTAACAAATTGCTTTCGTTTAGTGGGAAGGTAATGTTAATAAAATCTGTATTGTGCAGTCTTCCTGTGTATGCCTTGTCCGCTCTTTCGATTCCTAAGTCTCTCCTTCACAGAATTGAGCAGAGAATGGCTGAGTTTTTAATGAGTAATACCGGTGATCACCGTACTCACTAGGTTGCATGGCATCATGTATGTCGGCCTGTAGATGAGGGTGGTTTGGGTATACGTCCGCTCGCCCAAGTAATGGAGTCCATGTATGCCAAATTAGCGTGGAGAGCTCTCAATAATTAGGGTCTTTGGGCGAAGTTTTGTGTGGAGAAATATGGCGTGGATGATACGGCTGTATCGCGATATGTTACTCAACCATGGAAGGCTGTTTGGTCTCAGTTATTGTTAGTTAGGCAGATGGTTCGTTGGGCAGTTGATCAAGGGGCTATTTCATTCTAGGATGATAACTGGTGCGGAGAGCGTTTAATTGGTCCTCGTCCGGTGGATCGCACTCTTTCTGTGGCAAATGTTATGCGTCAGTTTGAGGATATATGGCCGTTGGTTCCAGATTTTCGAAAGGGTTGGTGCATCAGATTCGGTGTGATTCTGCCAGCAAGGATCGATTGATTTTTGAGCTTACTCCGCTTGGGAGTTCAAAGCCGCCGATATTCTCGGGATCATTTTCGGTCTCAAGTCCGGGCAGGTGGGCTCGCATTATCCGCGCTTTGGATCCCATTGAGAGTGAGCTGTTTTCTATGGAAACTTTTTCATAATGCCCTCCCGGTGGATGCTAATATTCAGGCGCGCAGAGTTCCTTTTGTTTAACGTTGTTGCTGTTGTGGGGACACTCCTTCAATGGAGTCTAGTAGTCATCTCTTTCTTCATTCTAAGGTGGCAATAAGCTTATGGTCTTTCTTTGCAGATTGGTTTTGTTTACCCAAGCAGTATGACAACCTGGATCATCTTTTCAATATCTGGACTTCAGTGTCACTTCGTTCGTAGTTAGGGGCTACGTTGATGTGTATTTTCGCTTTCACTTGTTGGGAAATATGGAAGGCAAGGTGTGCCGATATTTTTGAAAATAGTAAAATGCAAGTGATGCAAATAAAAGCGCGAATTCTGGAAGGGATTAGAGGAGCTTTGTTTTGCTTCAAGCCGAAGGCTATTAGTAATCGGGTGGCTTGTGTGGCATTCCAATGTCTTCAGGTGCCGTTGAGAAGGGTTATTGTTAAACAGGGTTTTTGGGTGCGCTGGAGGCCTCCGGAGTTCGGCTTTAAACTTAACACGGATGGCTCATCTAAAAGTGGGAGGTGCACTAGAAGAGGGGTAATTCGTGATGCTCAGGGGGTTTTTAGGTATGCTTTTTCAAGTGATTACGGACAAGGTACAAATATGCGGGCAGAGATTATGGCTCTTAAGGAGGGGCTTCAGATTTGTCGATCCTTGATGTTAGACAGTGTAGTTGTGGAATCTGATTCGTTAACGGCTGTTAATGTTTTAGTTAATGGACATAAGGAACCAATGGCGGTATGTTTATTTGGTTAGAGATTGTCGGGAGTTGGCATGCAGTTTTAGTTTACATCATGTGTTTCGGGAGCAGAATATGGCGGCGGATCGGTTAGCGGCTTTCGCTCATGAGCATGGCAGTCAGATTGTTTTTTCGGACTTTGTAGAATTAACAATTACAGTTAAACGGGCTTTGGCTTTTGATGATTCTGGTTTATATAGTTTCAGGAGTTAATTATGGTTGTTTCTGTTTTAGACCTTTTGGTCGGTTGTTTGTATTTTCTTTTATCGAGGTTCAGGCTCCTTTGTCCCCCCCGTTTTGGGGTAAGGCTGGTTGTCCCCCTCTGTTTGTGTTATCTTTTTATTAATAAAATTTGCAGGTGTCGTCCTCCTTCTTTAAAAAAAATCAGAGAATAATCAATCAGCCCCTGTGTACTTTATTTATTTTTTGACTTGCGCATTTTTTTTATTCATATTCTTTTTGACTTGCGCTCTTTTCATCTTTTTTTTTATCTTTCTTTTTTTTTTCAGGGGCTGACCCACGATTCAAAGATGCAAAAACCGATCGGTCTTTGATGTGTCCTGAAAATATATATGCATTCTAACGATGGCTTATGTAGGGGGTAGGCTGGCCATGGTGTAGGGTAGCAATTCGGAATATATTTACATGCGTGCGCGTGCGTGCGACATCTAAAAAGCAATAAAATCCCACCTTTTTTCAGATATAAAACATAAAATAGAACAGATATGGTATGTCTTGCTGTTATTTGTGGATTTTCTCAGCTTTTTTAGTTTGAGTGCAAGCAAACAAGTAATCACATCAAGAAATAGAAAAAAAATGGGGAATCTATCTATTCCTATTAATTACAAATTTGTCCTAATCCCCAAAATAAAATGACATAATGAATGCAAATATGCACAAATTTTGCGTAATAAAAATAAAGCAGAAAAGAATAATAATATAGAGCCGAAAATAAAGTAATAATAAAATAAAGTCCCGGCCCTTTTGTTGTGCTGCTCGAAAATTTATTGTATATATATTTTTTGTTTTTTTTTTATTTTTGATTTTTTTTGAAAAATATATATTTTTAAACATACTTGTAACGGTTACTGGAACGAAACTGATGTAAGATGGAAGATCATATCTACAAATATAGACACGGATATATAGGAACGCAATATTCAAATGCTTAGAAAAATATAACAAGCATACTTTAGCAAGAAACAAAAGAAAAACAAAAAAAGTTTTTTATGAGTCTAGCCCTCCATTTTTATTTAAAATAAAAACGATCTCCCCAGCAGAGTCACCATTGTGGGTTCCTCGGGATGCGCCCGCGCCCCACACGCCCTTGGATAGGGGTGCGCGTACGTGCGGAAGCGGGACACCACGCTTTCCATTCCACCCTCCCTTGTTTAGGGGAGGACGAAATTAAAAATGCGGAAAGGGTGTTGTCAAAATAGCGCGTTGAGTACGCCTGGGTCACCAAAGTGAGTTTCTGGTCCGTTATGGGAGCTATGGGTTTTCTGTGTCAGGTTATCCCTTTTTTAGGGGATAATAAGATACAAGAAAGCATCACCTTTTCATTCACATTGTCCCTTGTGTAGGGGAAAATGAAAAGTGCAAGAAAGGATGTTGCGGGCCCCACTACAGACTTTATGAAAATTGCCTTATGGCCTATTTCGGATCACTATGAGTGCTTTGGGTTTTCTATATCAAGTTATCCATTTTTTAGGGGATATCAAGATATAGGAATACATCACCCTTTTATTCACATTCTTCCTTTTTTAGGGGAAAACAGAAAAGTGCAAGAAAGGAATGTTGTGATGTCCTCTCTATTTTGGTCGTAAGACTAGAAATATTTTTGATCCCCTTATCTCCAAGATGCAATCTAAAGTGGAGTCATGGTATGGGTCTTTTCTTAATGTTGCGGGGAAAATAACTCTCATTTGACATGTTCTCCAATCGATCACATCTTATCTCTTGGCCTCCCTTGATCCCCCAAAGGTTGTTATAAATATGTTGGAGAGAGTTTTGCTAATTTCTTTTGGGGTGGTTTGGATGGATCTTCTAAATCTCATTGGGTAGCATGGCATCACTGTTGTAAACCGCAGAATATGGGAGGTCTCGGTATTTCTTCGGTTTCCTCTATGGCTAAAGCTTTTTCGATTAAGCTTTGGTGGTGATTTCGTACAGTGGAAAATCAGTGGTCTCTTTTTCTTAAAGCCCGTTATTGCCCTTCAATGCATGCAACTCTCTCGTCTGCTAGAGGTTCACATATTTGGTGTCGTCTTAAGTCCATTCAATCTATTGTTGAGCCTTGTATAAGCTGGAACATAGGTCTTGGTAATTGTTCCATATGGTTCGATAAATGGCTTTTTGGGCAGCTGCTTTCTCGACCTCCAGACTGTGCATTATCTCAAGTTAAAGATCTATTTGATTCTTCTGGTGTTAATCCCATGGATTCGGCCTTAGCTGTTCTTCCTAGTTATGCTAGGTCTTTTATTCTTGATAATCGGATCAGTCTCATTAATCAGCCTGACTCTCCCTGCTGGACAGAAACTTCCTCAGGTAAATTCACCTTATCTTCGGCCTTAGCTGTTGTCAATCCAGCAGCTTCTACTTTGCTTTCAGCCAAATTTATCTGGCACAAGTTTCTACCGAAAAAGATTGGAGTCTTCCTTTGGCTTTTATTCTTACATCGTCTTCCAGTTGATGAAGGCTTGTTTCGCAAAGGCTTCCAATTTGCTTCTCGTTGTGTTTGCTGCTCCCAGCCTTCTATTGAATCTTTTAATCATTTGTTCATTTTCGGCAATATTGCTACGGAGAGATGGGTTGCTTTTAATCTCTCTCACAATCTTCTGATTTCGGGTGCATCTATCCAGCAGCGTTGCATGTCGGGATGGTGTTCTTCTATTTCTGCTCCTCACACGTTTCTTCCCTCTCTTATTCTTTGGCATATTTGGAAGGTTTGAAATTCTATATATCCTTTATGAAAACTCTCAAGTCCCTATCTCTTCCACTATTCATGCTATTTTAAATGATCTTTCTGTCATAATGGGCAAAGGGAATTTCTTTGTTTTGCATAATCATTCTGGAGCTCCTACATTTGCTTCTAAACGGAAGATTAAGATTCAGGCTGTTACGTGGACTAAACCTCTTGGTGGTTGCTTTAAGCTCAAATCTGATGGAGCTAGTCGGGGTAATCCAGATCTCAGTGGTGGTGGTGGTTTAATTCGTGATACAAATGGTGAATTTATATATGCTTATTCTTCTTTTTTTGGCAATGCCACCAATATCGAAACTGAAATGAAAGCTTTATTTCAAGGTGTTTGCTGGTTGCACTCTCACGGGTTCAGACATGCCATTGTAGAGATGGACTCTCAAATCATTTTTCATTGGCTCACGAAAGGGCATAATTACCCTTGGTCGCTTCATTATTATGTTCGGGCTCTTCGATCTATGCATCGAGATTGTCAATTCTATTTTAGTCATTGTTTCAGGGAAGCAAATTATGTTGCTGATGGCCTTGCTAATTTAGGTGTTGATTCATGTAAGGATACAGAGTTTTATTCGCTTGCTGATTTGCCTTCTTTTATTAAAGGAAAGGTTATACTTGATAGAAAAGGCACTTCTTATGTTAGGATATCTTAGGCCTCTTTTTTGTTCTCTCTATGTATTCTTTTTCGAGGTAAGGCTCCTTTGTCCCCCCATTATAAGGGTAAGGCTGGTTGTCCCCCTCAAGTTTGTATTATTTTCTTCTATTAATAAAATCCTGCAGGTGCCGCCTCTGTTTCCTAAAAAATAAAAAATATTGCCAGTATTCTGCGTGGAATGTGAAACACATGTAATTTGTATTCTTTTGGGCGGAAAAGCGAACATGTAATAAAAATTTATTTTTTCGCTCTTTCATTTTATTTTGGGATTAGGACCAAATGTAATTAATCGGAACAGATAGTTTCCCAACTTTTTTTCTTTTTATTGATGTGATGGCCGTCACGTTTGCTCGCTCTGTCCCTTTGGATTTAAACTAATCAGCCGAGCAATCGACAAAGAAACAAAAAGACAGGCCATTTCTATTTACTGCTATATATCTGTAAAAAGTTTCTTGCTTATTAGCTGACTCACACACGTGCACTCACGTATAAATATTCTGAATTGCTACCCTCATACCAAAGCCAGCCTACCCCCTGCATCAACCAACGTCAAATGTATGTTTATCTATTAGGACACTTCGTGACCGGTCGGTTTTTGTACCTTAAAATTAATGGTCAATCCCATGTACATATACATTGGGGCTAATCAATAATTTTAGCGGTATCTCACTAGAACGGTTGAAAGGATGATCCTGGAAAAAGTATAGGCCCTTCGCCCAGGATTTTTCCAATCTTTGGGAAGTCAAAAGATAGGTGGAATACGAATGTTGTATGCTCTAGAGAAAGAATCACTGTTGCAGGACTTAATAAAGAGAGTTAAAACAAAGCTATGCTTGTCCGACCAGCTTTAGGATAATAAATATATAAAAAAATCAGTTAATAACCCCTTTTCCTGCCAAAACAGGCAATCGGGAATCTTTTAGAAGGACTAGCAGAAATTTTTAACCGATTTTCTGCGCAAGTTAAGAAACTACCAGTCTTAGTTGATAACACCTTTTCCTGCCAAAACACCAACCATCCCTCTCCAACAGAAAATGTCTTCCCTTAAAACACTAACATATTCAATGTCTTTTCCCCTAACTTAAACACTAATCCCTTTACCCAAGAAGCCATCATCCCAGCCCAATGTTCTCCTCCACAAAACACTCCTCTCCCAAACACCGACCTAACCCTATCTTATCCCCATACCTTCCACCAAAACACATCTCCAATCAGCAACCTAGAAAGTTACTTTACCCATGACCCGGTTGCAACAATCACCTGCCATAAGAAACCTGGGTCACTAGCAAAGAGAACAAATAAGCCACCCATACACAAACCCTACCATGAAAAGCAAACACCCTTAGTACCCCTTGCACAATACCGACCAAACCAAGGAAGAATGGATGAAAAACAATCACCTTACTAAGGGACCAAGTTTTAACCAAACAACTCGTCCCACTCAAAAGAGAAAGGACAACAAAAGGGGATTCAGGCACTATAACACCTTGCTTTCTTCAAGTTCTGTGATTTTCTGAACATTGTGGTTGAACGGATATCTCAAATCGTTCGAGGGTTACAAAACCCTAAGCCCAATCCCTGACACATGGAATCGCTCCCAGTACTACGAATATCACCAGAGCAGCGAACACGCCACTAACAAGTGCTACATGCTCCAGAATGCCATCCAAGACCTCATCGATAGGAAAATTGTTACAATACCAGATGTGGTACACGACAAGAAAAAGGACTATTTGTGACCCCTGTTATTTGGGAGGGCTAAAAAACAGTCCCAAATACCTCTTTTTGGGAAGGGAGAATTAACGGTCACAATTACTTAGTATTTGGGACTGTTGTGTAATAGCCGACCCAAATACTAGTGTTTTTAGGACACTTGTGCTACCCGTACCAAATTTTTCTCTCCAGGTTCCAAATTAAAGAGACGTCATAAAAATATTTTTGGAAACATCTTATTTTTTCTCCCGCGTTCCTCTCCCACCCACGCAGGTTTTCCCCAAAATTCCCTCCACATATATAAGTTTTCCCCCAAATTTCCCCCCACCTAGGTTTTCCTTCCCAAAAATTTCTCTCACCAGTAAGTCTCTTTTGCTCTCGTGCACTCTCTCTCTCTCTCTCTCGGCATCGCCGCAGACACCTGTTCGCTGCCTATCTCTCATCGCAGAAGCTCTAAATCTCACGGTAGGCCTCTCTCTCTATCCCTCTCCCATTTTTCTGTCTTCTTCGTATTATCCCTTCCCACTGCTTATATCTCTTTTTCCTCTATAGTTTGCTTGGCTCAAACTCGTGACGGCTTAGTCGACGGCATAGGACACCACGGCGGCGACACCGAGCTAGTAGCGGATGACGGTTGTAGTAGGGGCTTCCATTTGATGAGCTCTCCCTGACCTAAACCTGAACTTCATTGGATGATTTCCTTTCGACAACCAAAGGTATGTTACACAAACCCGAATGTGAGCTTGTTAACCACTCTTTTCTATAAATGTGTGTGGAAAGTCTTTGTTTTTTGTGTATCTGCATCTTATTTCTTAATTGTATTTCTCGTAGGTTTAGCTGTCTATCATGATTTAAAGTTCACATCAACTGTCCTTTAGTTCTTATAAGCCATTTTTTTCCAATTCACTAAGTAAAATTATGCTCTAAGATTTTTTAAAAATCGAAATACGAAGTTGAATACTTTATAAAAAAAATCTAATACACCTTGCTATGAAATGGTTTGATCTGATTCTATTTTGGTTGGGGAAAGTCAACGGATGAATTTTTTAAACGAAGGGTTTGAAGAGAAGAAGAGTCATTGTACCATGTTCACCGGAGGAATTTCCTAGGTTTAATGCTATAAAAATAAGAAAGGTGACATTTTAGACAACTTAATTGAGTAAGAGTGAGATTGAGGCGATGTGTATATAGGTTAGAGTGAATGAGGGTGGGGTTTTAAGGTTATTAGAGAGTGAGAATCTCTTTATCTATATGACAAGTACTTCAGATTTTTTTGGGCCAGATTTGTTATAATTGGAGTAATATTTATTGTTTATTAAAGTAATAATAATTTGGATGGAATCAATTGAGAAATTTGGGTAACGTGAAATTTTGAGTATTTTTTGTTGTTGTTTGTTTTAGGGAGAAATTTGGGTCCGTCCACTATGTAAAATTTTCAACCCCTACAGTTTTTCATGTATTTTTTAACTAAAAATTACACTTTTAGAAAGAAAAGACTACGACTCTTAATGAACCAAAGGCGCGCTACAGATCAATTAATCAATAAATCAATTTAAATCACATAATCTAATTTATTCATCGCGCCTTAAATCGTAATGTACCAAACCTTCATCTCTCTTCTTTCATGTACACAATCAACATATGATTCAAAATTAATGCATCTTACCTACATCCCACATCTAAGTCAATGCATCACAATTTACAAATGATACATTGTGATTCAAAATTGATGCATCGAGTTTCAAAAAATGGTATTTAAAACGAACAAATTTCTATTTAGACCTTTCATCAAACAGTATATGCACAGTAGCACAAACACAAAAGTAAATTTATTTGGAATCATACACACAAACACAAACTGAAGAAGAAGAAGAACGAGGTATGAAGAAGGAAGAGAATGCGAGGACATAAAATATATTTTTATATATTTATATTTTCAATAACCAACGTTTTTTTATAGCTACTACATTTGTACGAAATATTGAAAACTACTATCTCTATCAAATTTTGTCATTTAGAGGCACATGTCTATTATCAATTGTTGACATAACGAATGACAAAAATTGTTGAATTCCATCCAATCATCCCTTTCTGAATAAGGAATACATCTAAATAAATTTATAATTCCTTTTTCAAATTTTTGTGATCTATCTTTAATTTTACTTTTTATTAATTTAATTTTTTCATATTAAACTTTTTAATTGTAAATTCTTCAACTTTAATTGAGTATACAATTTTATACTAGTGTACAAACCGTGCAACGCACATGAGTATCACTAGTATATATATATATATATATATATATATATATATATATATATATATATAATAAAATACTTATGTATGTATGATAAATGATAAGTGAGATAAATAAAAGGATGATAGATAGTCTAAATGAAAGATATTTAAGCAGATAAAATAAAGAGGATGTGTGTGAAAAGGGAAATCAAAAAGTGTTTGTCTTTTGAAGTAAAAATAAATGAAAGGAATTTTTATGAAAGATATTTTTGTGTGTGTGTTTTTTTTTTTTTTTTTTTGAAGAAAACAATGAAGGAAATTCTTATCTTAATGTTGGCAATAATGACTGCTTTTCTTCCAGGCTAGGAAGAAGCTGGTGCGTATTCGCTGTAGCACCGAATTCATGGATGAGATATATAATTCCCTTCCTCCTTGGGCCTGGTATCTTGTTGATCAGGCTGGATTTGACCCTTTTATGGATGCGGTGCGAGATTTTCCCAGTTATTTCCGCATCTATGAGGTGCTGCAGGAGTATTGGTGGGACACTACCCACACTTTCCATTTTGGGGGGGAGATAACTATGACTCTAGCCGATTTTGTAGTTATCATCGGTATTCCAACTGGGCATTGCAGGCATCTGACGTCTGATCTTAATCTCAAATTTTAGACTGGTTTGGTCAGCAATTTGATGGGTTTCGAGTCCACTTATAAGAGTGGAGACGAAATTCGTATCAAGGGCGTAAGGGACTAGCTTAGAAGCAACGCTCGGTATGTGAATGATGTTGATGATGCAGCTGTAGAGAGTGGCCCCAGTTTTTCTTTTCTTCTTCTTGGGCACCACTTTGTTCGTAAATGCTTCTTGCATTTTGCGAGTGTTGCTTTTGGGCTGTCTGCGTGATCTGTACCAGGTGTCTTCGTATGACTAGGGTAGGCGGACCTGGCTGAGCTGTATTTTTGTATGGATCATGCCTATCGCAACCACACTATCAACCTGGCCGGCTTTGGAACTTCCTGGGAGGTAAATATTTAACCAGCTTTATCTTTTGTTTATAAATATGTATTTGTCTATTGAATAATTCTTTCATGGAGGATTTATTTCCCTTACAGGTGTGGTTTTATTATTTTTTCGGCTTTGGCCCTTTTCGGTGCAATATGTGTCATCCAGGCTTCTCCTTACTTGTTACGGTTTGTTGGGGAGGAAAGAAGATCTCCTCCGTGGCATATACCCTTTGATGAAGAGGCCATTCGGGGTTTTATCGCTCGGTGTCGTCCAAACACTTTTACTTTCTTCCCCTGGAGTGGACTCGTTAGGGTGTATGCTGCGGCGATGGTTGCTACTTGTTGTCGTATCTTGATGCAGTATGTGATGTATGATTCCATATATCTGGGGGAACGATTAATTTTGTAGTATAGATATCCTAACTTACTGTCTGTGACACCGCCACCTCTTCCGTCAGGGATACTCATTCCAGAGACTATTCCCAATCGACTTCAGTATGAGGCTCAGTATACGGTCCTCATCAACGTATATTCACCCATGTCATATGGTGACTTTGTTAGGACAGTGTTGCACCCTGCTTCCGCCAAACGCGCTTTTGATGTGATAGGGCCATCGCATTCTACTTCTGTCAATATGACTTCTATAGCATGCCTAAAGTTCCTATTAGTGTAAGTTATCTCCGTGGTGGGGAGATTTTTGAAGAAGCCTTGCCAAAAATGGGGATTCCAGACCCGTATCTAGTTCCAGATAGTGTGCGATCGGTACATTTTGCTTTTCTATTATGTATCATTTTTCTTTATGTTCTGCTTTCTTTTTTGTTTCTTGTTGCTTTTTTGTATAGCTGAACTGTGCTTGTTTGTGACCACAGGCGAATGTCCGGTCTTATCACCGTTGCTAAAGAGTTTCTTCAATATTTGCCGTCTGTACCGAAGAGCCAAAGAGAAGCTCACTTGTCACTGAAATTATATTGTCAGCTGCACTCAGCGTAGAGATGATGACGATCCCACTAGTGGTTTGGGTCGAAAAGGCTCTTGGGTAATGGGTGCCTAGATTAACAATTTGGGTTCGAGAGTCAGGAACACTGTGATGTAGAGGATTGTGTCGACGCGGACATAAGGATACATTTTATTTCTATTTTATGTATGTATTTATGCATTACTGTGATTGTGTATGTTTTTATTTATAATTATGTACTTAGATAATTAATTTTAAATGTTAGCAATGCATCACTAATTAATTGTGTTGGACAAACCAAATACCATTTTTTTGTTATTGCGCACTGTACTTGGGGGGTGACATTTGGTGGATTACAGTTTAGACTGGACAAAATTGGGGCGGCTATGTTTTGTACGGAGAGATTAAGAGGACGCCCCCCTTGCTTCCTTTTGCAGACCAAATGAACATCCTAGTGTCATAACCTGTGAGGTAGGTGTTTAAATTTTGCGAGCCAGACAGGGATGAGAATTGACCAAAGTCGACAAATTCAGAGAGCCTTTATTGCACAAAAGATGAAAATTGGCTGACAAAATTTGACGCGGACATAAGGATGCATTTTATTTGTATTTTATATATGTATTTATTCATTATTGTGATTATGTATGCATTTATTTATAATTATGTACTCAGACAATTAATTTTAAATGTTAGCGATGCATCACTAATTAATTGTGTTGGAGAAATAAAATAGCATTTATATGTTATTGCATATTGTACTTGTGGGTGATAATTGGTTGGTTGCTGTTTAGGCCGAACAAAATTGGGGCGGCTGTGTTTTGTGTGGAGAGATTATGAGGACGGCCCCCCCTTTCTTCCTTTTGCAGACCGAATGAACATCCTACTAGCATAGCCTGTAAGGTAGGGGTTTAAATTTTGCGAGCCAGATAGGAGTGAGAACTGACCAAAGTCGACAAATGCGGAGAGCCTTTATTGCACAAAAGACAAATATTGGCTGGGGAAAGAAGAGGGGAGGGCGCGACTCCCTGGGCTATTTCCAGTTTTGTTTTTCCTCTTCTTTATTGCTTGAACTGTTGTGTTTTTAGATGCTTTCTTCGTCTTTTCTCTTAAAAGGAGAAGATGCAGCTTGTGGTCTCTTCAGACCTCGCAAATGAGACTAAAAACACATCAGCTCTCTTTCTTTCTCGCAACGTAAATACTACCCAAAGAAAACCTTAGGCTCTTTATTTTCCATTCGTTCTTCGTTCTGCTCAACTTTCTTTCTTTCATAAACTTTATGCAATAGCTTGTCCATTGTTTGATGAAACTGAGTCTATAGTCTGTCAATGAAACTAGTTCCATCGTTTATTCAGTTTTTGTGATTGCAGGCTTGTAAATTGGCCTAAACAACTCACTATTCATTATGTTTGTTTTCGTAGTCTATTTACTGTCTCGTGGAATCGCGCCCATTTTTCTTTGCACTTGAGTTTCTTTCTTTGTGACAACCAAATGGCTACTTCATTCACTACTATGTTAAGTATTGAGATGTATGAGAATATGTTGAATCAATGGATTAATTCAATCCATGTAGGAGAAAGATGTTGTTTTCATGACACATACGACTTCTGGTGCATTTTTGGGTGGGGAGGTTTACATGTAAATTGGGACATGTTGTGGGAAGCTTGACACTTTTGGTCGACACGATCCCATTTGTTTAATTTCTCATTAAAAGAGATGTGTCCAACATTCGAAGAATTCTGTGCGATGACGGATACGCCAATGGATGGTAGGATTGCGGTTCCCTCTACGAGTCGTACTCCGTTTATGGCAACGAGAGAGATGTTTGGGTTTAATCAACTAGGCGCCCAAGGACTTGTTCTTGCTGACCTTTTAGAGGAAAGTCATCCTTTGGAGATGCTTTGTTGAAGTCACCGAAATCTACACAAATCCAAACCTTTCCATTGGGTTTCGGTACTGTTACTATGTTTGACAGCCAGATGAGTTACTCAACTACCTGAATAAACTTGGCGTGCAACTGTTTCATAATTTCTTATTTCACTTTTAGCGACCATTTAAGCTTAATTTAGTAGTGTTTTTGTTTTACTGACTTAGCATCAAGATATGTCGGAATCTAGTACTCCATAATCACTGGGTCGAACCTAGGCTTGTCTTCGTAAGACCATGCGAAAACATTTGATAATTCTTTCAGTAAATCGACTAAAGCCGTTCTTTCTTCCCCTTGCGGATAACTGGCAATTCTGACTTCTTTGATCTCAATGTTCAGCTCTAGATTGATGGTGGGCAAGTCTTCTTCTTCCGCTGCTGCTCGTTGCTCCCCTTGTCGCTTGACCAACTTTGCGAGTTCGATTAAGTATTTTTTTTCTTTTTGGTCCACTTTGTTAAATAATTCATTATTAACCGTTCAATTCTTATGTTTTCATTAAATTTAGTTAATTCATCTTTTAACAAATTGGTAACCAGGGAATACACTGGTACATCGAGATTTTCATTAACAATAGGGGTTACATAGTTGGTTGTTTTGTTGATGTCCTCGGGAGTGTGATCCTCGATAATGAGGTCCCCAATTTTGAGGTGAGGGAGTGAGCTAGTAGATGACCAGTTTGTAGTAAAAGGGAAAGTAGGGGGTAAGGTGTATCCGAAGCGATCTACTAGGTCTATTGCAGTCAGGAGGGGCCCAGCGGTGGTGTACCAATTATGTAATGGACTATCTATGATTGCCAAAAATTCAACAAGGAGTTCTTCATATTCAGTCGATCATACCCAGAAAGTTATCTCCCATGAAGTAATTGTCAAGCAGCGCCAATGCAAAGTCATCCTGGTCTATGGTCTAGGTGTTCTCAACTATTATTGTCTTGTATGTGGAATCACGAGGTCCAAGCATAACCTTTTCCATCTCGCTTGTAGCGAGACTCATATCTTTGAATATTTCCTAACCAGGGTGCTTTTTGCCATTACGATCAACCCACGGCTCAGGGAACATGAAATATGCGACTGTTTGCTCTATTTTACAAAGTAACCATTTAGGGTTTTTCTTTAAGACTGTAAGGGAGGGTCCTTGTATGATCGCTTTTTACGTTATGCTTTACTTCTTTCACGCTTTTCTTTCATGACTGCAGCTAATTCAGCTAGCTTAGGATTATATCCTAAACCGAAAGGTGGTATGCATTCATTAATCTCTTCCTGAACCAAATTGGTCAGCCCATGTTGATTTCTGCAAAGCCCCCGTCCTGACATATAGTTCATTTTTCGAAGCATGTTTAGTGGAACCATTTCCTGAAAACTGTAGCCTTTTTTCCGATGATATCTGTTTCTAGCAGGTATTCAATGGCGTTGACCCTAGTTTGGGGAATGACCTCAAAGCCCCTTTAGAAGATACCAGTATCGTCATGTTCTATTTCTAGGATCGGGATGTCCTTTTTTTCATTATTTTCAACGACTTTATTCAGCAAGAATAATCACTATATGATCATCGTGAATTAACTTAACTCGCTGGTGGAGAGACATGGCTACTCCTTTTACCCCGTGGATCCATGGATGACCAAACAAAAAACTGAAAATGGCAGGGATGTCTAAGACTTGGAATTCAATTGGCATGGTGAGAAGGCCAATTGTCATCATCAGTGTTACCACCCCTAGAACGCAATGGCCTTTATTGTCATAAGCTCTCACCATCCGTGATGATAGGGTTAATTTTGAGATCTTTTATCCCAGTTTGGCCAACGTGCTTGTAGGACAAAGGTTCAAAGATGAACCATTGTATACCAGAACTCGAGGCTCCCTTTTTTTCATGATACCCACTGTAATGTGCAATGCATCTGTATGGTCAATCCCTTCTTTTGGTAGATCCAAATCAGTAAGCATGATTAAATTTCCAAAATGGATACTCCCTATCATTTGGGTTAATTCATCCAGAGTGGTTTCAATAGGAATGACTGCTTGGCTTAGAGATTTGGCAAGGGTGTCACGAGTAAGCTCTAGATGAAGATGTTAGTTTGTGTTTTTTTCATTTGGGCTAACAAAGCATCTTCCATATCTTTAACCCTAGTATCAAATTCTTTGTCCTTTCCACAGTGGTTGCCAATCTCTTGGTTTGGTTGGTAGGTACGACCATATCTAGTAAGGTGATTGACATATCCACCTATCCAGGTGGCTCTTTCAAGGTTGCTTAGCTTTTCTTGAGGTGAGGCTTGACCACTGCTTAATATGACATTCTAGGAGAGGATGTTGCAATCAAGATCTATCTTCTTTAAAGATAAAGGAACAAAAATGTACGAGAAGGGTGGTTCATTTCTTTCAAAGAGATAAGGTGAGCAAATCCTTACATGTTCATTAGCCTCGATCATATTCACCTAGGGCAATGGGTTGTTCACTGCATTTGGCAATGGATGTGGTTTTCGATGACTTATTCATCAATGAGATCCCAGATGGCATTCTTGAGTATGTAGTATTTGTCGGTGAGATGACCACTGCAACGATTGTATTCACAATATTGGGAGTGATGCCATGTGTTGGGTAGTGGGTTTGGAGGTTTGTAGTTTTCCATTTGTGCCATTAATGCTTGCAATATTAACGACATTGGGGCATGAAGCTCATCATAGTGTCTGTTATTTCCTCTGTAAGGACCTCTGAAATTCCTATTGGTACAAGTGTTTCCCCCAACGGTATTGATAAACTTGTTTGCCTTGTATGACCATGGTACATTACCATATGTCTGGCTAGAAAAACTTGATGGTGATGTGGCTGCTGGCATATTTCCAACAGCGTTGACCGCTGCCCCTAATGATGTTGCTTTTCCTTTAGAGTAACGGAATGAACTTTGAGGTGTATCAAATTTTAGGTGTCCTGTACGTATATCTTCATCAATGCGGATTCCTACTTCTACAATGGTGTTGAAATTTCTATAGGGGAGGTATCTCATGTGTTTAAGGTATTTTATAAACATCCTAGCTAATTCAGTTAGATCGAGTCTATGTAGAGTTTAGACAATTATCTTTTTCAACCTGGGCTCAAAATCGACACAAGTTTCCTGGAACTCCTCAGCAATCTGATCTCAAGTTCCCATGGTAATTTTAGCAGCTAACATTAGCCATTGTTTCACTACTCCTACTAAGGTCAGATGGAGATTAGAGGTCAAAACTTCAAAATTAGCCCTTAATTTTGATTGCATCGTAGCAGAGTACGATTTTAAGTGGGAGAACAAACCAAACCAAACCATTAAAATCATCAAATATATGTCCCCAAGCCCAATACACTAGTTGTATTGGTTTGGTTGTTTTTTATGTTCCGGACTATGATTTGTACCTTTTGGTTTTATTTTATACATATCTCGTTTTGTTTGTAGTTTAAAAAAGAAGAATCAGACTTCAAACCCATTATAATTTGTCGGATGGCTTTATTTCATTCGTAGTGCATCTTACGTCAAAAAATTTAAAATAACTCAAGTAACTTTTCCCTTCTGAGAACTTATTGCACAATTTTCAATTCAATGTTGAAAATACAACTTATGAGTTGAACTTAAGGAAAATAATGTATGAATAAAAATAGGCAAAACCTTAAGAAAGATATACCCTATTGACCAAACCAACCGTGTGTTGATGGGTTGAGTTGTAAGAAACTAGGGCTCTGTCTTACGAATTAAAATCTATAAGACGGTCTCACACAGGACACATACTCATATATACAAATAATCCTCTTCAAATTATTTGTGATCTTACGCTCTAAGCTAGGCATCTATACATTGCGGACAATTTTGAGAACAATATCAATTGATAATCAAATAAATCCTAAACAAATATTCTATTAATTAAGAAATTATCTAGAAGGTCAATGTCGTTCATTCTCTAGAAACACCATATGCTTTGATTGCAAAATATTTTCAGACTTGGTACCCTTCTTTTCCCAATCTTTCTTGATGATGACAGGAACGAGCTGCTTCCTCAATATCGCAGCTGGTTATGCAAATTCTCCATAGGCCTGATACCAGCAAACTTAATAAGAAATTGAGAAAAATAAAATCATAAAATGGAATATTGTAAGAACTGTCATGCTTCACTCGGCACACAGATTATTAAAAAAATTGCTTATATTATAAATATTAGTAAGGAGTGTATATATATTTCAAGAATACCCATGTGAGACTGAGGTGATCAATTACTGTGAATACCAAATAAAGAGTAAAATGGTAAAGGTAACTACTAAAATAGGAAAAAAAAAATTAGAAGTGGATAATTTTTTTAGAACTAAATAAGAGATGTTGATTCTATTTTTTATTTTTTTTAATTATTTTTTTTCCTCCTAAGGGGTTATGGGAAGGGATCGAACCTGAGACCCCACATATTGTGAAGTCTCATGTCTACCACTGGATCACCCCCTTAAGGCCATGTTGACTCTATTTTAGGAATGGAGTAAGTAAATCAATTGCTAAGGTTCATTCCCTAGACAAATACTCTCTAAAAAATATTTGAGCATGTACCTTGTCTTTATGGTTAGGGTTATTTGTTCTCGGTCTTGTCTCTATTTCCCAACCATCTAAATATTTTAGCACCATCAGGCCCCTACTGCTGCTAGAGCCAGCAATAGAACCCATGTTTCTGATCATAATAACAATGCCATAGTGTGAAACAAATACGTCCTCCATTCTGAACAAAGAGTCCCTGTTTGAAATTCGAACTTTTTAAGAAAATAACACTTTTAGTAGTTCATTAGTAACAAAATGACACTTTTATGTCTCAATTTTTAAAGTGGACTCTAAGTGAAGCCTCTCAAAATGGAATAATGAACTCTTCACTCGGAACGGAGGGAGTATAATTTATTTTTAGTTAACTTATCAATAACGAGATACGGAATGTTCCAACTACGCTAAGCCATGAGAATAGTTTGCATAGGTATATGGAAATGAAAATTACCTTATCAAGGTCCTTTATCTCAAATACAGATAATGCATTATAATACTTGCTGACTACGGTCTCAGCTATATGTACTCTCGACCGACATACTTTCGGCAGACGTACTTTTGACCTCCTCTTGGTTGGGTGTAAGAAAATTTGTCTTACTCCCACCTGTAATATGTAAAGTTATGGTTTGATGGTTAACTTAACGACATTTCATCCTATCATTCAATAAAAATATGAAAATAAAAAATACTTTGCCTATAATTTTTCCAATTAATTACACAACTTGATCAAAAAATAATGAAAAGAATAATACTACTAATAATGAAAATGTACATATGGACAAACCTGAGCAATCGTTTGATCCTGCATTTCTGTTGACTGCCGGAGTGCATCATTGCTTCCTTCATTTATGTTTCTTGGTGCAGTTTTTTCTTCGGGACGTACCTACATGGTAAATGACAACCAAAAAGCAAAAATCTATAATTGTAGACTTGTTGTCAATTGTGCCAGAAGAGCTAGACTTGCCTTCATCCAAACTTATCCTAATCTAAATTATGCATATTTAAAACAGTTGTATGTCACGGGGATGATAGTTTGAGAAGTCGTAAGCAGTATTATATATTAGTACATTTATCCAAGAACGGGTTTGAATGTGGGTTAGAATGTGACAAGTGGGAGATGTTAGTAATTGTTGTGCTTAAATTGTCATGCATATATACGGTCCGGGTATAGTTTTGTTTTCTAATGCCGGTTTAGTTTCCTAGCCCACCCTTTATCTTTCTCCGAATGAATTTAGGGCTTCACTTCCAAAGATGAAGAGGCAAGAAAATAGACGGGTTTTTTTGGGTTAGAGAGGTAAGTACAAGTGGGAGATGTTAGTAATGGCCCGAATAATCATGGAATATATTTATATTATTATTAATCGGTTTGAGGAACACTAGTCGACTCAATTAGCTTCAAGAAAATAGATTTCTTGGTAATGATATAAATAGGGCTCTCTCCAAAAGGAATAAAACTCTAATTGAGGAACACGCCCTATTCCTCTATCACGCTTTCTCTCCTTTCAAATTACGCTTGGATTTCGGTCTAAGGCTTGGATTTTTCGTGCAGGCTGAACAATCCGACTGGCTTATCAATCCGACGTGAGAGAATCGCAGGTTTGTAGATCGTGACATACAAAGATCGTAGCTCAAGCGAAATTCTTCCACTACGCACAAGGTTTAAGTTCGCACAAGGTAATTCGTAATTATTCTTTTGATAACGAACTTGTATGATATATGTTAAGATATATCCTTCGGGTACTTTATTTAAATAATCAAAATCACATTAACACGAATAGAGTACTTTATTTCTACTGTGTATGATTGATTGACGAATGAATAAAATGACAACTAGAGGCAAGGAGCTACGAAATAAGAAGTCCATCTTTAGTTTGATGTACACAAAAACAAAAGAGTGGGGGAAGGTAGTAACTTTTAAACATTGAGCTATGAGGATACACACATGCCATCTGAAAATATAGAAAGCATTTCCTATAAAACTCACATTCATTCCAGCATGCGCAAGTTATGGTGGCAGATTTTGTTGTCAATAGCTGTCCCTGGATATGATTGAGAGAAACAAGGAAGGCGTTAGATCTAACAAATCAGCATGATTTGACTATGGAGTACTAGTTTTTTGGTTTCAGAGTGACAAACCTGGTGGAACATTCTCGGCTGGACGTACTTTCGACCGCCTCCTGGTTGGGTGTGAGACTATTCGTCTTAGTTCCACCTATAATATGTAAAGTTATGGTTTAGTGGTTAACTTGATGACATCTCATCTTAATTTTCATTACATCCAACAAAGTTTTTAAAACAAAAAATATCTAGCCATAATTTTCCCAATCAATTACACGCCTTGATCAAAATAATGGAAAGAAAAATAATGATCAAAGTGCATATATGGACAAACCTCGGCAATCGTTGGATTAGGCAATTCAATTGATTGCGGGAGTGCCTCATTGGTTCCTTCGTTTGAGTTTTTTAGCACAATTTCTTCATCGGGTTGTACCTGCTTGGTAAATGACATGCAATAATCAATAATCGTATACTTGCTGCCAATCAGACATACCATTGTCCAAACTCAGGCTAAAACATTTTGTATGAAAGTTACAATAATGAAAAGAATAATAATGATCAAAGTATACATAAGGACAGACCTGAGCAATCGTTTGGTTTGGTGATTCAACTGATTGCAGGACTGCCTCATCGGTACCTTCGTTTGAATTTCTTGGTGCAGTTTTTTCATCGGGTCGTACCTGCTTAGTAAATGACATCCAATAATCAATAATCGTTTACTTTCTGTCAATTAAGCTGAAGAGCTGGACGTAGATTATGCATAAATTATGCATATTCAAGTTCGAGCCACACTCAAACTAATTTGAGTTTTTTTCCTCAAACTCGGTCCTAAATTTAATGGGGCTTCAGGCCTAATTCGAACTTGCCCATACTACTCAAAAAATCATTATTAAGAGGTAAATGTCAACGTAAGTTGCTTACAAGAGTACGCAGTTTCTGCAATCTTTAATTTCAATTAATCTACTACAATATTAATATAGTTGATACAAAATCAAAACTAAAATAGCTATGAAAGTCGACATTCGTATTCATGTATAGATT
>CM028384.1:26909174-26944226 GCA_013146195.2 Codonopsis lanceolata | reverse complement strand
GGTTCAAGGGATTATGCCGTTGATTGCCATTATCGGGCCTTATATCGAGTGCCCATCCATTCGAGGGAAGGGGCGGAAACTTCTTGGGTTCCCAAGTTTTCTTTGCCTAAATCATGTCGAGGAATCTCAAATCGGCATATCTGCTTGCAGTGCCCCATTCAATCTCACGGGAGACCTCCCGCAGTTTCCAGTCTTGGGACACCTCATCGGTCCGAGGAGCCACTTGGAACACCAAGGTTATGTACTACTTTGAAATCCTCTAGAGAACTTTGAGGAATGACCAAGCACTGAACTCTCGATCTCTTCGCCATTCCTTACAAGGCGAAGCGCCAATGCCCGTAGCTGCTACGGCGGCCAAACAAATTTAAGCCTCACCGATCTCGCGAGAAGCGCCTCAAAGAATCACCATTATCCATGCCAAATATTCGGACAAGAATATGTAATCGAGAACGATAGCCACCCGAAGCCTATCAAAGTCCAGACGCCACATCCTCTGAAGTCAAAATCCGAGTCCCGCTATTTGTCATCTCCAAAAATGCAAGGAAGCTGTGGTTCGGAATGACCTCGTTCCAGCCCAAACCGACGCAGATCCCGTCACAACACTATAAAAAGAGGTTCTTCTTATGACCAACATGACGACTTGAGCATAGCCTACAGAGTGCAAATGAAGTGTCGGATCTCCCGCTGGTTAATCACCCAGATATGTCCATGGAACCCTTCGAAAAAATGTCCTAAGACCACCATAATCGAATAGTTAACTTGGGAAAGCGGCTCGAAAACCATAAAGCCCCGGATATATTCCCGAAGTGCAGGAGCCATCATGCACCGAAAATGCTCCTCCAAACCACATATGTATCGAATGGGACCGCCAAGAGGGAAAGTTCGCCGCCTGAAAAGGCATCCAAACCAAAGCAGTTTCTCGCTGAATTACCGACAAGTTAGCCCGGCGACACGTGCTCCAGTGCCAGATCCACACCCGACATCAATGAATCCCTGGGGGCTCACCAACAGATATCTCCCCACCAGGCATAAAAGAGAGCCGCCGCCCTGGCCTCAAATAGTCCACGCCATCCTCTATGAACTCAGAATGATCGTGGAAGAACGGTCAAGTCGAAGTTCTCCCCGCTATAGAAACCTGTGGTAGCTAGGCGAAAGCAAGGCGAATAACTCCCTAATTGCCATAAGGCGCCCGAGGCGAAGGCACGCAATATGACGAGTGGCAAAGAATCCCAAAGATGGCACAAAATTTTCAAAGGTCGGGCACATTTTTCATCCCAAAGTTAAAAAGGTGATCTTGACGAGACCGTAACCCGACGCCCCCTCAAGATGTCCCGCTTAATCACAATATTCCTCCAGAAAGAAGGCACTAAAGCCAAAAAGATGATCGAACCGCCACGCCATCGCCTCTGAGGGAAAGAATCCATAAGTCAAGGGCATTTTCGTGAAATTTCTAATTCTAAAGGAGTATGATATGGGGCGGCCATTAGAGCGTAAATATGAACTCTCTCTTTGATAGTAAACGGAGCAAATAAGAAAAGGGAGCCGAAGAAGAAAACACCGAGAAAAGATGAAGCATCAAAAGAAAAGGTGGCGTGAAATATTCAAGTTCGCCGAAGTTCTCTTTATAGCAAGAAATCGAAAATGACAAACTAGGCAAACAAGGCAAGCAAAGGCCAAGAAAGCTCCCAGAAACCAAGTTTGGGCGCCACTTATGAGGTTTGGGCATGGCGCCAAACCTCTAGTATGCCATGCCCAAACCTTGCTCCATTATTGTCCTCGTCTGATTTCGCCCAAATCACCCATTAATCCTTCGTCTCGATCACGTAGAAAGCCTATCGGATATTAAAGAGAGGCTATATGGCTCCAATTATGTTTCTTCAAGACAGAAGAGGCTACGCCTCTTCCTCTACCCCAGACGCCGTAAAAGCCCCTCGGCTAAAGGTGTATTCTTTCTAAATTCTTTTCTAAAATACGGCGTGCCACTACCCTTAGAGTCGGTATAGCTTTATTTTACGCATGTATTTTGAATATGCATGTTATTTTATCATATCATTTAAAATATATATTGCATTTCATAATTCATATTTGTACGTATATTACTTACAAATGAAAAGAAAAAAAAAAAAAAAAAGGAGAAAAGTTGACATGTGCGTGAAAAGAAGCTAATAGTCAAATGATACTCGCCTCGCTCAAGCCACCTCCCCGACTTGGGCCCACCATGCCATCAGACTACGTATCCGTCACCCACAGGCGCGACTCGATCCTACGTCCGCATCGTCATCATCATCATCACTGCGACGTCTGGTCTGCCGCATAGCATCATTGCTCCGACAAGAAAAGTCATCCATCAGACGCTGGTAGAGCTTGTTAATACTAACAAAGCCCCGCAGCAGTCTCTTGTATGTGGACACTTTGACCTGACAAGGCAAACAAAAAAAAAAAAAAAAAAGAAAAGCATCAGTCAAATATAAAAAAAAAAGAAGAGAGAACATCAAAAAAAAAAAAAAGAGAAGAAGAAAAAAAGAAATCAAAAGAAAAAAAAAACAACAACAACAACAAAAACAAAAGCAAAAGAAAGAAAGAAAAAAGAAATCCCCAGCATGGAAAAGTCAGAACAGCAGACCTAGCCAAATCAGCTGAGCCAATAGCGCCAGCTCAAAAGCGTAACAATTAAGAAAGGTAAGAAAGATAAGATTTCTTATTTTGCTTTCAGAAATAAAAGAAAAATCTTTTTCAAAAGGTTTTGTTTCAAAAAAAAATAATAATATTATCGCTTCCCTATGCTGGGGAAAGCCCATTTTCAAAAAAAAAAAAAAAATCAAGAGCTTTCCCTATGCTGGGGAAAGCAGATTTTCAAAAGTTTCAAAGCTTTCCTATCTGGGAAAGCCCATTTTCAAATTCAAGAGCTTTCCTATGCCTTTGGGGAAAGCGAGTTATTCAAAAGTTTCAAAGCTTTCCTATCTATGCTGGGGAAAGCCCATTTTCAAAAAGTTCAAGAGCTTTCCCTATGCTGGGGAAAGCAGATTTTCAAAAGTTTCAAAGCTTTCCCTATGCTGGGGAAAGCCCATTTTCAAAAAAAATTCAAGAGCTTTCCCTATGCTGGGGAAAGCAGATTTTCAAAAGTTTCAGAGCTTTCCCTATGCTGGGGAAAGCAGATTTTCAAAAGTTTCAAAGCTTTCCCTATGCTGGGGAAAGCCCATTTTCAAAAATTCAAGAGCTTTCCTATCTTTGGGGAAAGCAGTTTCAAAGTTTCAAAGCTTTCCTATCTGGGAAAGCCCATTTTCAAAAATTCAAGAGCTTTCCATATCTTTGGGGAAAGCAGATTTTTCAAAAGTTTCAAAGCTTTCCCTATGCTGGGGAAAGCCTATTTTCAAAAAAAAAAAAAAAGTTCAAAAGCTTTCCCTATGCTGGGGAAAGCCCGTTTTCAAAGAGTCCCATTGTTTTCCCTATGCTGGGGAAAATGCATCCGAGGTCCTACCAGTTTTGCCTATCTTTGGGCGAAACGCATCATCCATCCCACCGGTTGTTGTTTGTTTGCTTGAGGCCGAACTACGTTTGGTCGATTCCTTTATTAAGGGATACGTGGGCGACCTACATTAGTAGGTCCGACCATCAGAGCATTTAATTTGCAGATTTGCTTAAAAATTACGATAACCTGCTATAACTGACTAAAAATGTCTAGGATATGGAGGTTTGATAAATTGCTGCATTATAACTGCTACCAGATGCATATTTCTCCCTCGTTTTGAAATGAAACGAAATTGGAGAGTCTATTCTAATCAACGATGTTCGTCTACTCGCAAGTCGCGGGTTGCACCCGTAGACTCCATCGCTGAGGGCTCAGACACCCCAATTTCGTACCTCGGATATATGACATGACAAAAATATCAAGAAGCTGTTAAAACATTAACAAATGTCAAGTTCTGGTCAAAATTGCAAAAGGACAAAGCAGATGCACAAAAGGACAAATTGCGGGGCCAAAGTGTCAAAAATGAGCCATGTTTGAGGTTTGGGCACCACCTACCAAGGGTTTGGGTGTGGCGCCCAAACCCCTATAGTGGCACCCAAACCTCCTTTCCCAAAGACTATTCAATCGTAAAGTTTGCCGTAAAATGCAATTCGTCGAACAGCGATTGTACAATCCTCGATGCGGAGAGAAATCACAAAATTCCTTCGATGTCCAGCCTCCTCCTATAAATAGAGGCCTCCGGCTCCTTCATTCAACACACGCTTTTGCGTAAAATTTCTCTGCTCGCATTCTGTGAAGAAATAAACACCGATAGATAAATTTCCAAAGCCTCGAAACCCCGCCAAACCTCCGCCAAACACAAATCCAACCTAGAAGTGTACCTTAGCCCCCGCCTAGGTATCCACCCTTTTTCCCGGTCCAAAAATCGTGGATAGAGCGGTTGCTCGCTCGATTTAAAAGGCCAAAATAGCCGAGTAGCGTTACTCGCCAAAATTTAGCCTTTTCCACCAAACAAACAACGAAATAAACAGCTACCCCGCCCGATCCCGAGGCCGAAAAGTAACTTTCAGAGCGCGATTCTGTTGCCGCCTAAATTCACACAACACACAACTTCAACCGCACTGCACTGCATCAAAAAGACTCTCTCTCCCCGAGGGACAGAGCGAGCACACCCCTACGCCGCTTGTAAGCTTTTATTGTTAAAGTTTTTATTTCTATGTAATAGTATTATTTCCATCCGCCCAATGTAAATATATAAGCAGTTGTGCTGCCCGGATTTTATTAAGAAATAGTACTAAATGTAGCCGTTATTATGGCAAAATATTTTTTAGATGAGTTTGTATTTATTTATTTTATTCAATAAAGTCTTTATTTGTAAATGTATTATTTCCGATCCGGTTCAATATAAAAATATAAGCAGCTATGCCGGATTTTGTTAGGAAATAATACTAAAAGAGCCGTTATAATGGCCAAATATTTTTAAATGTCTGTAATTATTGAAAGAGACAATGCGAGTCCAGTAAATAATGTGGCCACGAATGTATCTGTTTAATTTTCCCTTGTCAAAATAAGACCTTATTTATTTGCTAAGTAAATGTGACAATAAGCATACTTCAGCCAAAAACGTTTCGAGACCGAAAGGGCGAGTTGGGTGCCTAGCACCTTCCCGACTCGTAACTTAGCCTCCGAACCCGCTTTCTAAAATCTCTGGTTTTCTTTTCTGGTTTTCCTTTATTTTTGCCTTAAAATAAAGGTGGCGACTCTAAAACATTTTTGATCCAGTGGGGCCTCGCAACATCTTTCTTTGCACTTTCACGTTCTCCCCTAAATGAGGGAGAATGGGAATGGAAAAGTGATGTATTTCTATGTCTTGGTATCCCCGAAATAATGGATAACTTGACGTAGAAAATCCAAGGCACTCATAGTGATCCAAAATAGGCCATAAGGCTATTTTCATAAAATTCATAGTGGGCCGCAATATTCTTTCTTGCACTTCTATTTTCCCCGAAAGATAAAGGGGAGAATGGGAATGGAAGAGTAATGCATTCCCATATCCTGTTATCCACGAAATAAGGGATAACTTGACATGGAAAACCATAAGTTCCCATATTGGATACAAAATTCACTCAAGGCAACCGAGGCATATTCCAACGTGCTAATATAGAAGACAAAGACTCCTCTCGCACTTTGGATTTCGCCTTCCCCTAAACAAGGGAGGGTGGAAGCGAGAGCGGTGGTGTCCCGCATCAGCACCCTATCCAAGGCGCGGGCGCGGGGGCACATTTCCCGGGAACCTCACACCAAGATCACAGAAGAAAATGTCATCAAATTCGTCCATGATCAAGTGTGGTGTAGGTTTGGCCTCCCGTGGGAATTGTATCCGATCATGGCACACAGTTCTCGGACAGATTTACTACAGAATGTGCTCGCTTAGGAGTTAAGCATTGGCAATCTTACGTGGCCTACCCTCGGGAGGCAGGCGGGGCCGGGAAACAAACAGCTCCTGCGCTCAAGAGAAATTTGGAAGGGCGGCAGGAAATGGGCCGAGGAGCGCCATCGGCTTTATGGACGGTAACTGCATGCAGCGGTCCAACAGGGGAAACCCCATTCGCTCTCACTTACGGATCAGAGGCAATGATTCCAGTTGAAATGGCTTTGCCCAGCTATCGGGTCTCCCACTACAGCGAACAAAACAACGAGCTTGCGCGGGCAATAGACCTTGACCTCCTAGAAGAAAGAAGACTGGATGCCCGACTCAGAATGGTCAACTACAAACAGCGGGCAAAAGCCCATCATGACAAAAAGGTCAGAGGCAGAGCCTTCATGGTTGGTGACTGGGTACTCAGAAAGATTGAGGTGACCGGACAGCGAGCAGAATGGGGAAAGCTATCACCCAACTGGGAAGGACCTTTCCAGGTCACTAGTATTATCAGAGAGGGCACCTACACACTCCGGACTCGGGAAGGAAAAGACCTAAAGCACCCATGGCATGCTAATCATCTGAAAAAATACTATCCGTAGAGTCGATCTTCCTTACATAGACGGGCAAGACCCTCAGCCCTGTTGAGGGTCATAAATTTTATTCAATAAAGGCAAGTTTCTCTATAATGTTTACTCAGATTTTATTAGCATCAATTATCAACAAGCGTTTACGGGGCCAAGCCCGATCAACGCTCGAATACCCAAGTACTAGTGAACTTAATTTCTCGTGGATGAGATGTGCCCCTGCCGGTTCACGTAGGATGCCCGCCACGTAGGAGGGGCCTGCCCATCGGATAACGGCTAAGCTACCTTGGGTTCCTATAGTGACCAAGCAACACTGCTTAATCGTATATTCTCGCACCCAGGTGATATACTTCAACCGACTCGGGTTATCCACACCGAACAATGGCCATGCCCGGTTGATAGTCGCCGAGCTGGGCCTTGCCCGCTAGGCAATCATCTGAAGCTCGCCCCAGGCGATAGGGGCCTTGCCCACTTAGAAGCCTTGGCCCATGCCAAGCACTCAAACAATACTACACACTGTATGCCCGGAAAAAAGCACCGGCGGACACCGGGTAACAGGCCAAACTCATATTAGTAAGACATTAACCTAAGGTATTTGCACTATTTACTTTATGGTTGCTGGGTTAATGTTCTTTGCACGATTACTATTTGCCCGATATATTTCTGGGAGACTACCCCGCATACAATTGTGTCGGTACTAATCAAATGCAGGAAAAACACAAGTAAATATTATCGGGCAGAAAAGCTAAATAAACACAGGCATCAAACAAAAATAACGATAAAAGAAAGAAGTTAAGTTACAAAAGACGACGATGTTTGTTACAGAAGGCACACCGGCCAAAACAAGACATTGAGTTTCTAAATTACATCAGGGATTGTGTTGAGCCGCAACATTTGCTTCCTCGATAGTGGGGGCCTGTAACTCTGCTTGAAGATGAGCTGCTGCCTCAGTAATCCGACCCTCCTTCTCGGCCTTCCGGGCATCGATCAGGCTGCAAACATTAACGGCCAGCGGAGTGGGGGGATCCCAGGGCGCCAGGCCATCATCAGCGTCATCACGGGCCAAGGCTTCCAGCTCCCCGGGCGTGTAAGGCACCAGATGATGCAGCTTCCGGGCTTCCACACAGTATGGGTCAAGCAGCACCCACTCGGCCATTGTTCCCATATCTACTGCCCCTGTGCCCGCTAACATACGTAAGATATGATTTGTCCCCACTACATAATAAGGGAATATCTCTTTTCGAACTCGGGCAGCGTAAGCAGGAGAGGCAATAAATTCTTCCACGGCCTGTTCCTTGGCCGCTGACAACTGCTCGGTGAGTGAAGCCAAGACGGTGGCATCCAGGGCGGTTTGGGCCTTGAGGGTTTGTACTTCGGTTTGTAGTTGAGCCCGCTGCGCGCGTAAAGCCTCTTCCTCGGCTTGGGACTTCTTCAGCTGGGCCACGAGCACCGACTTCTCTTCGGCTAAGGACAACTTGTCCGCTTCCAGCTGCTTGGTCGTGGCCGCACTTTCTCTCACCGATTTATCTAAGGCAGCAACTTGATCGCTTTTGCTTCTCACCAGCCCCGACAATCGTCCCTCTCGGACTCCACTTTCCGGCGAATATCAATTTCTTCGGTATAGCGATTATAAATATTAGTGCAAGTAGAAGCGATCTGCAAACCACAGAACATGATCAAAACCAGACTACCACATTAAACAACGAGTGGGCAAATGGGAAACGACTGAAATTTACCTCGCTCAAATTAAGCCCGATGTGACCAAGAAGAACATGCCCAGCAGTATCCCGATCATGGGTCACGTCTTCTTGAAGCAGTCGCCTCATTATTCCCTTTCCAACCAGCCCGGCGGGACTGCCCCGGGCAGACAGATCTATATGCCCAATGTTGGGACCCTCCGACAGACCACTCACAATAGCACGGGCAGCGGGAACAGTCGTTGGCATCTCAAAACCTAGTAGCAGCCAAGGCTTAGCTGAATCACGAGCAGCTCGGTCAGAACTTGGGCCACACTGCCGGGATGATCGGTCAGCCTGCGGGGAAGGAGGTCTTTTTCTCTTGCCCTCTGCCTTTGCAGCCCTGGCAGCAGCCTCATCAACGGCCGGGGCGGGCACGCCAGTAACTACCTGAGGAGGGGGTGGCAACTCCTCGGCAGTCTTCTTGGTCGCAGGAGCTTTCTTGGCCGTGGGGCCAAAAGGGACCGTTGGGATAGCTTGTGGGGGTTGGCCGGCCAGAGCTGCCACCCTTCGGCTTTCTTCCTCTTCCAGCTTCTGGAGCTGTCTCAGGGTCATCATCGCTGCCAAAAAAGAGAATCAATACGATATACATGATCAAAATAGTCATTCAAGCAAAACAAATACTTAAAACAGTCGAAGGAGAGGAAAACCAGGAGCAAGAGTATAAGCAGGCGTGCAGTTATGCCCGAGCCTACGGCATTCCTGACAATCTGCCCGAAAGTTTTGACCATGACAGTCACCCCAGTACATGTGGGCCTCTTCTTCATCAAACAAGCACAAGGGCTCAACCCCGGGAACGTTTGCCCGCAGCACTCCAGCCAAGCGTAGGTTTATGGGGTCGCAACAAAGCTCCTTCCAGTCGAACAGATACTCTTGGCTAATCCATTTTTCGCCTTCCATTACACATCCTAGAGCCTCCCGGATAACGGCCATACGACCAGTGTCCCCGGTTTGAAAGCTGCCGCGGGAAAGTTTGGGGACGTGGATGCTAGCCTGACTCATTGGCATTATTGGCCAACCTCTCCTCGATTCGATCAACAGGCCTCTACGGTCCCAAAAATCAACCTTGCCCGGGACGTCAGATAGAATCCTCTGAAAACTTGAGTTAGACCGAGCATTGACCCGGCCATAAGCATCAACGGTCAGAATAAATAAACGCCGAAATATTTTGAGGGTAGGCTCTATACGCAGCAATCGACACGCTACAATGTACGCCATCAGTGCTCGAACGGTATTCAGCATTAAGTCACTGGGCATCGGACAAAAAGTCTTCAAAAATTGGAGGAAAAAGGGATCCAACGGTAAGCCGAGCCCAACCCGGAAAAAGTCCGCATAGAAAAGCAGTTTACCATCCTGCTCGCGGGGGAATTCGCCGTCAACTAGAACAGCTTTCTCTACACGATAGTCCCCTGCGTCTATGCCCATGGAGGTAAACCACGCGGTCAACTTGGCCGGGGTATCTAAGGAAGCCCAGTGGACTGCGTACAACGTCTCATCAGCCTCGGACATCCAGGCAGGACCCGGGACAGAAGTGGTAGCTTCATCTACTAGGCGATCAATTCGCTGTCTCCTTCTCCGCGCGATTGGGATGTTATCAGAATCTTCCCCGGCCGACTCACAAGTCTTGTTAACGGGTACATGCTCCTCAGCAGCAGGCAGTGCGTCCTCGTCAGCCCGCTCTTCGACAACGTCTCTTTCTTGCTCGATCAACTGGGCGTGGCCCGGCCCACCAGTAGCTCGGCGGCCTTGCTCTACCTCCCCCTCGGACAAGCTCGAAGCGGACAGGGTAATTACAGGCACATGGGCCTCTGGATCCACGGGTACGAGAGGACGCGCGGCTACGACCTCACCGGCCACTGATGCATCTCCCTCTTCATACACTACGTCCATGGATGGGGATTCCTCACTGCTCATCGGGTCGTTTTGCCCGCCGTAACTGAACTCTTCTCGATCGTTCTCCGAAAACTCTCCGTCGGACATCTAAAGAGATCGAGGAAAAGCATGGACAGATCCTACTCATAGAAAGGAACAATCACTAAGAAAGAGGAAAAACCCTAAGTCTAGGTAAATCCAAGGGGCCTTGCCCGCCTAGCAGACAAGACACAATGGGGACTCTCCTCGATCTCAGCCTAGGGACTCTCCTAATCTATTCAAGGCAACCCAGAAAATGTAGAAGGCAGAAAAATAAAGGAAAATCGTGCCCAGAAATGTGAATATCAAAAGAACAAGCACACGAAAACAGAAATTGAGACCAGGAGACTTACTGTTAATTTCTTGAAGGGATATGCTTCGTGAAATCTGATGTTCAAACAGCGACAACACCGGTGACTTGAGCAATCTCAGGGAACCGGCAGCACAAAAAAGAGCAGAGCTTCTCTCTCTACTCTCTTTTCTCTCTTTAACAAATCTCCAAATAGCGTAAAGTTTCGAATGAACAAGGCCTCGAGTTAAATAGGCGAGGAGATCTGGGAGATCGTATTTGAAACCGAAAAGGCAAGTTGAAAGGGCATTTAATGCGCTCACATCCTCGAAAAGCAAGTGTGCGCGTCCCGCCCACACGCATTTAATGCGCCATCCCTTGAGAATCGTTCCCGTCTTTTCGATCACTTCCTGGGCAGTTCACGCGCGCCCCGTCCTGCTCACTGACAGCTCCACTCAGCGATGAGGCTTCCTTGATACGCCTCATCTAGCATTTACACAGAGTTCTAGAACTGTAAGACCCCGATTCCCGGTTAGCTTGAATTGCGTGCAATGCTCGCATTTCTTCTTTGGTTGATTGCTCGTTGGGTTATGAGAGAGTCAAAATGTGTATGAGAGATCACATTAAGACCAAAACACTTTTAAGAAATGTCGTATAGTTGTTGACTTGCTAAAGTCAAAAGTCGTAACCCGACGATAGTCGAAATCCGACGCGATTGAGAGTTTACTCGGGTTTTGTGTTCCTGACCTCGATTTGGTCCTAGATCTTTACATGATGATTAAATAACATGTCTAGATACATTATACATCTAGTTGGATGCATTCCTTATGTCTCGTGAAGTTTTGACGCTCCGAGGATAGCAATTCTCCTTATCGCGTAGTGCGAGTTTGAGCCGGGTGATCGTCTCGCCCTTTGGGAGTCCTTTTCTCCTATCTATTGTTCATCATCTGAGAGGCATTTAGGCCTATTTTGTAGCCCTTTTAGGTGTTTACAATCATGGGTTGTTGCCCGTCGATTTGTGGTTTCATTCGACGTTTCATTAGCGAGATGTCGCGCCTTGTGTCGGTTTCGCATCGGGTTGTTTCGGGAGTTGTTGTGAGGGTTCTGGACCTACTTTGAGGGTGGTTTGAGACTTGGTTTGTTTAGCCAAGTGTTTGAGGTCCTTTAGGGTTGAATTATAGGCCGTTTCGAAGCTTTAAGGCTTGTGGTTGCATGCGGGAAAGACCGGACTCGAGAAAGGAAGCAACGAAAGCCGGGAAGAGGAAGCCAGGGACCATGCGCTCGCATGGCCTTCTATGATGTGACCGCATCACCAGCAGATTCCCTGTTACGGGATTTTGAATGAAATTTGGTGAGTTGCCCAACCTACCCCCACCCAAACCCATCCTAAACTAATCCTAAACCTTCCTAACTACCTTAAGACATGTCCTTAACATCTAATTGAGATTTGGAGGTGGATTAGAGGGGTTAATCAAAGGGAAACAACTCAATCAACCTAAACATAACCCACTTCACTTTTAAACCCATTTGAAGCCCTAACACTTCATTTAACTCCCATATTCAGCCTATCACTCCACAAAAACGTGGGAGAGCTTGAGAGAGGAGTCTTCTAGGGTTCTTGAAGGTCCATCCATGGATTCCATAGCTTGGGGCCTCCATTTCACAATCCACTCCATAGAATTGAAGAGGAGAGTGAGGAGAACAACACCCACCACTTAGAATTTCGAATTTGTGGCTTGAAGGGGTTGAACCAAGGTAAGTTACTACACCTATCTCTCTTTGTTTTTGCCCCATTGACCCTAGGGAAAACAACCTTTGTGCTATGTGAGGTCAATGGGTGCATTTAGGGCTTTCTAGAGATACTATGAACCCTAGATTCTAGAGGATGAATTGGCTTGGGTGAACCTATTTGGGACCTTGATTTATATGATATTCATATGTTAAGTAGCCTATTCATCCTTGCTATGTGATTTATTTCATGTTTATGAGCATGATTGGTGAAGATACTTGGAAGGGGAGTTTGCCCAAATGATGATTTGGCTTATTGAACATGGTTGTAAGCTTGATTATTATGTTATACATGTGTAGTAGAGTATATGAATCCATGTTGTGTGATTTGTTCATGTTTGGTAGGCATGATTGGTGAAATTGTTCTATGATTCCTTGGTAAGTGTTTTGTTGGGTTTATGTGAGTTCAATGAACTTGGGAAGATGGCTAATGATGATAGTTTTGAACATAGGGGGTATTGAGACACATGGCTTCTATGCCCTAAATTTTAGAAAGGGTAGATTGGACTCAACGGAGTCATTTTAAGTTCGATAATGTGCTAAACGAACTTGGGTTGAAATCCTACGACGATTGGATTTTGTTTGATTAATGTTGAGAAATGCATAGTCTCCAAACTTTATATGGAATTATAATTACGATGGCTTTATGGATTTTTAGTCTTGGGAATTAAGCCCGAATGACTATTGGGATTTGGTTGTAAACTTTAATGAATTATTACGGTGTGGATTTATAAAACACATAAGGAATAAGATGTGTTAGTAAGACTCAACGGAGTCGTTATAAGGCTAATAAAATGATAAAGAGCCTTGGGTTGAAACCCTACAATGTTTGGGTTTGTTTGGGTTATGCTTGTGCGCACCGAGTTTTGGGTTTGTGTCTAATTGAGACACTCATGTCGTGGAGACTTATTAGAAAAATATCTTGAGCATGCTTGTTAGAGCATGGTACAATAGAGACCCACGTATGGTCACGAGAATATTTAAGAGAAGATTAAGAAAGAATTCTCTTCTTAAGGATTTTGGTTGCGTGCATATAAAAGCACTTGTGAGAAAATGGTTACGGAATAGTCATGATGTTCTTGAGTATGGAATTGGTAATGTCGATCATGTATGAGGATTAGGACTATGATTGAGTCCGGTGTACCTAAAATAAAGACTAAAATAATAAGTCTTGAATTGTGGATATTTTGAGACTAACGTAGTAGTCTTTGGTTTGATTTGAGTTGAGGATTATGATAGACCTCACATTATGTTTTATTAAGCTTGTATGCTATACTTGATTTGGGTGACGACTTGAGGAATAATGAGTACCTCAATAAGTAGTTCTTGAACTAAACTTGTAAGTTAGTTGAACACATTGGTTATATGCAAATATATGCATTGTTCGTGATACTTGGTAGAGCATTATGTCCTACTTGATTATATGCAAATATGTGCATGGATTATGGAATTCGTGGAGCATTATGCCCTACTTGTTTTTATGCAATTATATGCATGGTTTATGAGATTTCATAGAGCATTATGTCCTACGTGGTTATATGCAATTATGTGCATGGTTTATGAGTTGTTGTAGAGCATTATGTCCTACATGATTTAATGAGCCCGATATTAATGAACTTGGTCTCATTGGTTTATACAAGTAAATATCTACTTGATCGTTTGGTTTAAAGTCCAGCTGGCGGGTTTGGTTGTTGTGTCGGCAATGGGACGATTCATAGTCTTTGGAAACAATCGCTATGAATCGTTGCATTGGGTCCATTTCTCCTCACTATTTGGCCAATAGTGGGATGTGGTCTCGAGAGAGAGCCATCTAGCCTACTTTCGAGCTCCCATTTCTCATCCGGAGACTGGATGAATGAAACGAGTACTCATTAAGGGAAACTGGTGAGTTATGATTATTGGGGACGAAACCCCAGGGCATGATTGATTGGGTATTGAGCCCGGATCTTGGTTTGAGATTTGATCTGATGGTAAGTTGGTTGGGTGTTGGACCCAGATTTGGTTGTAACGGTTCGATTTACGTTTCTTGTTACACATGTTTATTTATGAGCATTTATATGAAAAATATTATGCTACATGATTTATGTGAGTTTATGTGCTTTGAAAATTAAGTACATGTTTCTTGTTGGTATACTAGCGTAATACCATGATTTTTATATGATTGTGCATTATGCCATGCCATGACATAATATGTCATACAGTTGCATTTAGTAACTTACTGGGTCATTATGACTCACTCCGTGTGGTTGTTTTTCCCTAGTGTGTGCAGTGATCCCGTTAGTACGCGCGGCGGCTTCGGATAGCAATTTCTAGCAGGTGGTCTTCCGAGCAATAAGCTTGGAGTTAATATTATTATTTTTATTAATTAATTGTGAGACTCGGATGTAAAGTTATGTAGACTTTACTTGGGTAGATTATGTTAGTATGTTATTGTTATTTATTTGGGAGCCGGTTGTGTAGCCGAGCTTTTGTATCTTTAGAAATTATTCCCATTGTCATTTCGAGCATGTGTGGCTCGTTTATTCTAGTTTGGTGTTATTGTTGTTCCTACCCCCGACAGTTTTAGTCGCGAGATCTTGGTTGGTGGTTTAGCATTGGTATTATATTGTGTAGTTGATTTGTTCCTCCGGCATGTTATAGCCGTTGAGTGGTGTTTTTCAGGTTGGGAATTTGTTAGTTGCCGGCCATGGTTGCCGATGGTTTGTTGCGCGTGTCTAATGTTGCGTCACGCAAGGCCGAATTTTTGGGCCGAGAGATTTACTATCTCTTTGGTTGTTTTTATTTAGGAGCTTGTTAGCTCGGGTTCCATTTTGGTTTTGCTTCCGCAGATTTTAGTTTTTTATTGTCCTGTATCGCCATTCTGGCTATGTCTTCTTGTCTTGAGCTTGTTGGCTCGTCTTTTGACTCGCACCATTATGCTTAGCAGGTGCTTGTCTGTCCCTTAGCTTGTTCTGATGGCACGACCTTGGGATCTCGTCTTGGGATTCGGGTCGGGTCGTCACAAGAACCCTCCACAACGAAGCTCAATCCGGTCATTGGCATCACCAGATTTCATAAGTGGGCAAGTCCGGGTTTCGGGCAACTTCATTACATTCTGTACGCTCCTCGCCTCGAGCATGAATACTCGCCAGGCACGAAGCTAGGGGCCACTGATATGCCTAGCCCAAATCTGGTCACGAGCAGAGCACGAGCCACCATCACGTGCCGGTCACGAGCGTGGGCCTTGAAGGACCCACAGGCCCAGCGAGCACAAGAAGATCAACCCCAAACAGCGAGCATGACGTCCCTGACCCAACCTGGTCGGACACAGGCCCGGCCTGTCTGACCAGGGGCCTTGTCCGGGGACTATAACTAGACCAACACATCATCCATTGTACAGGCAAGCAGGGCCTTGCTTGCTCAGTTATTATCGAGCAGAAGACACCAAGTGACTTGCCTGCCAAGACACGGCTAAGGGTTACCATATGTAGGCAGGACACTTGCCTTATCTATTCCTGATGTCACGCGGCCAGCCGTATGCCACCAGGAAGTCTAGAGTTCCACTCCTCGTGGAACAAGATGACTAAAGAAACCAAATCCTACCCGGATTCAACCACAACCAGGGCCAATAAATATTCCTCCGCCAGACACCATAAAGGTACATACTCTCATACACTCTGCCTCTTCCTTGAGTTCTGGTATTCTGTTCTCATACACGATACTTACTCTCACGCCAGAGGGGTTTCGCGAGGCCCTGCCTTGCACTTCCACTCGGTTTTACTCTCACCAAGTTCAAGCGATTCAAGCCCATATCCTACCCACGTAACGCGGCCCAAGCTGAGGATTTTGCTACATCACATTCATTCCGGCATTCGTACAAAAGTAGACGAAATTATTCTTAGGGTGGCAGATTTTGTTATCAATTACTATCTCTGGATATGATTGACAAAAACAAGCTACGTGTTAGATCTAACAAATTAGTTTGGTTAGACTATGTTACTTTTTTTAGGTTTCAAAGTTACAAATCTGGTAAAACATTTTAACGTATTTTCAATGGCCTCTTTGATCGCCTCCTGGTTGGGTGTTAGCAAATTTTTCTATGTTCTACCTGTAGCATGTAAAGTTATGGTTTAATGGTTAACTTGACGACGTCTCATTCTAATTTTCATTACATGCAACAAAATTTTGAAAAAAAAAAAGCACACAACTTGATCAAAATAATGAAAGTAATAATAATTATCAAAATATATACATGGACAAACTTGAGAAATCGTTTGGTTTATCATAACTATTGTTAATTAAAATAGTTAATATTATTCTGTCTCGTAGTTAATTAAAATAGTTAATAATAAATAGATAAATAATATTGCTGTTATCATCTGTAAATAATTCGATAATTAGTTTATATATTTCGTTTATATAGCATAAATATAGATAATATTATTATTATGTTTGTAAATGCTATGTGTAAATAATGTAGTAGTTAAAATAGTATTTGTACATAAATGCACATAAAATACTATGATAAGTTAACAGCATGCTTAGATAATGGCTAATACCCTTAAATGCTAAAATGACAATATAGCCGTTATATTGCCCAATTAGAATCCCGCTTGACCAATATAAATATGTACATATGAATAAAAATTTAAACCAAACAAAACAATCTAAGCACGTTATTTAGCAAAACTCAAACGAGACCAAAAGAGTGAGTTAGGTGTCTAATTCCTTCCTACCTCGTAACTTAGCCACCTGATACTTTTTATAATTTTCTATTTTTCTCTGTTTAACTTTAAAATAGAGGTGTCGACTCTGTAATTACAGTAGTTAGAGTCCACGATGAAATCCGAGTGTATTCCATGCTCTCCAATGTTCTGAAATACCTCGTCTCTCACCGTGGCAGCGGAAGTCTCGGAACGAAGTCCTCACAGTGGCAACTCTACTGGTGATATTTATTTATTTATTTTAAATAAGAGGGCTTGACTCAATTTTTTTGGGATTTGCTAATTTGTTTGTATACACATAACATGCTAACATACATGCATAGTTTAGATTTTGTTTACTTGTACTTATATTGCAAATGTGTTTTTCTTTTATATATTATTGCAAATATATGATTTATTTATTGCCAGTATTCTGTGTGGAATGTGAAACACCTGTAATTTGTATTCTTTTGGGCGGAAAGCCGAACATGTAATAAAAATTTATTTTTTCGCTCTTTCATTTTATTTTGGGATTAGGACCAAATGTAATTAATAGGAACAAATAGTTTCCCAACTTTTTTTCTTTTTATTGATGTGATGGCCATCACGCTTACTCGCTCTGTCCCTTTGGAATTTAAACTAATCAGCCGAGCAATCGACAAAGAAACAAAAAGACAGGCCATTTATATTTACTGCTATATATCTGTAAAAAGTTTCTTGCTTATTAGCTGACTCACACACGTGCACTCACGTATAAATATTCTGAACTGCTACCCTCATACCAAAGCCAGCCTACCCCTTGCATCAACCAACGTCAAATGTATGTTTATCTATTAGGACACTTCGTGACCGGTCGGTTTTTGTACCTTAAAATTAATGGTCAATCCCATGTACATATACATTGGGGCTAATCAATAATTATAGCGGTGTCTCACTAGAACGATTGAATGGTGGATCCTGGAAAAAGTATAGGCCCTTCGCCCAGGATTTTTCCAATCTTTTGAAAGTCAAAAGATAGGTGGAATACGAATGTCGTATGCTCTAGAGAAAGAATCACTGCTGCAAGACTTAATAAAGAGAGTTAAAACAAAGCTATGCTTGTTCGACCAGCTTTAGGATAATAAATATATAAAAAAACATCAGTTAATAACCCTTTTTCCTGCCAAAACAGGCAATTGGGAATCTTTTAGAAGGATTAGCAGAAATTTTTAACCGATTTTTTGCGCAAGTCAAGAAACTACCAGTCTTAGTTGATAACACCTTTTCCTTCCAAAACACCAACCATCCCTCTCCAACAGAAAATGTCTTCACTAAAAACACTAACATATTCAATGTCTTTTCCCCTAACTTAAACACTAATCCCTTTACCCAAGAAGCCATCATCCCATCCCAATGTTCTCCTCCACAAAACACTCCTCTCCCAAACACCGACCTAACCCTCTCTTATCCCCATACCTTCCACCAAAACACATCTCCAATCAACAACCTAGAAAGTTACTTTACCCATGACCCGGCTGCAACAATCACCTGCCATAAGAAACCTGGGTCACTATCAAAAAGAACAAATAACCCACCCATACACAAACCCTACCATGAAAAGCAAACACCCTTAGTACCCCTTGCACTATACTGACCAAACCAAGGAAGAATGGATGAAAAACAATTACCTTACTAAGGGACCAAGTTTTAACCAAACAACTCGTCCCACTCAAAAGGGAAAGGACAACAAAAGGGGATTCAGGCACTATAACACCTTGCTTGCTTCAAGATCTGTGATTTTCTGAACATTGTGGTTGCACGGATATCTCAAATCGTTCGAGGGATACAAAACCCTAAGCCCAATCCTTGACACATGGAATCGCTCCCAGTACTACGAATATCACCAGAGCAGCGAACACACCACTAACAAGTGCTACATGCTCCAGAATGCCATCCAAGACCTCATCGATAGGAAAATTGTTACAATACCAGATGTGGTACACGACAAGAAAAAGGACTATTTGTGACCCCTGTTATTTGGGAGGGCTAAAAAACAGTCCCAAATACCTCTTTTTGGGAAGGGAGAATTAACGGTCACAATTACTTAGTATTTGGGACTGTTGTGTAATAGCCGACCCAAATACTAGTGTTTTTAGGACACTTGTGCTACCCGTACCAAATTTTTCTCTCCAGGTTCCAAATTAAAGAGACGTCGTAAAAATATTTTTGGAAACATCTTATTTTTTCTCCCGCCTTCCTCTCCCACCCACACAGGTTTTCCCCAAAATTCCCTCCACATATATAAGTTTTCCCCCAAATTTCCCCCCCACCTAGGTTTTCTTCCCAAAAAATCCTCTCACCAGTAAGTCTCTTTTGCTCTCGTGCACTCTCTCTCTTTCTCTCTCGGCATCGTCGCAGACACCAGTTCGCTGCCTATCTCTCATCGTAGAAGCTCTAAATCTCACGGTAGGCCTCTCTCTCTAACTCTCTTCCATTCTTCTGTCTTCTCTGTATTATCCCCTCCCACTGCTTATATCTCTTTTTCCTCTATAGTTTGCTTGGCTCAAACTCGTGACGGCTTAGTCCACGGCATAGGACACCACGGCGGCGACACCGAGCTAGTAGCGGATGACGGTCGTAGTAGGGGCTTCCATTTGACGAGCTCTCCCTGACCTAAACCTGAACTTCATTGGACGATTTCCTTTCGACAACCAAAAGGTATGTTACACAAACCCGAATGTGAGCTTGTTAACCACTCTTTTCTGTAAATGTGTGTGGAAAGTCTTTGTTTTTTGTGTATCTGCATCATATTTCTTAATTGTATTTCTCGTAGGTTTAGCTGCCTATCATGATTTAAAGTTCACATCAACTGTCCTTTATTTCTTATAAGCCATTTTTTTCCAATTCACTAAGTAAAATTATGCTCTAAGATTTTTTAAAAATCAAACTACAAAGTTGAATACTTTATAAAAAAATCTAATGGACCTTGCTACGAAATGGTTTGATCTGATTATATTTTGGTTGGGGAAAGTCAACGGATGAATTTTTTAAACGAAGGGTTTGAAGAGAAAAAGAGTCATTGTACCATGTTCACTGGAGGAATTTCCTAGGTTTAATGCTATAAAAATAAGAAAGGTGACATTTTAGACGACTTAATTGAGTAAGAGTGAGATTGAGGCGATGTGTATATACGTTAGAGTGAATGAGGGTGGGATTTTTAGATTATTAGAGAGTGAGAGAATCTCTTTATCTATATGACAAGTACATCAGATTTTTTTGGACCAGATTTGTTATAATTGGAGTAATATTTGTTTTTTATTAAAGTAATAATAATTTAGATGGAATCAATTGAGAAATTTGGGTAACGTGAAATTTTGAGTATTTTTTGTTGTTGTTTGTTTTAGGGAGAAATTCGGGTCCGTCCACTATGTAAAATTTTCAACCCCTACAGTTTTTTATGTTTTTTTTTAAACTAAAAATTACACTTTAAGAAAGAAAAGACTACGACTCTTAATGAACCGAAGGCGCGCTACAGATCAATTAATCAATTCATCAATTTAAATCACATAATCTAATTTATGCATCGCGCCTTAAATCATAATGTACCAAACCTTCATCTCTCTTTTTTCATGTACACAATCAACATATGATTCAAAATTAATGCATCTTACCTACATCCCACATCTAAGTCAATGCATCACAATTTACAAATGATAAATTGTGATTCAAAATTGATGCATCGAGTTTCAAAAATGGTATTTAAAATGAACACATTTCTATTTAGACCTTTCATCAAACAGTATATGCACAGTAGCACAAACACAAAAGTAAATTTATTTGGAATCATATACACACAAACACAAAATGAAGAAGAAGAAGAACGAGCTATGAAGAAGAAGAAGAACGAGGTATGAAGAAGGAAGAGAATGCGATGACATAAAATATATTTTTATATGTTTATATTTTCAATAACCAACGTTTTTTTATAGCTACTACAGTAGTACGAAATATTGAAAACTATTATCTCTATCAAATTTTGTCATTTAGAGGCACATGTCTATTATCAATTGTTGACTTAACGAATGACAAAAATTGTTGAATTCCATCCAATCATCCCTTTCTGAGTAAGGAATACATCTAAATCAATTTAAAATTACTTTTTCAAATTTATGTGATCTATCTTTAATTTTACTTTTTATTAATTTTTTCATATTAAAGTTTTTAATTGTAAATTCTTCAACTTTAATTGAGTATACAATTTTATACCAGTGTATAAACCGTGCAACGCATAGGAGCATCACTAGTACATATATATGTTCATATATATATATATATATATATATATATATATATATATATATATATATATATATATATATGAGCATAATAAAATACTTATGTATGTATGATAAATGATAAGTGAGATAAATAAAAGGATGATAGATAGTCTAAATGAAAGATATTTAAGCAGATAAAATAAAGAGGGCGTGTGTGAAAAGGGAAATCGAAAAGTGTTTGTGTTTTGAAGTAAAAATAAATGAAAGGAATTTTTATGAAAGATATTTTTGTGTGTGTGTGTGTGTTTTTTGAAGAAAACAATGAAGGAAATTCTTATCTTAATGTTGGAAGAAGTTGTTGCGTATCCGCTGTAGCATCGAATTTGTGGATGAGATATATAATGCCCTTCCTCCTTGGACCTGGTATCTTGTTGATCAGGCTGGATTTGAACCTTTTATGGATGCGGTGCGAGATTTTCCAAGTTATTTCAGCATCTATGAGGTGTTGCCGGAGTATTAGTGGGACACTACCCACACTTTCCATTTTGGTTGGGGAAGATAACAATCATTCTAGCCGATTTTTTAGCTATCATCGGTATTCCGACTGGGCATGGCAGGCATCTGACGTCTGATCTTAATCTCAAATTTTAGACTAGTTTGGTCAGCAATTTGATGGGTTTCGAGCTCACTTATAATAGTGGAGACGAAATTCGTATCAAGGGCGTAAGGGACTAGCATAGAAGCAATGCTCGGTATGTGAATGATGTTGATGATGCAGATGTAGAGAGAGTGGCTCTAGTTTTTCTTTTCTTCTTCTTGGGCACCACATTGTTTGCAAATGCATCATGCATTATGCGAGTATCGCTTTTGGGTTGTCTGCGTGATCTGTACCAGGTGTCTTTATATGACTGGGGCAAGAGGACCTGGCTGAGCTGTATTTTTGTATGGATCATGCCTGTTGCAACCGCACTATTAACCTGGTCGGCTTTGCTACTTCCTGGGAGGTAAATAGTTAACAAGCTTTATCTTTTGTTTATAAATATGTATTTGTCTATTGAATAATTCTTTCATGGAGGATTTAATTCCCTTACAGGTGTGGTTTTATTATGTTTTTGGCTTTGGCCCTTTTCGGTGCAATATGTGTCCTCGGGCTTCTCCTTACTTGTTACGGTTTGTTGGGGAGGAAAGGAGATCTCCTCCTTGGCATATACGCTTTGATGAAGAGGCCGTTCGAGGTTTTATTGCTCGGTCTCGTCCAGATACTGTTACTTGCTTCCCCTGGAGTGGATTCGTTAGGGTGTATGTGGCGGCTACGGTTGCTACCTGTTTTCGTATCTTGATGCAGTATGTGATGTGCGATTCCATGTATCTGGGGGAGCGATTAATTTAGTAGTATACATATCCTAACTTACTGTTTGTGACACCGCCACCTCTTCCGTCAGGGATACTCATTCCGAAGACTAATCCCAATCGACTTCAGTATATGGTCCTCATCAACGCATATTCGCCCATGTCATATGGTGACTTTGTTAGGACGGTGTTGCACCCTGTTTCCGCCAGACACGCTTTTGATGTGGTTGGGCCGTCACATTCTACTTCTGTAGGTCAATATGACTTCTATACTACGCCTAGAGTTCCTCTTAGTGCAAGTTATCTTTGTGGTGGAGAGCTTTTTGCAGAAGCCTTGCCAAAAATGGGGATTCCAGACCCTTATCTAGTTCCAGATAGCGTGCGATTAGTACATTTTGCTTTTCTATTCTGTATCATTTTTCTTTATGTTATCCTTTCTTTTTGGTTTCTTGTTGCTTTTTTGTATAGCTGAACTGTGCTTGTTTGTGACAACAGGTGAATGTCCGGTCTTATCACCGTTGCTAAAGAGTTTCCTCAATATTTCCTGTGACGACCCGACCCGGACCCCAATGCGAGATCCCGAGTCGCGCCGTCCAAATAGACAAGTTACACAAGCATGCATAAGTAGGATTATAAAATTCATGTGGCGCAACATCGCATACGGATAACAACTCGGCTACACTTGGCCGAAAAAACAACTTAAAATAAACAAGTCATCGGCGACGTTACAACCGGAACCCAACAACTACTCCTACAATATTAACACATGCTTATAAAACCTCAACGGCCACAACATGCCGGAGACAACAACAACAATAATAATTAAACGAGCTTTAGCGGAAGAAACTGTAGTGAACCATAAACATATAAACAGGCTCGACATATAAGTCGGCATACAAAAGATTACAAGTGTTAAACCATAAGTTAATTACAACAACAAAATCCCAAGCCAAGTCTACATGACTTGCTTCCCAACGTCCTTTCCAAAATAAAAGGCTAATCACAAAAGTCCAAAAGAGCAACCTTGAGAATACAATCAACCAAACGGGATAAAGCGAGTCTAACGTGGACCGTCTCCTCGGCTCGGATCTAAGGAAACAAAACAAGCAAGTAGGGTAAGTTGAAAGACTTAGTAAGTTACTATAATGCATGATCATGTTATAACATGGCATTTATCACAATTATAGTTCACGTTCATCATATAGCACTTAGCACATTATTCACGTAAGTGCAAGGAAATAAATCATACAAGTAGGATATGATATAGGCACGGCCGCTATGTAGCTCCTGCAAAATAGTTTGTTAACCCAATATCGTGACTACGATGCTCGTGACTTCACATCGATATACCGAACTCCGCCGGCTAATAGCAATGGCCACGTATTGTTACGGCAAGGGGCTACTTCCCCATTGCGGCCTACAATGGAGGGGTGTGTGAGGTCCCAGTGCGGCGATCCATAGCGCACGAATCTCTCAATTCGTGAAGGCTATACATCGTCCTACACGACATAAAAATCAAACCAAATAGTGCCAGCTGGACTTAATGCAATGCACAAGTAGATGTTTACTCGTTAAGACCAAATAATAATCGAATTCGACAAGAGCGAACTCGACCGACCAAGTAGGGTATAAATCTCTACAATAAATCAAGTCAAGGCAATTAATTGCTCATAACCAAATAATCACAACGGGTTCAAATGCACATAATTAAACTCAACTTAAAATTGAGTAAACTTGACCAAACGGTGTCCAAACTTCGTAGGGATTGGAATTAAGGTTCAACATGTTCAATTCTTCCCTAGAGTCGACTCCGTTGAGTCTTTTCTCTAAATTCCAAATTTCCGAGTAATTGAAGCTATGTGCTTCATAACCCAACCTAGGTCATTTCTAGGTTCAACAAGGTTGTAAATTCGCCAAGGCATTGCAATGTGATTCATATACCTCATAGAGTTCAATTTATAGAATAGAACACATAACAACTAAACCACATACAATGTAGGCTCAATTAGGGCATTCACATTATTGCACTTATTCAAGAAACATATATAATACATGTTTCTAACATGATTAAAACCTTAAATAAACGAGATGAAAGAGTTTTATAAACTTCCATAGGCAAGAAATCATCCTAAACATGCTCCTAGCAAGTCCATATTTTCAAAATACAAGAAGAAGGCATAGGAAGCAATTATGTGTCCTCATTGACCTCAATCACCATAGGCTTTGTTTCCTTAGGGTCAATGAGAACTAAAAGAAGAAGAAGAAGAAGAGTAACTTACAAATGTTCAACACCAAAGAAAGCAAAGGGAGAAACTAATCGGTTGAAAACGATCCTCTCTTCGAGCTCTACACTTTTAATGAAGGTAGCTTGGGCAAATGAGTGAAGAATCAAGGAAGATGGAGATGAGAGCTTCAAGAAGCCATGGGAGAGTCTTGGAGAAGAGAAATCCCGTTTTTGGAGAGTGAGGGAGAGAAATGAGAGTCAAAATCTGCAAGTGTGGTGTATATTGGTTCAAAAACTGAGTGGGACAAGTGTCATGACCATGTGGTCTCTTAAAATCTGATTTTTGTGGGTTTAATGATCACTAATGCTCTCTTAATCCATCCATAAAACATGTTACTAATGTTAGGACACAAGTAATAAGGGTTAGGGAGGTTTAGGTGGGGTTTAAAAAGGGTTTTGGATAGGGGTTTAAGGGTAGAATTCAAGGAACAACGAAACAGGACAACCCAGTCTCGGGGGACCTTGCGGTCGCATGGTCCCCCTACCCTTGCGACCGCATCCCTCCTGGATGCACAACACCTCAAGTTTCTGGTTACCTTGCGGGGCAAGGTCATTCTACCTGGGACCGCAAGCTGGAACAAAATGGCTCAAAATTCAACCTAAAAGACCCCCAAACACTTAGCCAAATCAAGGGGGTTTCAAACCCCAACAAAAATGAGTTTAAAACTCATCACAAGCACCCTCAAACAACACCCGAACGACCCAAACGAAGGAGGGAAAGAAGAAGAACCAAACAAGCAATTCAACCGGCGATTAAACAAGCATGCAAACATGATTCTAAACATGTTAAGAGCTTCATGAATGATTTATGAATGTTTCTAAATCATATATAGACTAAATGAACATGCTCACAATCAACAAGAAAACAAGAAGACAAGCATACAATGCACATGCAAGAATACGGGGTGTTACATTTCCCGTCTGTACCGAAGAGCCAAAGAGAAGCTCACTTGTCGTGGAAATGATACTGTCAGCTGAACTCGGCATAGAGATGATGACGATCCCACTAGTGGTTTGGGTCGAAAAGGCTCTCGAGTAATGGGTGTCTGGATTAACAATCCGGGTCTGAGAGTCAGGAACACTATGATGTAGAGGAGTGGGTCGACGCGGACATAAGGATACATTTTATTTCTATTTTTTGTATGTATTTATGCATTACTGTGATTGTGTATATATTTATTTATAATTATGTACTCAGACAATTAATTTTAAATGTTAGCGATGCATCACTAATTAATTGTGTTGGACAAACCAAATACCATTTATTTGTTATTGCGCACTGTACTTTGGGGGTGACATTTGGTGGGTTATAGTTTAGGCTGGACAAAATTGGTGCGTCTATGTTTTGTATGGAGAGATTATGAGGACACCCCCCTTGCTTCCTTTTGCAGACCAAATGAACATCCTAGTGTCGTAGACTGTGAGGCAGGTGTTTGAATTTTGTGAGCCAGACAGGAATGAGAATTGACCAAAGTCGACAAATTCGGAGAGCCTTTATTGTGCAAAAGATGAAAATTGGCTGACGAAAATTGACGCGAACATAAGGATGCATTTTATTTGTATTTTATATATGTATTTATGCATTACTGTGATTATGTATGTATTTATTTATAATTATGTACGCAGAAAATTAATTTTAAATGTTAGCGATGCATCACCAATTAATTGTGTTGGAGAAATAAAATAGCATTTATTTGTTATTGCATACTGTACTTGTGGGTGATAATTGGTTGGTTGCTGTTTAGGCCGAACAAAATTGGGGTGGCTGTGTTTCTCGCGACGTAAATACTGCGCAAAGAAAACCTTAGGCTCTTTATTTTCCATTTGTTCTTCGTTCTACTCAACTTTCTTTTTTTCGTAAACTTTATGCAATAGCCTATCCATTGTTTGATGAAACTAAGTCTATAGTCTGTCAACGAAACTAGTTCTGTCGTTTATTTAGTTTGTGTGATTGCTGGCTTGTAAATTGGGCTAAACAGCTCACTGTTCATAATGTTTGTTTTCATAGTCTATTTTCTATCTCGTGGAATCACACCCATTTTTCTTTGAACTTGAGTTTCTTTCTCTATGACAACCAAATGGATGCTTCATTCACTACTATGTTAAGTATTGAGATGTATGAGAATATGTTGAATCAATGGATTAATTCAATCCACGTGGGAGAAAGATGTCGTTTTCATGACACATATGGCTTCTAGTGCATTTTTGGCTGGGGAGGTTTACATGTAAATCAGGACATGTTGTGGGAAGGTTGTCGCTTTTGGTCGACACGATCCCATTTGTTTAATTTCTCGTTAAAAAAGATGTGTCCAACATTCAAAGATTTCTGTGCGATGACGGATACGCCAACGGACGGTAGGATTGCGCTTCACTCTACGAGTCGTACTCCATTTATGGCAACAAGAGATATGTTTGGGTTTAATCGACCAGGCGCCCAAGGAATTGTTCTTGCTGAACTTTTAGAGGAAAGTCATCTTTTGGAGATGCTTTGTTGAAGTCACGGAAGTCTACACAAATCCGAACCTTTCCATTGGGTTTCGGTACTGTTACTATGTTTGACAGCCAGATCAAGTACTCAACTACCTGAATGAACTTGGCGTGCAGCTGTTTCATAATCTCTTATTTCACTTTTAGCAACATTTAGGCTTAATTCGGAAGAGTTTTTGTTTTACTGACTTAGCATCAAGATATGTCGGAATCTGGTACTCCACAATCACTGGGTCCAACCTAGGCTTGTCTTCGTAAGACCATGCAAAAACATTTGAGAATTCTTTCAGTAAATCGACTAAAGCCGTTCTTTCTTCCCCTTGCTGATAACTAGCAATTCTGACTTCTTTGATCTCAATGTTCAGCCCTAGATTGATGGTGGACAAGTCTTCTTCTGCTGCTGCTAATCGTTGCTCCCCTTGTCACTTGACCAACTTTGCGAGTTCGATTAAGTATTTTTTATCTTTTTGGTCCACTTTGTTAAATAATTCATTAATAACCGTTCAATTATTATGTTTTCATTAAATTCAATTAATTCATCTTTTAACAAATTGGTAACCACGGAATACGCTGGTACATCAAGATTTTCATTAACAATAGGGGTTACATAGTTGGCTGTTTTCTTGAAGTCCTTAGGAGTCTGATCCTCGGTAATGAGGTCCCCAATTTTGAGGTGAGGGAGCGAGCTGGTAGATGACCAGTTTGTAGTAAAATGGAAAGTAGGGGGTAAGGTGTATCCGAAGGGATCTACTAGGTCTGCTACAGTCAGGAAGGTCCCAGTGGTGGTGTACCAATTCTGTAGTGGACTATCTATGATTGCCGCAAATTCAGCTAGGAGCTCTTCATATTCAGTCCCTCTGTCGATCATACCCAAAGTTATCTCCCATGAAGTAATTGTCGAGCAGCGCCAATGCGCAGTCATCCTGGTCTATGGTCTAGTTGTTCTCAACTATTACTGTCTTGTATGTGGAATCACGAGGTCCAACCATAACCTTTTCCATATCACTTGTAGCGAGACTCACATCTTTGAATATTTCCCACGGCTCAGGGAACATGAGATAGGCGACTGTTCGCTTTGCTTTACAAAGTAACCATTTAGGGTTTTTCTTTATGGCTGTAAGGGAGGGTCCTTGTATGGGCGCTTTTTATGTTATGCTTTACTTCTTTCATGACTACAGCTAATACAGCTAGCGCATGATTATATCCTAAACCGAAAGGTGGCATGCATTCTTTAATCTCTTCCTGAACAAAATTGGCCAGCCCATGTTGATTTCTGCAAAGCCCCAGTCCTGGCATATAGTTCATTTTTTGAAGCATGTTTAGTGGAACCATTTCCTAAAAACTGTAGCCTTTTTTTCGATGATATATGTTTCTAGCACGTATTCAATGGCGTTGACCCTAGTTTGGGGAATGACCTCAGAGCCCCTTAGGAAGATACCACTATCGTCATGTTCTATTTCTAGGATCGGGATGTCCCCTTTTTCCTTATTTTCAACGACTTTATCAACAAGAATAATCACGATGTGATCATCGTGAATTAACTTAACTCGTTGGTGGAGAGACGGGGCTACTCCTTTTACCCCGTGGATCCATGGATGACCAAACAAAAAACTGAAAATGGCAGGGATGCCTAAGACTTGGAATTCAACTGGCATGGTGAGAGGGCCAATTGTCATCATCAGTGTTACCACCCCTAGAACGCAGTGACCTTTATTGTCATAAGCTCTCACCGTCTGTGATGATAGGGTTAATTTTGAGATCTTTGATCCCAGTTTGGCCAACGTGCTTGTAGGACAGACGTTCAATGATGAACCATTGTCTACCAGAACTCAAGGCACCCTTTTTGTCATGATACCCACTGTAACGTTCAATGCATTTATATGGTCAGTCCCTTCTTTTGGTAGATCCAAATTAGTAAACATGATTACATTTGCAAAATGGATATTCCCTATCATTTGGGTTAGTTCATCCAGAGTGGTTTCAATAGGAATGACTGCTTGGCTTAGAGATTTGGCAAGGGTGTCACAAGCAAGCCCTAGATGAAGATGTTAGTTTGGGTTTTCTTCATTTAGGCTAACAAAGCATCTTCCATATCTTTAACCCTAGTATCAAATTCTTCGTCCTTTCCAGAGTGGTTGCCAATCTTTTGGTTTGGTTGGTAGGTACGACCATATCTAGTAAGGTGATCGACATTTCCACCTATCCAGGTGGATCTTTCAAGGTTGCTTAGCTTTTCTTGAGGTGAGGCTTGACCACTGCTTAATATGACATTCTAGGAGAGGATGTTGTAATCAAGATCTATCTTCTTTAAAGATAAAGGAACAAAAATGTACGAGAAGGGTGTTTCATTTCTTTCAAACAGATAAGGCGAGCATATCCACATGTTCATTAGCCTCGATTATATTGACTGGGCAATGGGTTATTCACTACATTTGGCATTGATAGGCTTTTCGATGACTTTGTCATCAATGAGATCCCGATGGCATTCTTGAGTATGTAGTATTTGTCTCGGTGAGATGACCACTACAACGATGGTATTCACAATATTGGGAGGGGAGTGATGCCATGTGTTGGGTAGTGGGTTTGGAGGTTTGTAGTTTTCCATTTGTGCCATTAATGCTTGCAATATTAACGACACTGGGGCATGAAGCTCATCATAGTGTCTGTTATTTCCTCTGTAAGGACCTCTAAGATTCCTATTGGTACTAGTGTGTTTCGCTTCAACGGTATTGATAAACCCTGTTCGCCCCATATGACCATGGTACATTACCATATGTCTATCTAGAAAAATGGATGGTGATTTGGCTGGCTGGCATATTTAACAAATAAGTTGATCGCTGCCCCTAATGATGTTACTTTTCCTGTATTACCATGCTACATTACCATAGTAGAGGTATCTCATGCGTTTAAGGTAGATTGGTTGAAGGTATTTTATAAACATCCTAGCTGATTCAGTTGGATCGAGTCTATGTAGAGTTTAGACAATTATCTTTTTCAACCTGGGCGCAAAATCGATATAGGTTTTTTTTTCCTTATGGGTGCATGCCTCAAGTTCTCTCTTGTTTTCAAAGCTAATGTTATCCTTGTACCTAATCTGGATCTCCTCAAAGAATCGATCTCATGTTCCCATGGTACTTTTTATCGCCTAATTAACATTAGCCATTGTTTCAATCGCCTACTAAGGTCGATGGAAATTAGAGGTCAAAACTTCAAAATTAGCCCATTTGATTGCATCGTAGTACGATTTTAAGTGGAGAACAAACCAAACCAAACCATTAAAATCATGAAATATATGTCCCCAAGCCCAATACACTAGTTGTATTGGTTTGGTTGTTTTTTATGTTCCGGACTATGATTTGTACCTTTTGGTTTTATTTTATATGTATCTCGTTTTGTTTGTAGTTTTTTTAAAAAAGAAGCAGACTTCAAAGCCATTATAATTTGTCAGATGGCTTTATTTCATTCGTAGTGCATCTTACGTCAAAAAATTTAAAATAACTCAAGTAACTTTTCCTTCTCGAGAACTTATTGCACAATTTTCAATTTAATGTTCAAAAATACAACATTTAGTTTAACTTAAGGAAAATAATGTATGAATAAAAATAGGCAAAAACTTAAGAAAGATAGATCCTATTGACCAAACCAAATGTGTGTTGATGAGTTGAGTTGTGAGAAACTCGAGGCTCATTTTACGAATTAAAATCCATAAGATGGTCTCACACATGCCACATACTCATACATATAATCCTCTTCAAATTATTTGTGATCATTCTGCTAGGCATCTATACATTATGGACAATTTCGAGAACAATATCAATTGATAATCAAATAAATCCTAAATAAATATTCTATTAATTAAGAAATTTTCTAGAAGGTCAATGTCGTTCATCCTCTAGAAACACCTTATGCTTTGAATGCAAAATGTTTTCAGACTTGTACCCTTCTTTTTCCCAATCTTTCTTGATGATGAACAGAACTAACTGGCTTCCTCAACATTGTATTTGGTTATGCATTCTCCATAGACTGATACCAGAAACTTAATAAGAAATAGAGAAAAAATCATAAAACGGAATATCAAGAACTGTTTTGCTTCACTCAGATAATTAAAAAAATTTCTTATATTATAAATATTAGTAAGGAGTATATTTTTCCAAAATACCCATGTGACCGAGTGATCAATTACCGTGGAATACCAAATAAAGAGTTAATGGTAAAGGTAACTACTAAAATAGGGAAAACAAAAATAGAAGTGGATAATTTTTTAGAACAAAATAAGAGATGTTGACTCTACTTTAGAATGGAGTAAGTAAATCATTTCTAAGGTCATTCCTAGACAAATACTGTAAAAATATTTGAGCATGTACCTTGTCTTTATGGTTAGAGTTATTCGCTCTCGGTCTTGTTCTTTATTTTCCAACCATCAAAATATTTCAGCACCTTCAATTATATTTCTTGGTGCGCTTTTTTCTTCAGACGTACCTACATGGTAAATGACAACCAAAACACAAAAATCAAGTCAAGAAATTCAGATGAATGGACCTGCCCAATTTGCACCCAAGGCAGTAACTTTTAAGCATTGAGCAATTAGGATACACAAATGCCATATGAAAATATAGAAAGAAATTCCTATAAAACTCACATTCATTCCAAAGCATGCGCACAAGTTATGGTGGCGATTTTGTTGTCAATAGCTGTCCCTGGATATGATTGAGAGAAACAAGGAAGGCGTTAGATCTAACAAATCAGCATGATTTGATTATGGAGAACTAGTTTTTTGGTTTCAGAGTGACAAACCTGAAACCTCTGGAATCGCTTTGATTAGGCAATTCAATTGATTGCGGGAGTGCCTCATCGCCTTCGCTTGAGTTTTTTGGCACAATTTCTTCATCGGGTCGCACTGCTTGGTAAATGACATGCAATAATCAATAATCATATACTTGCTGCCAATCATGAAAGTTAAAATAATGAAAAGAAGAATAATGATCAAAGTATACATGACGCACTGAGCAATCGCTTGGTTTGGTGATTCACCGATTGCAAGACTCTCTCATCACATTCGCTTGAATTTCTTGGTGCAGTTTTTTCATCGGGTCGCACTGCTTAGTAAATGACATCCAATAATCTTTTTAAAAAACTAGATTTTTATAAAAGGGAAAAAAGGAAAGCAAGCTTAAAGGGGGACAACCAACCTACCCTTGAAAGGTGGGGACAGGAGCCTTATCAAGAAAGAAACATAAATTAAAGCTAGATAAACAAAGAAAGTAATCTAATAATTATGATAACGATTGCACACGCGAATTTCCTCGACACTTGGGTGTCAAGATCAAGAGCTTCAAATTGGGTGTGATCGTTATCGAATCTTTCCTCTTCGATAGTTTCGTAATCCACAAATTTATTAGGGGGAGACAATGTTCATAGGATGCAGGTCGGTGGAGGTGAATTGTGTTGTATAGTGGCTTGGGATTTATACAAGGAGAAAATGGGAGTTAGGGCTCAGCGTGGAAGAAAGATTTTATGACTATGAGATGCTTTGAATTGCTACCTTCAGGTCAAATGGAATATTCGAAGAAGAAGTTGTTGCACTTGTGAATATTATCATCATCATCTTTTCCTCATTGTCCAACGATAGAGTCGCAAACTGCTGAGATGGAACTTTTGGGTCTTCTTGCAAATCAAGAATCAACTTGAGCAGTAAAGAATTACTTCCCCAAATTGGAGGCTTCCATCTCTAACTGAAGGGTACCACTTTAATAGCATAACAAATTATAGTTGTGAGTATCCTTCTCGCAGAAAACTTCAGTGAAGCGTAAATTTGAGGATCGTAAAGTTTGATCATCTTTTCCAAAAACATTCTCATTATAATCACTTCAATAGAGATAGGAATGGCACTACCCTCCATGAACATTAACCGAGGGTGGGGACTTAGGTCCAACGCCGCCTAGGCCGGTTAAGGAGTGGGCTTGATCATCAAAAACAAAGTTGACTAAGGTTTTTGATTTTAAGTTCATTATGTCCCCTCGACAATGGCTGCAAAGAAAAGGGCATATTCTTTCTGCCTCTAGAGGCTGCCAAAACTCTGCAACATTGAACCACAATCTACCCAAACTCTCTGGGCAAGTTTTAAGAAGATCCAACTTCAACGCGAAATACGAGCAACACTTGGGTGGAAAGATTAATACCGGTTGGGCCTTGTTATTAACAGACCCATTGAACAATGAGGGCAAGAGAAAAACAAAGTCGATTGATCGAACAGATGGACGGGAGACCCAGAAAGTTATTAAACCAAAAGAGAACTCCATGGAACTCTAAAAATACTTCGCTGTGCCGCTTCCATCGGCGACCACCATGGGAGAACTTTCCACAAGAGCAAGATTAAAAGGTTTTGCAAGGGACTTTATGATTTCATGTGAGAGTTTAAGGGAGGGTTCACCCTTGTACGAGGAAGGTGGGATGGCGAATGAGGAACCGATGAAGAGGCGGATAGATTCAGCCAGCGAATAGGCGAGGTGGATCTGAGGGGGTCGAGGGGTCGGAGAGGATCTCTACCAGCCGGGCACAAGGAAACGCCAGAAACCCCTAGGCGGCTCTTTCAGGATTCCACCTTCAAGAGTGTAATAGTGTGTTTTTACCAACTACCATAAACGACATCCAATAATCAATAATCGCTACTTTTCCGTCAATTAAGCCGAAGAGCTAGACCTACCACTGCAACAAACCTCGCTAACATAAATTATATATTCGTAAGATATATTTTTGCATGTTAAGAAATTTTTATATGATCAATAACCGATAATCACGGCTGATTTGAAATTACTAAATTATAATAAATTTGGTTTGTAAAAAGAGTAAGTTTCCAGTTTAGTCGAAATGGGTGATGGGTCGCAACGGTCGATCTTTCAACCCACAAATTTCCATCAAACAACTTACACATTTATAGCGAAAATAACGTTCGAATCCAGTTAAATTTTTTGGGTCGAAATTATATAATACATTTCAACCCAAATCAAACAACTTATATTTTTTATGATAACGGATCGAAATGAATAACGGTTATTTCGACGCATTAGCTAAGAGATCAAAATAGTTGAGCGAGATCAAAAGTGAGTAGACCAAAATCAGTAACGCTTTCCTTTAAGAAGATCAAAAATAAAATAAAAATCATTGTTTTTGTTAAATTAAGTTTAAGTCTTTAATTTCAGTTTTTAATTTATCAGTATGTCAGCCTATTAGTCTTACATAAAAACCTTAAATCACATTTTTATTTGCTTTATAAAATTCTAAAATAATTATAATATTTTCCGTGGATACGATCCCAATTTACTCACTCGTTATTTGAGAAGTAGGTAAATTAATTTTGACGATTTGACACACGCCATAAAAACTTAAATTGTGAAGTTGTAAACTTTAGATTCTAATTAAAGATGATTAATCCTATTCTATATAAACCAGTTACTATTATAATCTACTTAAAAGACGGTAATTCATTTAATTACATTCCAATGGGGGATTTAATGCTCATGGATTCTCATGTTCATAAATGCTCGCAATAAATTGACCGTCTTTAATAATTTAATTGGAACTACTATTGGTTGAATAATCAAATTAAATGGAATAAATAAACTCTTAAAACATCTACATCAAATTTGAATAGATTAGTTTCGATAAAATTACTAACCACAATCATACTTAACTAGATTAGAACTTGAAAATCAACCAAGCCCCTCTATATGAGTGTCGCTTCCCTCAATTCTAATAAAAGTTTCAACTAAAAGAGAAATTTTTTGCAAATAGTTC
>CM028384.1:26877009-26909074 GCA_013146195.2 Codonopsis lanceolata | reverse complement strand
TGACAAACAGATTCTCTCATCTTTCCCTCTCTCATACAAGATTCTTCTCTCTCAAGGGTACAAACCATCTTCTTCCACACGTCTCTCACCTGTTCTTGAGCCTCTCCATTTTTCTTCAAAATTTTTAAAAGGGGATAGGCTAGTAAATTTGCCTCTCACTTCAGTTCCAGATACACCCTTCATTGATCCTAGTATACCTCATACTCCAGCATCTCCCTCAGTCCTAGCTTCACATACTGTTCCATCCATTGTTACTCCTACTGTTGCATCATCAAGTACAACATCCTTTCTGTTTGCATCCCCTACTGCTCCCATGTCAGTCTCTTTTGTCAAAGAGCAACTGCAGCTGATCCAGAAACAGCTATCTCACATTGCTGCACAACAATCCTTTCTCACTACTTTGGCTGCTCACTACACATCATGGCTGGCACACCATTCTGGTCAAATAGGGGGTGAAGCTGCTGCAAGGGTTGGGGTTAGTAGTGATGAAGGAAGTGTTCCTGAAACTGCCAAACGTGCTTCTGAAAGTTGATCTGCAGTTACATCTTCTCTTGTGGTTCTGATATTATGTAATTGATGGTTGATGGTTGGTTAAACACTTACTTCATTTGGGTCTGTAATAATTAGATTTGGATTTTGAGACACATGTAATATGTAGTTAATTGTGATTGTGGGTTGTTGATCATGTCTCTCTCCTATGTTTCTGACCTTCATTTCAGGGGGTGTTCATCATAATCTTCTTGCAGGTCTTAAGTGGATTTGACCAAGAATGCTCGAACAAAGGGGGTGATTGTAAGGGTAAATTAGGCATTGCCTAATTTGTCTTGTTTTCACTCTCTTGGTCAAAGTAGGAATTAATTGTTGTTAAAGATTTATTAGGTGATAGGATTTAATTAGGATTCTCTTATTAGATTTAGGTGATACTTTTTAGGTAACCAAATCTTTGCATAAATATTTAGTTATTAATTGTATCATATTAGGAAACATAATCTTGCATGATTTTCTGATAAATATCTTTCCTAGTAGAGTAGTTGTATTGCCGTGTGCTTGCAAGGATTCTTGGAGTCTTTGTTTCATGTGATTTGCAACCTATTTAAAGACCAGAAGTCGAGCAGTTTGCGGTGGGCAGAGAGCTTGGTGTACGCTGAGAGCTTGCAAGAAAGAATTCATTCAGAGTGCTTGAATAAAGAGATTCAGTTTACTGCCTGGTGTGTAGAGTTTGAGAGAGTAGATCGAAAGGCCATAAACTGAGAGTATTCTGCAAGCAGTTCCTTCACACAAGCGCATGCTGTTTTGAAACTCCTGTGAAGACAGCCTCGTTTCTTCCTGAAGTTTCTGATCTGTGTGCTTCCTTCTTGTACGCTGTTTTGGAAGCTGTGCTTGAGTCTTTCTTCCCACGTTTGTTCTAATAGTTTATGTGGGTTTTCGGTTCTCCAAGATTCTATATCTTGTGAGAATTTGTGTTAACTGTTAAAGCATAAAAACAGTGTTGATTTTAATATATTGTGTTGCCTTGAGGCTTGATCTACAAGTTTGATACTTGTAGATTGTTTTTGTGTGATTTTCTGTCTTCCAAAGTCTGTTTGGTTCTAAATCTGAAAACAAAACTTCCGCTGCTATTTTCTGTGATACACTTGTTGTTCACATTGTCATTGTCATTGTTGCAACATTCACTGCAACATTGACAATAACATTGTTCCATATTGAGACTCCGTGGTATCACGTTCTTTCAGGTTGTCTGCGTGATCTGTACCAGGTGTCTTTATATGACTGGGGCAGGAGGACCTGGCTGAGCTGTATTTTTGTATGGATCATGCCTGTTGCAACCGCACTATCAACCTGGTCGGCTTTGCTACTTCCTGGAAGGTAAATATTTAACAAGCTTTATCTTTTGTTTATAAATATGTATTTGTCTATTGAATAATTCTTTCATGGAGGATTTAATTCCCTTACAGGTGTGGTTTTATTATGTTTTTGGCTTTGGCCATTTTCGGTGCAATATGTGTCCTCATGCTTCTCCTTACTTGTTACGGCTTGTTGGGGAGGAAAGGAGATCTCCTCCTTGGCATATACCCTTTGATGAAGAGGCCATTCGGGGTTTTATTGCTCGGTCTCGTCCAGATACTGTTACTTTCTTCCCCTGGAGTGGATTCGTTAGGGTGTATGCGGCTGGCATACTATGGTTCTACTATTCTTCAAGATGCGGTATGTGTGCGATTCCATGTATCTGGGGGAGCGATTAATTTAGTAGTATACATATCCTAACTTACTGTTTGTGACACTGCCACCTCTTTCGTCAAGGATACTCATTCCAAAGACTATTCCCAATCGACTTCACTATAAGGCTCAGTATATGGTCCTCATCAACGCATATTCGCCCATGTCATATGGTGACTTTGTTAGGGCGGTGTTGCACCCTGTTTCCGCCAGACACGCTTTTGATGTGGCTGGGCCGTCACATTCTACTTCTGTAGGTCAATATGACTTCTATACTACGCCTAGAGTTCCTCTTAGTGTAAGTTATCTTCGTGGTGGAGAGCTTTTTGCAGAAGCCTTGCCAAAAATGGGGATTCAGACCCGTATCTAGTTCCAGATAGCGTGCGATCAGTACATTTTGCTTTTCTATTCTGTATCATTTTTTGTTTATGTTATCCTTTCTTTTTGGTTTCTTGTTGCTTTTTTGTATAGCTGAACTGTGCTTGTTTGTGACAACATGTGAATGTCCGGTCTTATTACCGTTGCTAAAGAGTTTCTTCAATATTTCCCGTCGTACCGAGGAGCCAAAGAGAAGCTCACTTGTCGTGGAAATGATACTGTCAGCTGAACTCGGCATAGAGATGATGACGATCCCACTAGTGGTTTGGGTCGAAAAGGCTCTCGGGTAATGGGTGCCTGGATTAACAATCCGGGTCTGAGAGTCAGGAACACTATGATGTAGAGGAGTGTGTCGACGCGGACATAAGGATACATTTTATTTCTATTTTTTGTATGTATTTATGCATTACTGTGATTGTGTATATATTTATTTATAATTATGTACTCAGACAATTAATTTTAAATGTTAGCGATGCATCACTAATTAATTGTGTTGGACAAACCAAATACCATTTATTTGTTATTGCGCACTGTACTTTGGGGGTGACATTTGGTGGGTTATAGTTTAGGCTGGACAAAATTGGGGCGTCTATGTTTTGTATGGAGAGATTATGAGGACACCCCCCTTGCTTCCTTTTGCAGACCAAATGAACATCCTAGTGTCGTAGACTGTGAGGTAGGTGTTTGAATTTTGTGAGCCAGACAGGAGTGAGAATTGACCAAAGTCGACAAATTCAGAGAGCCTTTATTGTGCAAAAGATGAAAATTGGCTGACAAAAATTGACGCGGACATAAGGATGCATTTTATTTGTATTTTATATATGTATTTATGCATTACTGTGATTATGTATGTATTTATTTATAATTATGTACGCAGAAAATTAATTTTAAATGTTAGCGATGCATCACTAATTAATTGTGTTGGAGAAATAAAATAGCTTTTATTTGTTATTGCATATTGTACTTGTGGGTGATAATTGGTTGGTTGCTGTTTAGGCCGAACAAAATTGGGGCTCGTTTTGTGGGGCGTGCCATGACGTAATATCGCCCAAAGAAAACCTTAGGCTCTTTATTTTCCATTCGTTCTTCGTTCTGCTCAACTTTCTTTCTTTCGTAAACTTTATGCAATAGCCTGTCCATTGTTTGATGAAACTAAGTCTATAGTCTGTTAACGAAACTAGTTCTGTTGTTTATTCAGTTTTTGTGATTGTTGGCTTCTAAATTGGGCTAAACAGCTCACTGTTCATTATGTTTGTTTTCGTAGTCTATTTTCTATCTCGTGGAATCACACCCATTTTTCTTTGAACTTGAGTTTCTTTCTCTGTGACAACCAAATGGATGCTTCATTCACTACTATGTTAAGTATTGAGATGTATGAGAATATGTTGAATCAATGGATTAATTCAATCCAAGTGGGAGAAAGATGTCGTTTTCATGACACATACGGCTTCTAGTGCATTTTTGGGTGGGGAGGTTTACATGTAAATTGGGACATGTTGTGGGAAGCTTGTCGCTTTTGGTCGACACGATCCCATTTGTTTAATTTCTCGTTAAAAAAGATGTGTCCAACATTCAAAGATTTCTGTGCGATGACGGATACGCCAACGGACGGTAGGATTGCGGTTCACTCTACGAGTCGTACTCCGTTTATGGCAACAAGAGATATGTTTGGGTTTAATCGACCAGGCGCCCAAGGAATTGTTCTTGCTGACCTTTTTGAGGAAAGTCATCCTTTGGAGATGCTTTGTTGAAGTCGCTGAAGTCTAAACAAATCCGAACCTTTCCATTGGGTTTCGATACTGTTACTATGTTTGACAGCCAGATCAAGTACTCAACTACCTGAATGAACTTGGCGTGCAACTGTTTCATAATCTCTTATTTCACTTTTAGCGAACATTTAGGCTTAATTCGACAGAGTTTTTGTTTTACTGACTTAGCATCAAGATATGTCGGAATCTGGTACTCCACAATCACTGGGTCCAACCTAGGCTTGTCTTCGTAAGAGCATGCAAAAACATTTGAGAATTCTTTCAGTAAATCGACTAAACCCTTTCTTTCTTCCCCTTGCTGATAACTAGCAATTCTGACTTCTTTGATCTCAATGTTCAGCCCTAGATTGATGGTGGACAAGTCTTCTTCTGCTGCTGCTAATCGTTGCTCCCCTTGTCACTTAACTTTGCGAGTTCGATTAAGTATTTTTTTATCTTTTTGGTCCACTTTGTTAAATAATTCATTAATAACCGCTCAATTATTATGTTTTCATTAAATTCAGTTAATTCATCTTTTAACAAATTGGTAACCACGGAATACGCTGGTACATCAAGATTTTCATTAACAATAGGGGTTACATAGTTGGCTGTTTTCTTGAGGTCCTTAGGAGTCTGATCCTCGGTAATGAGGTCCCCAATTTTGAGGTGAGGGAGCGAGCTGGTAGATGACCAGTTTGTAGTAAAATGGAAAGTAGGGGGTAAGGTGTATCCGAAGGGATCTACTAGGTCTGCTGCAGTCAGGAAGGGCCCAGTGGTGGTGTACCAATTCTATAGTGGACTATCTATGATTGCCGCAAATTCAGCTAGGAGCTCTTCATATTCAGTCCCTCTGTCGATCATACCCAGAAAGTTATCTCCCATGAAGTAATTGTCGAGCAGCGCCAATGCGCAGTCATCCTGGTCTATGGTCTAGTTGTTCTCAACTATTACTGTCTTGTATGTGGAATCACGAGGTCCAACCATAACCTTTTCCATATCACTTTTAGTGAGACTCACATCTTTGAATATTTCCCACTTGGAACATTATGCTTTACTTCTTTCACGCTTTTCTTTCACGCTTTTCTTTCATGACTACAACTAATTCAACTAGCGCAGGATTATATCCTAAACCGAAAGGTGGAATGCATTCTTTAATCTCTTCCTGAACTAAATTGGCCAGCCCATGTTGATTTCTGCAAAGCCACAGTCCTGGCATATAGTTCATTTTTTGAAGCATGTTTAGTGGAACCATTTCCTGAAAACTGTAGCCTTTTTTCCGACGATATATGTTTCTAGCACGTATTAAATGGCGTTGACCCTAGTTTGGGGAATGACCTCAGAGCCCCTTAGGAAGATACCAGTATCGTCATGTTCTATTTCTAGGATCGGGATGTCCCATTTTTCCTTATTTTCAATGACTTTATCAGCAAGAATAATCACGATGTGATCATCGTGAATTAACTTAACTCGTTGGTGGAGAGACGGGGCTACCTACTCCTTTTACCCCGTGGATCCATGGATGACCAAACAAAAAATGGCAGGGATGCCTAAGACTTGGAATTCAACTGGCATGGTGAGAGGGCCAATTGTCATCATCAGTGTTACCACCCCTAGAACGCAGTGACCTTTATTGTCATAAGCTCTCACCGTCTGTGATGATAGGGTTAATTTTGAGATCTTTGATCCCAGTTTGGCCAACGTGCTTGTAGGACAGACGTTCAATGATGAACCATTGTCTACTAGAACTCGAGGCACTCTTTTTGTCATGATACCCACTGTAACGTGCAATGCATTTATATGGTCAGTCCCTTCTTTTGGTAGATCCAAATCAGTAAACATGATTACATTTCCAAAATAGATATTCCTTATCATTTGGGTTAGTTCATCCAGAGTGGTTTCAATAGCAATGACTGCTTGGCTTAGAGGTTTGGCAAGGGTGTCACGAGCAAGCCCTAGATGAAGATGTTAGTTTGGGTTTTCTTCATTTAGGCTAACAAAGCATCTTCCATATCTTTAACCCTAGTATCAAATTCTTCGTCCTTTCCAGAGTGGTTTCCAATCTCTTGGTTTGGTTGGTAGGTACGACCATATCTAGTAAGGTGATCGACATTTCCACCTATCCAGGTGGATCTTTCAAGGTTGCTTAGCTTTTCTTGAGGTGAGGCTTGACCACTGCTTAATATGACATTCTCGGAGAGGATGTTGCAATCAAGATCTATCTTCTTTAAAGATAAAGGAAACAAAAATGTACGAGAAGGGTGTTTCATTTCTTTCAAACAGATAAGGCGAGCATATCCACATGTTCATTAGCCTCGATTATATTGACCTGGGGCAATGGGTTATTCACTACATTTGGCATTGGATAGGCTTTTCGATGACTTTGTCATCAATGAGAGCCCAGATGGCATTCTTGAGTATGTAGTATTTGTCGGTGAGATGACCACTACAACGATGGTATTCACAATATTGGGAGGGAAGTGATGCCATGTGTTGGGTAGTGGGTTTGGAGGTTTGTAGTTTTCCATTTGTGCCATTAATGCTTGCAATATTAACGACATTGGGGCATGAAGCTCATCATAGTGTCTGTTATTTCCTCTGTAAGGACCTCTAAGATTCCTATTGGTACTAGTGTTTCGCTCAACGGTATTGATAAACCTGTCTGCCCCATATGACCATGGTACATTACCATATGTCTGTCTAGAAAAAATGGATGGTGATTTGGCTGCTGGCATATTTCCAACAGTGTTGACTGCTGCCCCTAATGATGTTACTTTTCCTTTAGAGTAATGGAATGAACTTTGAGGTGTATCAAATTTTAGGTGTCTTGTACGTATATCTTCATCAATGTAGATTCCTACTTCTACAATGGTGTTGAAATTTCCATAGGGGAGGTATCTCATGTGTTTTAGGTAGATTGGTTGAAGGTGTTTTATAAACATCCTAGTTGATTCAGTTGGATTGAGTCTATGTAGAGTTTAGACAATTATCTTTTTCAACTTGGGCGCAAAATCGACACAGGTTTCCTTTTCCTTTTGGGTGCATGCCTCAAGTTCTCTCTTGTTTCAAAGCTGCTGTTATCCTTGTACCTTTTTTCGAACTCCTCAGCAATCTGATATCAAGTTCCCATGGTACTTTTATCAGCTAACATTAGCCATTGTTTCACTTCTCCTACTAAGGTCAGATGGAAATTAGATGTCAAAACTTCAAAATTAGCCCCTAATTTTAATTGTATCACAGCAGAGTACGATTTTAAGTGGGAGAACAAACCAAACCAAACCAAACCATCAAAATCATCAAATATATCTCCCCAAGCGCAATACACTAGTTGTATTGGTTTGGTTGTTTTTTTATGTTCCGGACTATGATTTGTACCTTTTGGTTTTATTTTATACATATCTCATTTTGCTTGTAGTTAAAAACAAAAAATAAGCAGACTTCAAACCCATTATAATTTGTCAGATGGCTTTATTTCATTCGTAGTGCACCTTACGTCAAAAAATTTAAAATAACTCAAGTAACTTTTCCCTTCTGAGAACTTATTGCACAATTTTCAATTCAATGTTGAAAATACAGCTTACAAGTTTAACTTGAGGAAAATAATGTAAGAATAAAAATAGGTAAAAACTTAAAAAAGATAGATCCTATTGACCAAACCAACCGTGTGTTGATGGCTTAAGTTGTGAGAAACTGGGGCTCCGTCTTACGAATTAAAATCCATAAGACGGTCTCACACATGAGACATACTCATACAAATAATCCTCTTCAAATTATTTGTGATCTTACGCTCTAAGCTATCTATACATTGTGGACAATTTCGAGAACAATATCATTTGATAATCAAATAAATCCTAAATAAATATTCTATAAATTAAGAAATTATCTAGAAGGTCAATGTCGTTCATCCTCTAGAAACACCATATGCTTTGATTGCAAAATATTGCAGACAATTTCCCAATGTTTCTTGATGATGAACAGGAACGAACGGCTTCCTCAACATTGCAGCTGGTTATGCTCCATAAGCCTGATACCAGCAAACTTAATAAGAAATTGAGAAAAATAAAATCATAAAATGGAATATTGTAAGAACTGTCGTGCTTCACTCGGCACACAGATTATTAAAAAAAATTGCTTATATTATAAATATTAGCAAGAAGTGTATTTTTCAAGAATGGTAAAGGTAACTACTAAAATAGGAAAAAAAAAATAGAAGTGGATAATTTTTTTAGAACTAAATAAGAGATGTTGACTCTATTTTAGGAATGGAGTAAGTAAATCAATTTCTAAGGTTCATTCCCTAGACAAATACTCGGTAAAATATATTTGAGCATGTACCTTGTCTTTATGGTTAGGGTTATTTGTTCTCGGTCTTGTCTCTATTTCCCAACCATCTAAATATTTGAGCACCTTCATTTATGTTTCTTGGTGCAGTTTTTTCTTCAGGACGTACCTACATGGTAAATGACAACCAAAACGCAAAAATAAAGTCAAGAAATTCAGACTGAATTGGACCTGCCCAATTTGCACCCAAGGCAGTAACTTTTAAGCATTGAGCAATTAGGATACACAAATGCCATATGAAAATATAGAAAGAAATTCCTATAAAACTCACATTCATTCCAGCATGCGCACACAAGTTATGGTGGCAGATTTTGTTGTCAATAGCTGTCCCTGGATATGATTGAGAGAAACAAGGAAGGCGTTAGATCTAACAAATCAGCATGATTTGATTATGGAGTACTAGTTTTTTGGTTTCAGAGTGACAAACCTGAAACCTCTGGAATCGTTTGATTAGGCAATTCAATTGATTGCGGGAGTGCCTCATCAGTTCCTTCGTTTGAGTTTTTTGGCACAATTTCTTCATCGGGTCGTACCTGCTTGGTAAATGACATGCAATAATCAATAATCATATACTTGCTGCCAATCATGAAAGTTAAAATAATGAAAAGAAGAATAATGATCAAAGTATACATAAGGACAGACCTGAGCAATCGTTTGGTTTGGTGATTCACCTGATTGCAGGACTGCCTCATCGGTACATTCGTTTGAATTTCTTGGTGCAGTTTTTTCATCGGGTCGTACCTGCTTAGTAAATGACATCCAATAATCAATAATCGTTTACTTTCCATCAATTAAGCTGAAGAGCTAGACCTACCACTGTACAAACTCGGGCTAACATAAATTATGCATATTCAGTAAGATATATTTTTGCAGGTTAAGAAATTTTTTATATGATCAATAAGTGATAATCACGGTTGATTTGGAATTACTAAATTATAATAAATTTAGTTTGTAAAAAGGGTAAGTTTTGGGTCTGGTCGAAATGGGTGAAGGGTCGCAACGGGTCAATCTGTTTCAACCCACAAATTTCCATCAAACAACTTACATTTATATAGCAAAAAATAATGGATCGAAATGTGTAACGGGTTCGAACCGCTTTAACCCGAACCAAATCAATCTGTTATATTTTTCGGGTCGAAATGGGTTACCCATTTCGACCCAAATCAAACAACTTACATTTATATAGCAAAAAAAAAAACAGATCGAAATGAGTAACGGGTTCCAACGGCTTTGACCCGACCGTAAGTCGGATTAAATGGGTTAACGGGTTTTTGGTTATAATTGCAAGGCCTGAAAATAGCTATGAAAATCCCTAGTGTTGGTTATTTGAAGTTGAGAGCAGTTTTTCTTTGCTAGGTAGAAAAGAGATCAAAAAGTAGAGAATTGCTAGAGACTGACTCAAGTGAGTAGACAGAAAATCAGTAACGCTTTCCTTTAAGAAGATCAAAAAATAAAATAAAAAATCATTGTTTTTGTTAAATTAAGTTTAAGTCTTTAATTTCAGTTTTTAATTTATCTGTATGTCAGCTATTAGTCTACATAAAAACCTCAAATCACATTTTTATTTGCTTTATAAAATTCTAAAATAATTATAATATTTTCCGTGGATACGATCCCAATTTACATGTTACTCGTTATTTGAGAAGTAGGTAAATTAATTTTGACGATTTGACACACGTCATAAGTATTTGGATTCTATTAAAGTTTAATCATAAAAATTCTCATGTTCAATTGAATAAATTGACCGTCTTCAATAATTTAATTGGAACTACTATTGGTTGAATAATCAAATTAAATGGAATAAATAAACTCTTAAAACATCTACATCAAATTCGAAAAGGAAGAAGCCGTCCAGATGTTCATTTTTCATTTCTAAGGTGTTTTCAAAAAAAAACAAGGTTTTTCAGGTTTTAGTTTGAAAAATCATGCTAACTAACAAGTGTTCATTTTTTGATTTGTCCATCACAATCTTGTATTTAAATTTTATTTTCTTGTCAAGTTTATACTATATATTGAGGTTTTTTTAGCTAATATCAGATAGATATACCTAATTGAATAGATTAGTTTCGATAAAATTACTAGCCACAATCATACTTAACTAGATTAGAACTTGAAAGATCAATTCCATTCCCTCTATATGAGTGTCGTTTCCCTCAATTCCGAATAAAAGTTTCAACTAAAAAGAGAAAAAATATTTGCAAATAGTTCACACTGGTCATAAATTCCACCAACCAAAAGCAAAAAAGAACGTGTTTTAATTATAAGCAATTAATAACAGGCAAAAGAGAGATTAATAGTGATGCTAATTACCTCTACTTGAAATGCCCTGAATAACGATCTTTCCTCTAATGTTAATTTCGTCACTTTCCAACGTTCCCATACCACCAGCATACTATATATTAAAAACAAACGAACAAAACCCAACGTTAGCACAAGTGTTTTATTCACATCAACAAAGACAAGAAATGTATTCAATAAAATAAACAAAGGACCTTGACCTTTTTGGAAGACTTGTATCTAATTAAATAGAAGAAAACCCTCTTTTTGTTCATGCTCTACCAAGAATAAGTTTAATTTTTGGCCAAAATATGAAAATCACCCCAAAGTAACCACCCAATCCCATAATGCCCCCCAATGTTAAATTTTTCCCAAGTTCATGCCTGATGTTTCCATTTGTCCCATAGTGCCCCCTCCCGTCACTTGCCGTTAACAAAGGTACGTTAAGTGGCACATGTTCATACACGTGTTGGACAAAATTGTCTTTTCCAACCTAATTATATAGAATCTGAAGCTTGTGAAACCTTCTACATCATTTCGTCTTCTACCTCATCTCTCTCTCTCTGGTCTCTGCATTTGCCTCCCTGGTATACAATTCAAAGCAAAATCAAACCCTACATTTCTATAATACAAATTAGCACATTAATCTTTGCTAAACCCAGAGAAGAAATTGTAAGCCACTGTCAAATTCAACAGACTCCTCAGCGAACAGACCAACTCCGGCAATTCTCCAAACAACTTATTGTGCCCTAAATCCAGGACTTCAATGTCTTCCAAACACGAAACAGTCGGCAAATGACCCATCAATGAATTAAAGCTCACATCAAACACTTGCAAATCGACCATAACCCAACACCACGAGGAATACAACCGGTCGCGATTGTTCGAGCGAAATTTCCTTCAATTTGGGACTCATGTACCCTAAGCTAAACGACATATCCCCTGTAAGCCTGTTGTTTGCTAAATTGATCACAGAAGCAGGGGAATACCCCAATTAAATTCTAAGGGATTCGGCCATCGAATTGATTGTTTTTAAGAAAAATTGTATCGAGTCTTCGGTCGAATATTTCCTCGGGAATGGGTCTTGAGAAAGAATTGAATCCGAGGTCTAAGTAGAGTAGATTAGGGATTAAAAGAACTGAAACAGGGAATGGGCACGCTGGTTATTCCGAGGTCCAATTCAGTGAGGGCTAAAAGTATACTCTAAAAGATTGAGGAATTGAACCTGAGAATCTATTGCCGTTGAGATGTAATAAAGACATCTGATAGAAGCGAGATTTCTTTGACAAGAATGCCTTGAAGATTTTCATGGTTGAGATCTATGCCTGCAACTACTGGGCCTGACGGGTCTCCCATTTCCAACCGCGGATCTGCACAGAACACACATTTGACCCGACCCATGTAGTCAAGATTCCTTTGGGGTCATCTTTGATTGCAGATTTCCATGCTTGGAGTGTAATGTATGCATTGTTGAGATTTGAAGGTGATGACCCAGGTGGGTTTTGGCCGTTTATTCCGCCACCACCAACCCAGACACCGCCGCCTCCGACTCGATCTAACCCCTAATCCAACACCACCACCCACAGTAAATGTAGCTTCATTGACAATAATTGGAGGAGAAAGACAAGTAAAGGTATATAATAATGTCTATTGTCTAATGTACGGAATATGAACATGTATGATTAGGAAAGAGTTATGGAAAAGACAATTTTGTCCAGCACGTGCATGAACATGTGCCACTTAACGTACTTTTGTTAACGGCAAGTGACGGGAGGGGGCACTATGGGACAAATGGAAACATCAGGCATGAACTTGGGAAAAATTTAACATTGGGGGGCATTATGGGATTGGGTGGTTACTTTGGGGTGATTTTCATATTTTGGCCTTAATTTTTGGACAAAAGTTGATATCAAAACTCAATATGAAATAAATTTACAGATCTAAAATCGGAAAGCTAAAATCTTTTCTGATCTAAGGAACGAGATTTGGGTAGTGGTCATGACTAGTAACCTATTGCCCAATTGGATCAATGGTTTCACAAACAAAAAAAATGGTGAAATCCAATAAAGAAAGGCTACTTACAAACATGGAGCTTCATCTGCTGAGCGGCGGCTTGACATTCTGGTTGGAGAAAATCATTAACTAAGAGACGAAGATTTCAAGATGGCTGGCGGCACAGCCTAAGAAGTTTTTATTTTATTTCTAACAAAAAGCTGATTCTGACATATGAACAAGGTTTAGGTTAAGTTATGTATATATAGGGTATTAGTATCCTTTTTGGAATAGAACCCTCTAGAATTAGTAGAGTAAACGGTTATGATGAAACGACTTAAAAACGACATATACATTAGATGGCTCAGATCAACACGGTTCTTTTCCATGATTTAAAGATATTTAATAGAATATAAATAACTTTAATTAGAATACAATTCGATTGTATGAATCCAAAAATCAAAGTCATTTAGTTTTGAATTAAGATTTTTTTATTTATGTGTGGTAGTTAATTGAGTAGTTTTGACTTCAAATAAATAAATTGTCTAATAAAAAATTAATTGAGTAGCCAATCAATTTGAAAAAGTATTTCCCTAATTAAGTTGAAACTTAACATGTTTCCAAATATGCGATGTTATTTTTCAATATCGTAAATGTACCTACCTTTTTTGTCTAAAATAAAATTAATTAATTGAGTAACAAATCAATTTGCAAAATGAGCTATGATATTACGAGTTAGAGCTTCTGATATTATTACAAGCTTGAGTGTTAGTGCTGTTAGATCAAATCTATTAAAATTTTTACACCGTTAGATCAAATAGAGTATTTTCTAAATAATGATGTAGATATTTCAAATCACCATCAACTTAAACATCCAATGGCTCTAACACTAAAGCTCGTATTAATATCACAAGCTCTAGCTCGTAATATCATTTGTCTTGCAAAATTACTTCCCTAATAAAGCTGAAATTTTATATATTTCTAAATATATGGTGTTATATTTAGATATTGTTAATGCTTTAGGAAAGAGAATAATTAGAAACTAGTCAATACTTTTTGTAGATCAACAAGTTTCTGAGCCCGTGCCCATGGCACGGTGTCAGTATTCGAATAAATTAATAAATGTTTAAATTTTATAAATGTCGGATCAATGTACACTGCAAAACTTATTACTCCCTCCATCCCTAAATTATCGTCCTCCTTTTTTTTTCGTCCGTCAAAAAATAATTGTCCAATTTGAAACTTACCTTCTCAGAAACATCACTTTTACCACTTTACCGTTACTTTCTCATAGAGGTGGCAATTTTTGTCCGCGCCCATTTGTCCGCCCAGACCGCCCAATAAATAATGGGTATGGGCACACCCAAAATGTTAAGTGGGCACAAATGGGCATGCCCACTTGGGCACATTAATTATGATGGGCTAAATGGGCGCCCACTTGGGCACCCATACTAAAACTCATTCTCTAATTCTCTTGCTCTTTTACTTTTGTTTTATCAATTATATACATAATTATAAAATACTTAAGATTAATAATGACATTTACCATAATTAATATATTTATATTGTACACCAACCCTTCCAACCCCACCCCCCTCCAAGCGCCCCCACCCCTAAAATTCATTCTCGTGCTCTTCTAATTTTGTTTTATCAATTACATATATAATTATAAAATACTTAATATTAATAATGACGTTTAACATAATTAACATATCTATACTGTACATCCACCTTTCCAACCCTCACCCTCCAAGCCCCCCCCCCCGCCCAAGAAAAAAAAACTCATTATTATTCTTATTACAGAAAGTGAGTTTATAACCAGACATGTTCATTGCTACTTTCATAGCATAACATATGCTGTTCCGAGGACCACACCTATACCAAGGTTACCACTAGTATATATATATATATATATATATGTGTGTGTGTGTGTGTGTGTGTTAATTGTAACTTTTGATAATTTTTTATAAAAGAAATTTATTTTTTTGTAATTTTTGTATTTATTTGATAAGTAGTTAATGAGTAAATGGGCGCCCATGCCCATTTAGTGCCCGCCCATATATACCCATATTATTAAATGGGCACTTACTTGCCCGCCCATTTGAGCCCGCCGCCCATTTACGCCCGCCCATGCCCGCCTATTTGCCACCTCTACTTTCTCACCCTACTTTAATTATAGGTCACATTCACATTAGCTTTAAACGAAACTACACATTAAACAAATATAAATAGAGTCAAATATTTTTATTTAAGAAAATAAAATTGACATGTAGAAAGAATATTGTATTGTTTTGCCAATAATGACAACTTAATCTTTTTCTGAAGTCTACAATGACTGGTTTTGAATCGCGAGATGCAATAACTTTATCCAGTACTTTTACTTACATGTGAGACAAAGAAGATTTAGACAAATTAATATAATTATATTTTATGCATATAAATTATTAATTAAAATATAAAAAAACATACCGCATCATCTACAAAACTCGAATCTTTCCACATATCATCGTACAATAGTATAAGCATATGTTAAGGTGGTAAACATGGTCTAATGAGTAAAATGCGAGAGTGAAAGAGCCCTTTGGATCTCCTAAACATTATTTTGGCTATTGTTAAATATTGTATTGAGAATGGTTTAATGTATAGTAAATATGAATAGTTTTTTATTAATTTTTTTTTTAAAAGAGAGGTAGATTAATCTGTTGCAAATCTCTAAAAAGTTAGTATTTATTTTAGAATGGAGATGGTGATTTATTTTTGGAGAAATATTTATCAATGTTTAGCTAGTCAAACGATTGTTGAAATCAAAACTGAAATCTTAAATCCCAAAATCAAGGTTAAAAAAAATACTTTCGAATTTTACCAACCAACCCCATATTCCGAAAGACCAGGCCACACCATGTTCATTAAAATTAACATTTATTATGGACCACTTTTCGAATCACTTGAAATAAGCCAAATAAATGAGTTCATACATGGGGGAGTTTATTAGATAATACTCTCTCCGTTCTGGGCAAAGATTCCATCATTTCATTTTTACTTTTAAACAATGACTCTTTGCTTAGAACAGAGAGACTATAATATAATACTAATAAAATGTGATAGTGAAAGACATATTTATTAGATGGCTCGGATCAAAACGGTTCTTTTCCATGATTTAAAGATATTTAATAGAATATAAATAATTCTAATTAGAATAAAATTCTATTATATGAATCCGAAAATCACCGTGATTTAGTTTTGAATTAAGATTTTTTATTTATGTGTGGTAGTTAATTGAGTAGTTTTGACTTCAAATAAATACATTGTCTAATAAAAAATTAATTGAGTAGCCAATCAATTTGGAAAATTATTTCCCTAATTAAGTTGAAACTTAACATGTTTCCTAATATGCAATGTTATTTTTCAATATCGTAAATGTACTTACCTTTTTTGTCTAAAATAAAATTAATTAATATGCGATGTTATTTTTCAATATCGTAAATGTACTTACCTTTTTTTTCCCTAATAAAGCTGAAATTTTATATGTTTCTAAACATATGGGGTTATATTTAGATATTGTTAATGTTTTAGGAAAGAGAATAGTTAGAAACAAGTCAATACCTTTTGTAGATCAACTAGTTTTTGTGTCGTGCCCATGACACGGTGTCAATATTCAAATAAATTAATGCATGTTTAAATTTTGTAAATGTCAGATCGATGTACATTGCAAAACTCATTACTTCCTTCGTCCCTAAATTATCATCCTCCTTTCCTTTTTCGTCTGTCACAAAATAATTGTCCTGTTTGAAACTTACCTTTTTAGAACATCATTTTTACCACTTTACTGTTACTTTCTCACCCTACTTTAATTATATGCCACATACACATGAGATTTAAAGGAAAATATACATTAAACCATTATAAATAGAGTCAAATATTTTTATTTTAGAAAAAAAAAATTGACATGTTGAAAGAATATTTTATTGTTTTGTCAATAACGACAACTTAATCTTTTTCTGAAGCTATAATGACTGGTTTTGAATCGCGAGATGCTATAACTTTATCCAATACTTTCACTTACATGTGAGACAAAGAAGATTCAGACAAATTAATATAATTATATTTTATGAATATAAATGATTAATTATAATATAAAAAACATACCTCATCATCTACAAAACTCAAATCTTCCCACATATCATCGTACAATAGTATAGACATATGTTGAGGTGGTAAACATGGTGTAATAAGTAAAATGCGAGAGTGAAAGAGCCCTTTGGATCTCCTTAACAGTATTTTGGCTATTGTTAAATATTGTATTGAGAATGATTTAATGCATAGTAAATATGAATAGTTTTTTATTTTTATTTTTTAAAGAGAGGTAGATTAATATGTTGCAAATCTCTAAAAAGTTAGTATTTATTTTAGGATGAAGATGGTGATTAATAAGGGTCATTTTGGTAAAAAAAATTTGAAATTCTATAACGTCATTTATTTTGGGAGAAATATTTATCAATGTTTTGCATTGACTCTAGCTTCTTCCAAGAGCAGTTGTTTGCCAAATTCGTCTTATAAAACAAAAATTTCAATTATATTAAAACATAGTCAAATGATTATTGAAATCAAAACCAAAATCTTAAATCCCAAAGTAAAGGTTAAACAAAATACTTTCAAATTTTACCAACCAACCCCATATCCCGAAAGATCAGGCCACACCATGTTCTTTAAAATTGACATTTATTATGGACCACTTTTCGAATCATTGTAAATATGCCAAATAAATGAGTTCATACGTAGGGAGTTTATTAGATAATACTCCCTCCGTTCCGGGCAAAGAGTCCATCATTTCGTTTTGGGTTGTCTCACTTAAAAAATTCACTTTCAAAATATAAGACATAAATGTCTTTTTCTTAAAAGTTTGACTTTTAAATGGGGACTCTTTGCCCGAAACGGAGGGACTATAATATAATACTAATAAAATGTGATAGTGAAAGAGCCCTTTGGATCTCCTTAACATAATTTTGGCTATTGTTGGATTGTTGGGTTGGTGAAGTGATTTCTGTGACACCCTCCCTTCTTCTTCTTCTGTTATTCAAGATACATATGTTTTCTCGTGTGCCTCCAAATCAAGTTGGAGCAATTATTATATTTCTATACAACCCTACCCATTAATTTTTTTTTTAATTTTATGGAAGCAGGGACGGTACCCTGCGGAGTTTTATTGATATAAGAAAATAAGTACAAACTTGAGGGGGACAACCAGCCTTGCCCTTATAAATGGGAAGACGGAGGAGCCTGACCTTGAAAAAGAAATACAAGTCATAGCACAAAAAATTAAGAGAGCCTACGACGAATGTAAGGAGTGCCATTAGCATCCAAAATAAAAGAACCACGAATACGAGAGGGCAAGTCACAAACATCTCTAAATTGAGTCGAAGTTAAAGAATCACATCCCAAATTAGCCAGCAAATCTACAACTGTGTTTGCTTCCCTCTAGCAGTGACAAATGTCAAGATCCAGCTCCCTTTGAATGGTACGAATACTATGAAGGATAGACCAACATTTCCAAGGGAAGGAATGAGAAGAAGAAAGGCAACCCACAAGAACTTTAGAATCCAGCTCCACTACAGCTCCACGAAAACCAGCATCTTTAAGCCATTTCACTCCCTCAAATAAAGCCTTAGCTTCAGCAATAGTGTTCGAAGCAGAATCATAATGCGAAGAATAAGCATAAATAAAGTTTCCAGAAGAATCGCCAACAATGCCTCCACCTCCACAAATACCAGGATTGCCACGGGAGGCCCCATCAGAATTAAGCTTAACCAAAGAAGAAGGAGGACGCATCCAACGAATAATCTGAATCCTTGGTTGAGCAATAAGGGTTGAATTATGATTAGTGGAGAAGGCAGCCTTAATGGCAGATAAGTCTTGATGAATAGTGTGAATTAAGGCCAAAGAGGATTGACCATGACCTTCAAAAAAGAAGGCATTTCTATTCTTCCAAATATTCCATAAAATCAGAGATGGAAGAACAACATGGGCCAAGGAAGGCTTGAGAAAAATCCACCAAGAAAGGCAAACCTGGGAAATAGAAGAGGGCCGAAAAGTGACCTGATATTCAGCACAAAATGTAGACCAAATATGTGATGCAGAAGGAGAATTCAGGAAGACATGGTTGAAGGTCTCAGATTGACTAGAAGTGCAACATCGACATTTGGAAACCATGTGAAATCCCTTTTTCAAGAGAGCTTCATCTATGGGGAGCTTACAATGAAAAAGCCTCCACATGAAAATACTAATTTGCCGAGGAACTTTAGGGTGCCAATAAAATTTAGAGGTTAATAAAATAGGTTTTGGGACCCTAAGTTGCTATCAAGCCGAAGTAAGGGAGAAGCGGCCCGTAGATGAGAGGGTCCAGCAGGGAGAATCGTCAATATCCTGAAAGAGAGAAATCTGGTTTCTGATACGATGCAAATCAGAAGGCTGGAGACGGGCAGCAATAGCGGGTGCAATAGATAAATCATCTTGAAAGAGTTCTCGCACCGTAGAGGTCTGAATAGATTGGGGTCTCGAAACAAGACCACCGTCCAGCCACTTATCAAACCAGGGAGAGCAATTACCCTTACCCACGAGCCAAAGAAGATGTTGCTCGACAAATGGCCGTGAATCAATCATGCGACACCAAACATGAGAGCCCCTAATAGAGACCTGAGTAGGATGATGATGAGAGCAATACTTGGCCATGAGAAACTGAGACCAAAGAGTTTGTTTGGTGCGAAATCGCCACCAAATACTAGCCGAATAGGCTCGAACCACATCCTATAAAGAACGAATTCCAACTCCTCCCTCAGAGACAGGAGTGCAGCATTAAGACCAAGAAATCCAATGAAATCGCTGGTGATGATCAATATGGCCCCAAAAAAAATTAGCTAACATTTTTTCCACCATGCGAATAACGGACTTTGGGGATCAAGAGCTGCAACGATGCGATAAGGAATGAAGGACCGAATTGATGAGGGTTATCTTACCAGCAGCAGATAATAATGCACCAAAACACGATTCAATCCGAGATCTGATTTTTAAAATTAGGGGATCAAAATATCTTTTCAGTTTTCGCCCACAAAATAAGGGGCATCCCAGATAAATAAGAGGGAATTACTTACGAATATAGCCCAAAAGGGAAGCAATAGAAAGAATCCGATTAGGAGGGAGCTTGGAAGAAACAGTAAAACTGCATTTGCTAGAGTTGATTGGCCCCGAAGTCGCCATAATGAGAGATAAGTTGCTGATGCCTTAAGAGAGATGGAGTACTGCCATTACAAAATATTATGATATCGTCTGCAAACGCCAAGTGAGAAATGATAGGGCAACCACTAGCCGATGAGAAAGCAAGATGAGGATGAGAAGAGTGCAAATCATTTAAACTCCGACTAAGAACCTCGGCCGCAATGATGAATAGAGCAGGGGACATAGGATCACCTTGGCGAAGCCCTCTAGAAGAAGGGAAGAAACCAGAAGGGGAGCCATTAACCAATACCGAAAACCAATTATTGGAGATGAGACGCCAAACCATATCAATAAAAGTCTCACAAAAACCAAAAACGATGGAGCACTTTAATGAGAAAAAACCAGTCAACTCTATTAAAGGCTTTGGACATATCCAACTTCAAAATAATGTTGGAACCAACAATCTTCTTATTAAGGGAAGTCATTAATTCTTGCGCAAGAAGGATGTTGTCTTGAATAATACGCCCTTTGACAAAACCACTTTGATTCAGAGAAATAATATCTGGGAGAATATCAGCAAGGCGAGAAGCAATGATCTTTGAGATGACTTTGTTACTGAAGTTGAAATGACTAATGGGCCTGAAGTCGGAAAATGAAGAAGGATTGTCAGTTTTAGGAATAGTGACAATAAGAGTGCTAGTCCAACTACGCGGCAGGGAAAACCTAGAAAAGAACTCCAAAATAGCAGCATGAAGATCTGGACCAATAATATCCCAACAATGGGAAAAAAATAAACCAGAGAAACCATCCGGGCCAGCAGCACGATCACCATTCATAGAAAAAACTGCAGTCTTGACCTCATCCAAGGAAGGATAGGCAGCAAGAGAAGAGTTCATATCACTAGTGATGAGAGAGGGAATAGAGGAAATAAGCTCATTATCAAAGGTAGGAGTAGCCTGATGTTGAGACTGAAAATGATGAATAGCCTGATCCCTAATGCCCGAATCAGAAGAAATCACCTGACCATCAGAGCCTACTATGGAGTGAATGTGTAATTTACAACGAGCCTGTTTAACAGAAGCATGAAATAATTTGGTGTTGCCATCACCTTCTTTAAGCCACATAATTCTAGATTTTTGGCGCCAATAATTCTCCTCAATTTTGAGAGCTCGCTTAAGATTAGCATGGGCCTGGTTCATAGAAGCTCTATTCTCAGGGGTTCTGGATGCCTCAAAAAGAAATTCCAATAGCTGAACCTCATCTTCAGCATGTTGGATATTGGTGAAAATATTACCAAAGACATCTTTATTCCATAATTTTAATGCTTGCCTGCAGAGCGCAAGCTTTTTGGCAAAAACAAATAAAGGCTTACCCTCAATAGGCTGCTGCCAAGTAGTCTGAATAAGAGGGAGAAAAGCAGGATGAGATGTCCATACATTAAGAAAACGGAAAGAAGAAGGATGCTTGGTATTGTCCATAGTAATGCTAGTAAGAAGAGGAGCATGGTCTGAGCAGGCACGACCCAGATGACGAACAGAAGAAGCATGAAAAAATTGCTGCCAAGAAAAATTACAAAGCATACGATCAATGCGCTCAAAAATAGATGCTTCACCATCTCTAGAGTTCCACCAAGTGAAGTTGCTGCCTGAAAATCCCAAATCAACAAGACCCGAAGCTGAAATACAGGAGTGAAAATCCAAAGCACCAGCACGATCCCAACCATTACCACTGACTTTTCCTCAGGAGAAAGAATAATATTGAAGTCACCGCCAACTAGCCAAGGAGTAGATCCAAAAGAAGCACCCATGTCCACAATATAACTCCATAAATCCCTCAGAATAATTTCATCGCAACTTGCATAGATGCATGAAATGTTTACGGGATTTGACCATTGAAAATGCTTAACTTGCATTGTAAGATGCTGTTCCGCATCATGCAAAATGGAATAAGTAAAAGAGGATTTAATGAAGATCCAAATGCAGCCACGAGAATTGGAAAAACAATGCTTAAACTTTAACCGTTTAGCAATACGATGAATCTGAGCAGCATTTATTTTTGGTTCGAAAATGGCGAGAAAAGAAACTTTGTGCAGTTTAATAATCCGTTTGAGACGACTAATAGACGGGTCATTACCGATACCCCGAATATTCCAGAAAATAAGATTAACAGCCATTGGAAGTGGTGGAGGAGGACTGAACTTTAGACCTTGTTTGCATCGCTGGAGCCGAGGTTTTAACTTTCTTCTTCTTGCTACGTTTCGGGAGAGGGAGAGAAGAATCCAGATTAAGGTTTTCCATAACGGGGTTGCCAACATCCGGTAAAGGGCCCATAGCATGTTCAGGATCACTAGCATCAGGATCAGCGTCCAGTTCATGTTCATCTTCATTAATCAAATCTTCACCGGCTGAATCATTATTGTCATTAAGAGCTGCAAATCGGTTGGGAGAAATAATGTTGTCTGTGGCATCTTCCGTAGGTAAATGAGCCTCCAAAACAGGAGAATTGCCATCATGATCCTCCACAATAACATGAGGGAGATTAGTTGGGCAATTATTAAAATTGTCACTAGGAATAGAAGTATCCTTGACAGGAAGAGAATTATTCAAATTAGGAGGAATATCATTACCATTAGTAGTTTGAGTAGGAAGAGCTGAAGCCGTGGGATTTAATGCCGGTTCCTTGGGCGTGACATCCTGAACCCCAGTCGCAGGAGGGGGATTAGAAGTCTGATTAGTGGTCTGCGTAGTCGGCTTCTTAGGAGTCCATCGAGCAGTCGGGGGAGGAATGAAGGAAGCTGGATCACTCGAAGAAGTAGAAGGGTTTTTAGATTTACATTGAAGCTCGGAATGGCCTTGTCTAAGGCAGTGCGAACAATAGAGAGGAGGATTTTGTGCTTCAATGGATTGCCAAAAACTTGGGTAGATTGTTCCACAATCTATCCAGATCCTGCTAGGAATTGGCTTGGATAAGTCAATCTCCACGCAGACACGGGCTACGCTAGGGCGAGTGAGATTTGTAGTTGGTTGATCAATCATTAGGGGTCGGCCAAATAGAGAAGCAATAGAGAAGATGGCAGATTTATTAAATAGATGTATGGGCAGACCATGTAATGAGAACCATACTGGGGCAATGGGGCTTTCCACGTCTGGTCGAAAGTCGGGAGACCATTTGAAGACCTCATAGGATATCGTCCAAGGTACCATTGGTCCTTGATCCATAATCGTTGGTAATCATCATCGTGGAATACTTGAATAAGAATGTGCTTTTCGTCAAGATGGCCGACTGTGAAGGCTGCCTTAAGGTCGAAGGTATGAAAGAGTTTACGGATCGAATCAAGTGAAGGACCGCCATGTGAAAACTTACCGATGAGAGATGGTTGAAAAGGCTTGGCAAGAGCTTCAATGATTTCAGCCGAGGGCTTGAGAGAAGGTTCACCTTTGTAGGATGAGGGGGGGATATGGAATGCATTAAGGGTTGGAGGGGAAGAGGAGAGGGCGGCAGCAAAGGTCTTAGGAGGTGAGGGATCCGGCAGAACAGGCTGTGGTTCCACCATGATGGTGGACGAGGCCGACAAAATGGAGAGGAGACCAAATCGCACCTTAACTGTGTGAGATAGTGTGTTTTAGGGTTTTGCTCCCTACCCATTAATTTGTGCTCCTTCGGTAAGCAAGATTGATAAACCCATATAATATCGAACCGACGCATCATAATTGCATATTATCTTTGAAGAATCAGTCATTGATCATTCCATCAAATTTATTGTAATTAAGGCAATTATAGATGCACTTAGATTGAAACATAATATTAAATGAAAATTAATCCCATTCTGTTTAGAATTTTTTAATTAATAATATTCTGCTAATTCAAATTGAGAACCAACACAGAAAGAGATTAACCGATGATGGAGAACGATGAAGAACTTAAAATTCCGGCGGAGAGGAGAGAGAAGTTAAGTGAGAACAAAGACACAAATGAGAGAGATAAACTTATGATCGAGAACGATGACTTATAGTTGATGGGATGGCGAGAACCAAGACACCGAGTATATAATAGAGTGTTAGCCGACACAAAAAAGGAAGAGGAAGAAAGAACTGGTGGAAGAATAGGAATAGAAGTCCTTGAATTCTTCAAAAATTTTAATAGGAATAGAAATAAGTTACAAACTGAATTTTTCAGTCCCTGAATTCTTCAAACTCAATTTGGAAAACATGTTTATTGGAAATTAAACAAACCCATCAACTGTAAGAAGAATAATTGAAAAGGGAGAAAGAGAAAAAAAAAAGGAGAAGTAAAGTTACAAACTAAGGAATACGAACTGGGCAATTGAGTAATTGAATAGGAAGAGAGAAACCATATAGGAAGAAAAAAGGAGAAAAGGGAGAGAAAAGAGAGAAGATTAGGAAGCGTGGTTGTGCCTCTAGTTAGAAAAGGGAGAGAAAAGAGGAATGATTCATGCCGTAATTCACAACTAAACCACAATCTGTAAATCACACTATAAACGGTAATTCACTATTGAACTGTAATTCACACATCGGTAGTCCTCATATTTAATACTGGTAAATAATTATGTTCGATAAAAACCAATCATGGCCAGTTGTTATCTTTTTACAACTGACTTATCTATTTTATATTGTATACATATACATAAGAACTTCCCACAATTTAAGTTTTAAATTTTAATTTAATAATGAAAGAAATGATAAGTCAACAAAACACATGTGACATTTTATGTGATTACATATATGAAATTCAAATCACCAAACAAAGAGGAATGAGATCTAGGGAGCACTGAGAGGGTATCAATTTGTTAAATTTTCTTCTGGCAGTATCTTTTCTCCATATTTCTCAATTCTCATTCAAGCTTTTGGCTAGTTTTAGAAACCCTTACATGAGCATAATACTTCTCAAATCTTGTGTTGTTTCTTTTTTTATTTAATTAATATCTCCCAATTAGGAAAATAATAAAAATTAAATTTCAAGACTTCCTTTATAAGAATGAACTATAATTGAGCAACAAGATTTTCCTTCCTTATCACTTCATTCAAAAAGAGAATTTTAAGAAGGGTCAAATTGATTCAACCAACATATATAGGCATGACAAAAAAATCGCAACCTTCCTCAAATCCGCAATGGCCCTCCTCCATTCTTGACTCCCTATCAAAGAGAGACTCTAGTATTCATCAAGGTCAATGATTTCAACTCATCGAGGCTTTACCTATGACTTATATTTATAAATGGAAATCATACCTAGGACTGAAAATTATAGTACTACCCATTTTATGGGATGTACGGAGTTACTGTTTCTCAACTGATGTCATTGAGTTTTAAATGTCAGTTTTACGCTAATAAGAGTCGTTGTAACTCTAAAATTAATTCTTAAGGTTCATAATTTCTCCACCATAACAAACTATTTATTTTCATTCTACAAAGAAACTTTAGTAATGGTTTGATGATGTTAAACTATGACCAAAGAAGTATCTATCATCAATTGGAGGTAAAAGTACTAAAAAAAGTATATTTATGTTACGTGATCAGGAAAAATGTTGTGTATACCTCTACAACTAGTAGCTTTGTAGTTGACAATTGTTAACATGCCAAGAAAATAACATCAACAATATCCGAGTGTAATATTGATTTATCAGTGTGGAAACATTTATGAAATACTACTTTAGATCAAGTTAGATCAGAAATAATCTTTGATTGTAGATGAGAAGATCCTAAATAAGCTAGGAGGGAATGCAACCTTCAAGAACGAAACAAAGGGAGGGACGAGAAAAAACAGTCTTGAGTTTTGTTTTAAAGCATAAATGGTATCTGCTCCATCCTGAAAGTAGTGGTAAGCTTAAACTTTTCTCCGTCAATTTGAATGTTTTTCAAATGAAAATTTGACAAGAACTTTTTTGCCTTTTCAATAGTACTGTATTGATTTATTGTAGTGTATTGTACTTCAGTTAAAAGCTCTAGTTTTATATTCTACAATTCAATTTTATTTTATTATGTTAAAATTATCTTAATCAACTGAAGGTTAAAAGTGCAGCTTATGAGCTTCATTTACAAAGAAAATAATGTATGGATACAAATAATCCTCTTCAAAAAAATTAAGAGCTAAATAAAAGTAGGATGTCTCTGTGATGATTCTCAAAATTGAGGCTGGTTATGATGATTCTCCATAGGCTTGAAACAAGCAAACTTAATAAGAATCAGAGCAAAATTTTTCATAAAAGGAATGTTGTAGAAATAGTGATAATTCATGGATACATAAAAAAAAAACCACTATACACGCTCACTACTAATCCTTGATCAATTCCCATAATGTCAACTTCGTCGTTATTAATCTTTTTACCTAAACAAAAGATCAAGGTTGTATCTTTGATCTTTTGAAACAATAATACTGCAAAAGTTCAAATATATGAAAATGTTCATAGTTGTACATATATCAATAATAAGGACCCTAATTTCTCATTACTTAAAATTATATGTAGCAGTTATGTTTAATCTAGAGCGATAACCCAAACCTTGTCCAAAGAACAGCCCAAATCCCAAATTCACAAAACCGCAAAAGACACGAACAATTCGAAAAAAATAAAACAAATTTTAGTGAATTAGGTCAAAAAAATCAAAAATCAAAAATCAAAATACCAATTGCAAATTACAATTCTCACGAGTCACAAATCGCTCCTTACTATCGATGATGGTTGCATCGAGGTTGATTTCGATTACATTTTCGATTTCCCTTTGCCCGATTAAAAAAAGATGTTTCATGTCAATCTTTCATTCTTTTGATTTCTAATTTGAGTAATTTATAAAGATGTTCTCATCGGTCCAACATCTCATGTAATGAACTAATGATGTAAATATTATTATATTAAATATATAATAAAATATGTAAATTAAACTTTTGTAGTGTAGTGTAGTCAACTATGTAAGATGTAACTCATGTTATGATGTTCTATTTTTTAAACGATGAGGAGTATATAAATTAATAAATTAATATGCTAAAAGTAGCTTGTTAGTGTAAGTATTATTCCTTGTCTTCATGGTTAGGGTTATTTCTTTGAAGTTCACTCGATTGACTCTATTTCCCAACCATCCAAAAAAAAACCTGACCACCATCTCGGGTCCTATTGATGCAAGAGCCTGCAATAGAACTCATGTTTCTTAGCATAATAATGATGCCATAGTGTGAAAATTCATATTATTTTTAGTTAGACTTATCTATAATGAGATATGGAAGGTTTTAACTAAGCTAGTCCATGGAAATGTTTAGAATTGGTATACCGAAATGAAAATTACCTTATCAAGATCCTTTATCTCAATTACAGATAATGTATTATAATATTTTGTGAATGCATTCACGGTCTTAGCTATTCGTACTTTTGTTTTTCTTGGTTTCACTTGTAATTAGTAAAGTTATTGTTTAATGGTTAAGTTGATGACATCTCATAATTTTCATTACAACCACCTAAATTTCAGAAAATACAAAATATCTCGTCATAATTTTTGAAATTAATTAGAAAACTTGATCAAAATAACGAATGGAGTAATAATTGTGAAAGTGTAGTTATGGACAAACCTAAGGGATCGTTTGATTTGGTGGTTTAATTAATTGTGGGAGTGCCTCATCGGTACCTTCGTTTGAGTTTCTTGGTACCGTATTTTCTTCGAGACGTACCTGCTTAATAAATGACATCCAAGAATAAATAATCATAAACTTGTTGTCAACTAGGCTGAAGAGCTAGACTTACACCATACAAACTTAGGTTAATACCAATCAGGCATATTCATGTTCGAGCTAGACTCGAACTAATTTGAGTTTTTGTTGCTCAAACTTGGATCTAAATTTAAATCAGGTATCTTTATTTTCAATGAATTCACTACAATAGTAATATAATCCATACAAAATCAAAACTGAAATTGCAATAAATGTTGATGTTATGACCTTTAGTGTATACCAACTTTTGATGATAATATTTAGGATAGACAAACATCGAACAACTAAAGTGTAGTAAACAGTAAATAGCTAACATTAGAAATAGCTAAGTGCACAAAAAAATATGAAAAGAAACAAGTTAGAGGGTTAAACAATTAAGGAAGCTAAATAGTTAGGAATTCATAAACAACAAACAATTATGAGCAGCAAACAACTATAAGCAACGAACAATTATCTAAAAAACCAGCTAATTAAGAGCAGAAACATAACATTTTGCTGAAAAACGGCCTATTCATAATGGATTGTTTAACATGTGACCCGCTAGAGCCATGGCTTGCCAAGGTTGAACTAGAACTGACAAGGACAACCCTATTAGCATCTCTACATTTTAGTCTCAAATTTGCATTCAAACTTGACCTTATCATTTAAAATTAGGCTCAGTTTTGATTTTCTTGCGGGTCGAACGAGTAGGATTTCGACATGCCTGACATTATTGACAGTCCTACCTTTTTTAAAAACAATTTGAATCAAATCATGAAATTCTGACTGAGTTGGAGTGTCCTATTGGCACCCAAACCAGTAACTTTGAAAACATATAAAGCATTTCTTATAATACACACATTCATTCCGACATTCGCACAAAAGTAGACGAAATTATTCTTAGGGTGGCAGATTTTGTTGTCAATTACTGTCTCTGGATATGATTGACAAAAACAAGCTACGTATTAGATCTAACAAATCAGTTTGGTTAGACTATGTTACTATTTTAGGTTTCAAAGTTACAAATCTTGTAAAACATTTGAACGTATTTTCAATGACCTCCTGGTTGGGTGTTGGCAAATTGTTCTAAGTTCTACCTATAGCATGTAAAGTGATGGTTTAATGGTTAACTTGACGACGTCTCATTTTAATTTTCATTACATGCAACAAAATTTTGAAAATAAAAAAGCATACAACTTGATTAAAATAATGAAAGTAATAATAATGATCAAAAAATATATATGGACAAACCTGAGAAATCGTTTGGTTTTTTATAACTATTGTTAATGATACAACAATGATACAACAATAACAACAAAAAGACTTTCTTTGTACCCGTTTATTATTCTGTCTAGTAGTTAATTAAAATAGTTAATAATAAATAGATAAATAATATTATTGTTATCATTTGTAGATAATGCGATAATTTGTTTATATATTTCGTTTATATAGCATAAATATAGATAAGATTATTATTATGTTTGTAAATGTTGTGTAAATAATGTAGTATATAAAATAGTATTTGTACATAAATGCACATAAAATACTAAGATAAGTTAACAACATGCTTAGATAACGGCTCACACCCTTAAATGCTAAAATGACAATATATAGCCATTATAATGCCCAATTAGCATCCTGCTTGACCAATATAAATAAATAAATAAATAATATATATATATATATATATATATATATATATATATATATATATATATATATATATATATATATATATATATATATAAACCGAACAAAACAATCTAAGCACGTTATTTAGCAAAACCCAAACAAGACCAAAAGGGAGAGTTGGCCGGTACCTAATCTCTTCCTAACTTGTAACTTAGCCCCCGGATACTTTATAGAATTTTCTATTTTTCTCTGTTTAACTTTAAAATAGAGGTGACGACTATGTAATTACAGTAGTTAGAGACCAAGACGAGATCTGAGTGTATTCCACGCTTTTTCAAACACCACGTCTCTCACCGTGGCAGCGGAAGTCTCAGAACGCGGTCCTCATAGTGGCGACTCTACTGGGGATATTTACTTAAAAAAAAAGAAAGAGGGCTAGACTCAAGATTTTTGGGATTTACTAATTTGTTTATATACACATAACATGCTTACATACATGCATAGTTTAGATTTTGTTTACTTGTACTTATATTGCAAATATGTTTTTCTTTTATATATTATTGCAAATATATGCTTTATTTATTGTCAGTATTCTGTGTGGAATGTGAAACACCTGTAAGTTGTATTCTTTTGGGCGGAAAGTCGGACATGTAATAAAAAAATATTTTTTTCGCTCTTTCATTTTATTTTGGGATTAGGACCAAATTTAAATTAATAGGAACAGATAGTTTCCCCACTTTTCTTTCTATTTATTGATGTGATGGCCATCACGCTCGCTTGCTTTGTCCCTTTGGGATTCAAACAAATCAACCGAGAAATCTATAAAGAAACAAAAAGACAAGCCATTTCTACTTATTGCTTTATCTTTGTAAAAAGTTTCTTGCTTATTAGCTGACTCACACATGTGCACTCACGTATAAATATTCTGAATTGCTACCCTCACATCAAAGTCAGCCTACCCCCTGCACCAACCAACTTCAAATGTATGTTTATCTATTAGGACACTTCATGACCGGTCGGTTTTTGTACCTTAGAATTAATGGTCAATCCCATGTACATATACATTGGAAAAAGTATAGGCCCTTCGCCCAGGATTTGTCTAATCTTTGGGAAGTCGAAAGGCAGGTGGAATACGAATGTCTTATACTCTAGAGAAAGAATCACTGTTGCAAGACTTAATAAAGAGAGTTAAAACAAAACTATGCTTGTCCGACCAACTTTAGGATAATAAATATATATAAAAAACATAAGTTAATAACCCCTTTTTCCTACTAAAACAGACGATTGGGAACCAGGGGAGCAGACAGGAAGCCAAGAAGATCCCCAAACAAGAGTTTGTCTTAGCGAATCCATGGCTGGTAGTGAGGGTTTGGGGTGGAGACGTCCTTGGATGATTGGGCATCCTTGGTGAGGACTGTGGGAGGCGGGAAAGGGTGTGATCCATCTACAAATTTGTAGAGATCATAGCCAATGAGGGTGGCCTCAACTTGGAGTTTACAAGTGATGTAGTTAGTGCAGGTGAGTTTGGTGATGTTGTGGTGGGAGATGTTGATGAGGTCGAAGGTTTAAGTGGAATCAAGGGGATTTTTAATGGTGAGGGAGTGATTTCCGTTAGCCATGGTGGTTAGGGCGGTGGCTAAAGGAAGAAGGAGAACATTTTAGGAGCAAAGCTCTGATACCATGTAGAAAGCAGATAAAGTTTAGGAATAATGGAATAGCCTTTCCATTGATTGAATAGATTTACAATTAGTGTTACACTTGAAGTAGGGTACAAGAAACCTATACAAGAAAGGTAACATAATAAAGAAAGAAATCTACAAGGTAATTACCACTAATTACTAATTACAAATCAACAAGAATAATGAAAAGAGATTATTCTCTAATAGTTAGGTTGTTAAAATTAAGATATTTGGATGGCACAACGACCACTGCTGTGCTTTACCCTTATTTTTTTCTCCAAAACATTGCAACAATCACAATCCCTAATTTCTTTACTAATTCATGTTCACGAAAGCCCTGTTCTAGATCAGTGCATCATTTAAGGTTAGATAAATTAACTCATCTCATGTTTTCTACTTTCGAATTTGATGTAGACGTTTTAAAAGTTTATTTATTACATTTAATTTGATTATTCAACCAATATTAGTTCCAATTAAATTATTGAAGACGGTCAACTTATTGCGAGCATTTATGAACATGAGAATCCATGATAAATCCCCCCATCTTTCTTTTATCATGGATTCTCATGTTCATAAATCCCCCCATCTTTCTTTTAATGTGTCCCCGGGGCATAGCCGAGTGGTAAAAAAAAGGGAAAAATAAGATTCTGGAGGCATGTAGTGTGGGTTCGATACTTGGTGGAAGTAATTTGCTTTCTTTTGAAGTTGGACTTTGTATGTGTTATTAGTTGACATGTTCTCAAACTCAGATCATTCACATCTCCGCGATTTTCCCGGTAGAAGAATCATGACACTAACTACCCCGGTGATTCAACCTCGTTAAAAAAAAAAAAATCTTTCTTTTGATGTGATATTCCCATTAATATACATGCAATTTAATATTAATTTTGTTGGATCTATTTTAT
>CM028384.1:26844153-26876909 GCA_013146195.2 Codonopsis lanceolata | reverse complement strand
GCTAAGCTACGCTTTATGTTAAATAAAGTTAAGTTAAGTTACGTGACGCTTTACGTTACGCTAAGCTGTTAATGGTCAATCGCATCTATTATACCATTTCGCCAATAGGCGAAGGGTGTTTTCATGTTATAATGGTTCATCATACTCCATTATAACATTTCCCCAATAGGCGTAAGGTGTTTTCATGTTATAACGGTCAATCGCATCTATTATACCATTTCGCCAATAGGCGTAGCGTGTTTTCATATTATAATGGTCCATCTTACTCCATTACAACATTTCGCCAATAGACGTAGCGTGTTTTCATGTTATAATGGTCTATCGTACTCCATTATACCATTTCGCCAATAGGCATAGCGTGTTTTCATGTTATAATGGTTCATCGTACTCCATATTATAACATTTCCCCAATAGGCGTAGCGTATTTTCATGTTATAATGGTCAATCGTACTCCATTATACCATTTTGCAAATAGGCGTAGCGTGTTTTCATGTTATAATGGTCCATCGTACTCCATTATAACATTTCCAATAGGCGTAGCGTGTTTTCATGTTATAACTGGTCAATCGCATCCATTATAACATTTCGCCAATAGACGTAGATTGCTTTTCTTGTTATAATGGTCTATCGTACTCCATTATACCATTTCACTAATAGACGTATCGTGTTTCATGTTATAATGGTCTATCGTACTCCATTATACCATTTCGTCAATAGACGTAGCATGTTTTCATGTTATAATGGTTTATCGTAGTCCATTATATATCATTTCGCCATTAATAGGCGTAACGTGTTTTCATGTTATAATGGTTCATCGTACTCCATATACCATTTCGCCAATAGCCGTCGCGTGTTTTCATGTTATAATGGTCCATCGTAGTCCATTATAGCATTTCGCCAATAGGCGTAGCGTGTTTTCATGTTAAGTTACGTTAAGTTTTGTAATTATATTGATGCTAATCATTTTAATTATTGATATTATATTATTAAATTAACATTTCAAATATTATTTTAATTTAATTTCAATTTAAGTTAACGTTACGTTACGTTAAGTTACGTTAAGTTAACTTAAGTTGTAATGTGAATGTTTTATTTTTTGTAATTATATTGATGCTAATCATTTTAATTATTGATATTATATATATATATATATATATATATATATATATTATTAAATTAACATTTCAAATATTATTTTAATTTAATTTCAATTTAAGTTAACGTTACATTACGTTACGTTAAGTTAAGTTAAGTTGTAATTTGAATGTTTTATTTTTTGTAATTCTATTGATGCTAATCATTTTAATTATTGATATTATATTATTAAATTAACATTTCAAATATTATTTTAATTTAATTTCAATTTAATTTCATATATTTTTGATATTTTATATTAATTAGAATTCAATTTAATTTTGCATTATCGCGACGTAAATTTCGTGAAATTAAAAATTAATTATTTTTAAAATCCTTTAGCGACGAAATTTCCGCTGAAATTAAAATTTATTATTTTTAAAAATTAAAAATTATTATTTTTTAAAATATTTTTAGTTGATTTGAATTTTCCGTCGCGAAATTCAATTTTAATTAAATTTTAACGCCTTTTAGCGATCGAATTTTCCGTCATTGAATTCAATTTTAATTAAATTTTAAACGCCTTTAGCGACAAAATTTTCCTCGTCGCTGAAATTCAATTTTAATTAAATTTTAAACGCTTTATGACGGAATTTTCCGTCGCTAGCAGGTGACCTTTAGCGACGGAAAATTGCCCCTGTGAGTTAAATTCCGTCGATGTTCAAATCCATGTTCAACCGTCCGCCGATGTTCAAACTGGCCGATAAACCCGCCGCTGATGGTCAATTCCGCCGCCGATGCAAAATTCGCCGCTAAAGGTAAAATTCGCCGCTTAAAAATTCGCCGCTGATGGCACTGTTTCTAGTAGTGGTGCTTGTAGGACAGACGTTCAATGATGAACCATTGTCTACCAGAACTCGAGGCACCCTTTTTGTCATGATACCCAATGTAACGTGCAATGCATTTATATGGTCGGTCCTTCTTTTGGTAGATCCAAATCAAGAAACATGATTACATTTCCAAAATTGATATTCCCTATCATTTGGGTTAGTTCATCCAGAGTGGTTTCAATAGGAATGACTGCTTGGCTTAGAGATTTGGCAAGGGTGTCACAAGCAAGCCCTAGATGAAGATGTTAGTTTGGGTTTTCTTCATTTAGGCTAACAAAGCATCTTCCATATCTTTAACCCTAGTATCAAATTCTTCGTCCTTTCAGTGGTTTCCAATCTCTTGGTTTGGTTGGTAGGTACGACCATATCTAGTAAGGTGATCGACATTTCCACCTATCCAGGTGGATCTTTCAAGGTTGCTTAGCTTTTCTTGAGGTGAGGCTTGACCACTGCTTAATATGACATTCTAGGAGAGGATGTTGTAATCAAGATCTATCTTCTTTAAAGATAAAGGAACAAAAATGTACGAGAAGGGTGTTTCATTTCTTTCAAACAGATAAGGCGAGCAAATCCCTACATGTTCATTAGCCTCGATTATATTGACCTGGGGCAATGGGTTATTCACTACATTTGGCATTGGATAGGCTTTTCGATGACTTTGTCATCAATGAGATCCCAGATGGCATTCTTGAGTATGTAGTATTTGTCGGTGAGATGACCACTACAACGATGGTATTCACAATATTGGGAGGGGAGTGATGCCATGTGTTGGGTAGTGGGTTTGGAGGTTTGTAGTTTTCCATTTGTGCCATTAATGCTTGCAATATTAACGACATTGGGGCATGAAGCTCATCATAGTGTCTGTTATTTCCTCTGTAAGGACCTCTAAGATTCCTATTGGTACTAGTGTTTCGCTCAACGGTATTGATAAACCTGTCTGCCCCATATGACCATGGTACATTACCATATGTCTGTCTAGAAAAAATGGATGGTGATTTGGCTGCTGGCATATTTCCAACAGCGTTGACTGCTGCCCCTAATGATGTTACTTTTCCTTTAGAGTAACGGAATGAACTTTGAGGTGTATCAAATTTTAGGTGTCTTGTACGTATATCTTCATCAATGCGGATTCCTACTTCTACAATGGTGTTGAAATTTCCATAGGGGAGGTATCTCATGTGTTATAGGTAGATTGGTTGAAGGTATTTTATAAACATCCTAGCTGATTCAGTTGGATCGAGTCTATGTAGAGTTTAGCCAATTATCTTTTTCAACCTGGGCGCAAAATCGACACAGGTTTCCTTTTCCTTTTGGGTGCATGCCTCAAGTTCTCTCTTGTTTTCAAAGCTACTGTTATCCTTGTACCTTTTTTGGAACTCCTCAGCAATTTGATCTCAAGTTCCCATGGTACTTTTATCAGCTAACATTAGCCATTGTTTCACTTCTCCTACTAAGGTCAGATGGAAATTAGATGTCAAAACTTCAAAATTAGCCCTTAATTTTAATTGTATCACAGCAGAGTACGATTTTAAGTGGGAGAACAAACCAAACCAAACCATCAAAATCATCAAATATATCTCCCCAAGCCCAATACACTAGTTGTATTGGTTTGGTTGTTTTTCTATGTTCCGGACTATGATTTGTACCTTTTGGTTTTATTTTATACATATCTCATTTTGCTTGTAGTTAAAAACAAAAAATAAGCAGACTTCAAACCCATTATAATTTGTCAGATGGCTTTATTTCATTCGTAGTGCATCTTACGTCAAAAATTTTAAAATAACTCAAGTAACTTTTCCCTTCTGAGAACTTATTGCACAATTTTCAATTCAATGTTGAAAATACAGCTTACAAGTTTAACTTGAGGAAAATAATGTATGAATAAAAATAGGTAAAAACTTAAGAAAGATAGATCCTATTGACCAAACCAACCGTGTATTGATGGCTTAAGTTGTGAGAAACTGGGGCTCCGTCTTACGAATTAAAATCCATAAGACGGTCTCACACATGAGACATACTCATACAAATAATCCTCTTCAAATTATTTGTGATCTTACGCTCTAAGCTAGGCATCTATACATTGCGGACAATTTCGAGAACAATATCATTTGATAATCAAATAAATCCTAAATAAATATTCTATAAATTAAGAAATTATCTTGAAGGTCAATGTCGTTCATCCTCTAGAAACACCATATGCTTTGATTGCAAAATATTGCGGACAATTTCCCAATGTTTCTTGATGATGAACAGGAACGTGCTTCCTCAACATTGCAGCTGGTTATGCTCCATAAGCCTGATACCAGCAAACTTAATAAGAAATTGAGAAAAATAAAATCATAAAATGGAATATTGTAAGAACTGTCATGCTACACTCGACACACAAATTATTAAAAAAAAATTCTTATATTATAAATATTAGCAAGAAGTGTATTTTTCAAGAATGGTAAAGGTAACTACTAAAATAGGAAAAAAAAAAATAGAAGTGGATAATTTTTTTAGAACTAAATAAGAGATGTTGACTCTATTTTAGGAATGGAGTAAGTAAATCAATTTCTAAGGTTCATTCTTTTTTTTTTTTCAAAACAATCATCATAGAGCTTTCTAAGGTTCATTCCCTAGACAAATACTCGGTAAAATATATTTGAGCATGTACCTTGTCTTTATGGTTAGGGTTATTTGTTCTCGGTCTTGTCTCTATTTCCCAACCATCTAAATCTTTGAGCACCTTCATTTATGTTTCTTGGTGCAGTTTTTTCTTCAGGACGTACCTACATGGTAAATGACAACCAAAACGCAAAAATAAAGTCAAGAAATTCAGACTGAATTGGACCTGCCCAATTTGCACCCAAGGCAGTAACTTTTAAGCATTGAGCAATTAGGATACACAAATGCCATATGAAAATATAGAAAGAAATTCCTATAAAACTCACATTCATTCCAGCATGCGCACACAAGTTATGGTGGCAGATTTTGTTGTCAATAGCTGTCCCTGGATCGATATGATTGAGAGAAACAAGGAAGGCGTTAGATCTAACAAATCAGCATGATTTGATTATGGAGAACTAGTTTTTTGGTTTCAGAGTGACAAACCTGAAACCTCTGGAATCGTTTGATTAGGCAATTCAATTGATTGCGGGAGTGCCTCATCAGTTCCTTCGTTTGAGTTTTTTGGCACAATTTCTTCATCGGGTTGTACCTGCTTGGTAAATGACATGCAATAATCAATAATCATATACTTGCTGCCAATCATGAAAGTTAAAATAATGAAAAGAAGAATAATGATCAAAGTATACATAAGGACAGACCTGAGCAATCGTTTGGTTTGGTGATTCACCTGATTGCAAGACTGCCTCATCGGTACATTCGTTTGAATTTCTTGGTGCAGTTTTTTCATCGGGTCGTACCTGCTTAGTAAATGACATCCAATAATCAATAATCATTTACTTTCCGTCAATTAAGCTGAAGAGCTAGACCTACCACTGTACAAACTCGGGCTAACATAAATTATGCATATTCTGTAAGATATATTTTTGCATGTTAAGAAATTTTTTATATGGTCAATAAGTGATAATCACGGTTGATTTGAAATTACTAAATTATAATAAATTTTGTTTGTAAAAAGAGTAAGTTTCCGAGTATAGTCGAAATGGGTGATGGGTCGCAACGGGTCGATCTGTTTCAACCCACAAATTTCCATCAAACAACTTACATTTATATAGCAAAAAATAACGGATCGAAATGTGCAACGGGTTCGAACCGCTTTAACCCGAACCAAATCAATCCGTTAAATTTTTTGGGTCGAAATGGGCAAACAACTTATATTTATATAGCAAAAATATAACGGATCGAAATGAATAACGAGTTCGAACCGCTTTGACCCGACCGTAAGTCGGATTAAATGAGCTAACGGGTTTTTGGTTATAATTGCAAGGCCTGAAAATAGCTATGAAAATCCCTAGTGTTGGTTATTCGACGCAGAGGGAAAAGAGATCAAAAAAGTAGAGAATTGCTAGAGACTGACTCAAGTGAGTAGACAGAAAATCAGTAACGCTTTCCTTTAAGAAGATCAAAAAATAAAATAAAAAATCATTGTTTTTGTTAAATTAAGTTTAAGTCTTTAATTTCAGTTTTTAATTTATCTGTATGTCAGCTATTAGTCTACATAAAAACCTCAAATCACATTTTTATTTGCTTTATAAAATTCTAAAATAATTATAATATTTTCCGTGGATACGATCCCAATTTACCTGTTACTCGTTATTTGAGAAGTAGGTAAATTAATTTTGACGATTTGACACACGTCATAAAAACTTAAATTGTGAAGTTCTAAACTTTAGATTCTAATTAAAGATGATTAATCCTATTCTATATAAACCAGTTACTATTATAATCTACTTAAAAGACGGTAATTCATTTAATTACATTCCAATGGGGGGATTTAATGCTCATGGATTCTCATGTTCATAAATGCTCGCAATAAATTGACCGTCTTTAATAATTTAATTGGAACTACTATTGGTTGAATAATCAAATTAAATGGAATAAATAAACTCTTAAAACATCTACATCAAATTTGAATAGATTAGTTTCGATAAAATTACTAGCCACAATTATACTTAACTAGATTAGAACTTGAAAGATCAACTCCAGTCCCTCTATATGAGTGTCGTTTCCCTCAATTCAGAATAAAAGTTTCAACTAAAAAGAGAAAAATTATTTGCAAATAGTTCACACTGGTCATAAATTCCACCAACAAAAAGCATAAAAGTCTAACCAAAAGCAAAAAAGAACGTGTTTTAATTATAAGCAATTAATAACAGGCAAAAGAGAGATTAATAGTGATGCTAATTACCTCTACTTGAAATGCCCTGAATAACGATCTTTCCTCTAATGTTAATTTCGTCACTTTCCAACGTTCCCATACCACCAGCATACTATATATTAAAAACAAACGAACAAAACCCAACGTTAGCACAAGTGTTTTATTCACATCAAAAAAGATAAGAAATGTATTCAATAAAATAAACAAAGGACCTTGACCTTTTTGGAAGACTTGTATCAAATTAAATAGAAGAAAACCCTCTTTTTGTTCATCCTCTACCAAGAATAAGTTTAATTTTTGGACAAAAATCAATATCAAAACTCAATATGAAATAAATTTACAGATCTAAAATCGGAAAGCTAAAATCTCTTCTGATCTAAGGAACGAGATTTGGGTAGTGGTCATGACTAGTAACCTATTGCCCAATTGGATCAATGGTTTCACAAACAAAAAAAAAAGGTGAAATCCAATAAAGAAAGAATACTTACAAACATGGAGCTTCATCTGCTGAGCGGCGGCTTGACATTCTGGTTGGAGAAAATCATTAACTAAGAGACGAAGATTTCAAGATGGCTGGCGGCGCCTAAGAAGTTTTTATTTCTAACAAAAAGCTGATTCTGACATATGAACTAGGTTTAGGTAAGTTATGTATATATAGGGTATTAGTATCCTTTTTGGAATAGAACCCTCTAGAATTAGTAGAGTAAACGGTTATGATGAAACGACTTAAAAACGACAGATACATTAGATGGCTTAGATCAACACGGTTCTTTTCAATGATTTAAAGATATTTAATAGAATATTAATAACTTTAATTAGAATACAATTCTATTGTATGAATCCAAAAATCACCGTGATTTAGTTTTGAATTAAGAATTTTTATTTATGTGTGGTAGTTAATTGAGTTGTTTTGACTTCAAATAAATACATTGTCTAATAAAAAATTTATTGAGTAGCCAATCAATTTGGAAAATTATTTCCCTAACACAATCTTTTCAAATGATTCAATATCGAAACTTAACTCTTAATACTGCGTTTTTTGTGTCGTATTTTGAATGCAATGTTTATAGTTTGTTTTGAGAATTGCGACTTCTTTTTTCATACCGTAGAATCTTACTATACTTTATTAGATGGCTCGGATCATTCTTTTCCCTATTATATGAAGTGATTTAGTTTTGAATTAAGATTCTTCAAATAAATACATTGAATAAAAATTTATTGAGTAGTTTTGGAAAATTATTTCAATTAAGTTGAAACTTAACATGTTTCCTAATATGCGATGTTATTTTTCAATATCGTAAATGTACTTACCTTTTTTGTCTAAAATAAAATTAATTAATATGCGATGTTATTTTTCAATATCGTAAATGTACTTACCTTTTTTTTCCCTAATAAAGCTGAAATTTTATATTTAGATATTGTTAATGTTTTAGGAAAGAGAACAGTTAGAAACAAGTCAATACCTTTTGTAGATCAACTAGTTTTTGTGCTCGTGCCCATGACATGGTGTCAGTATTCGAATAAATTAATGCATGTTTAAATTTTGTAAATGTCAGATCGATGTACATTGCGAAAATCATTACTTCCTTCGTCCCTAAATTATCGTCCTCCTTTTTTTTCGTCTGTCGCAAAATAATTATCCTGTTTGAAACATACATTTTTAGAACATCACTTTTACCACTTTATCGTTACTTTCTCACCCTACTTTAATTATAGGTCACATACACATGAGCTTTAAAGGAAAGTATACATTAAACCATTATAAATAGAGTCAAATATTTTTATTTTAGAAAAAAAATTGACATGTTGAAAGAATATTTTATTGTTTTGTCAATAACGACAACTTAATCTCTTTCTGAAGCTATAATGATTGGTTTTGAATTGCGAGATGCTATAACTTTATCCAGTACTTTCACTTACATGTGAGACAAAGAAGATTCAAACAAATTAATATAATTATATTTTATGAATATAAATGATTAATTATAATATAAAAAACATACCACATCATCTACAAAACTCAAATCTTCCCACATATCATCGTACAATAGTATAGGCATATGTTGAGGTGGTAAACATGGTGTAATAAGTAAAATGCGAGAGTGAAAGAGCCCTTTGGATCTCCTTAACAGTATTTTGGCTATTGTTAAATATTGTATTGAGAATGATTTAATGCATAGTAAATATGAATAGTTTTTTACTATTCTTTTTTAAAGAGAGATAGATTAATCTGTTGCAAATCTCTAAAAAGTTAGTATTTATTTTAGGATGAAGATGGTGATTAATAAGGGTCATTTTGGTAAAAAAATATTGAAATTCTATAACGTCATTTATTTTGGAAGAAATATTTATCAATGTTTTGCATTGACTCTAGCTTCTTCCAAGAGCAGTTGTTAGCCAAATTCGTCTTATAAAACATGGTGTAATAGCTTCTTCCTTGATCATAATTATTCAGAAATTCAGAATTTATTTCTTGTTAGCCTTGGGCGTTATTCTAGCAAAACTATAAATTATTTATGGTTAAGCTCAATTAATAGTTCGTGGGGGTATTATTAGAGATGATAGCCCTTATTATGTGCATTTTTTGGGCATTCTTCGATTTCGATGAATGTCAAGCCCTTGAGGACTATCATTATGGCTATGTTACGGCCTTTGTAGAGATTGATTCCAAGCAGTTACTGGATTGCATTGTGCGTGGTTCAACTCCTCCTTGGCAGAGTCTTTACGTGTTTCGCAAGATTATTATGCTCACCAAGTCTTTGGATCTTCATTTCAGTCACATTTATAGGGAGGCCACTTTTAGCAAATATAGGTGGAGATATTGCTTCCGAGGTTGTCTATACGTCTGTTTATTCTCTCCCTCCTAGAATAGGTGGTCTCATTCATCTTGATAAAGATGAAACCCCCTATATTCGCACTTCTTAGTTTGATGTTTGTTGGGTTTAGCTTTATTTTTGTAAGTTATTTATTTTTCGAGGTCAGGCTCCTCCGTTCTCCCTCTTATAAGGGCAAGGCTGGTTGTCCCCCTCAAGTTTGTATTATTTTCTTTATTTAATATAATCCGCAGGGTGCCGCCCCTGCTTCTATAAAAAAAAAAACAAAATTTTCAATTATATTAAAACCTAGTCAAATGATTATTGAAATCAAAGCAAAAATCTTAAATCCCAAAGTAAAGGTTAAAAAAAATACTTTCAAATTTTACCAACCAACCCCATATCCCGAAAGACCAGGCCACACCATGTTCTTTAAAATTGACATTTATTATGGACCACTTTTCGAATCACTTTAAATATGCCAAATAAATGAGTTCATACGTAGGGGAGTTTATTAGATAATACTCCCTCCGTTGCAAAGAGTCCATCATTTCATTTTGAGTTGTTTCGCATAAAAAATTCACTTTCAAAATATAAGGCATAAATGTCTTTTTCTTAAAAGTTTGACTTTCAAATGAGGACTCTTTACCCGAAACGGAGAGACTATAATATAATACTAATAAAATGTGATAGAGAAAGAGCCCTTTGGATCTCCTTAACATAATTTTGGCTATTGTTGAATTGTTGGGTTGGTGAAGTGATTTCTGTGACACCCTCCCTTCTTCTTCTTCTGTTATTCAAGATACATATGTTTTCTCGTGTGCCTCCAAATCAAGTCGGAGCAATTATTATATTTCTATACAACCCTACCCATTAATTTGTGCTCCTTCGGTAAGCAAGATTGATAAACCCATATAATATCGAACCGACGCATCATAATTGCATATTATCTTTGAAGAATCAGTCATTGATCATTCCATCAAATTTATTGTAATTAAGGCAATTATAGATGCACTTAGATTGAAACATAATACTAAATGAAAATTAATCCCATTCTGTTTAGAATTTTTTAATTAATAATATTCTGCTAATTCAAATTGAGAACCAACACAGAAAGAGATTAACCGATGATGGAGAACAATGAAGAACTTAAAATTCCGGCGGAGAGGAGAGAGAAGTTAAGCGAGAACAAAGACATAAATGAGAGAAATAAATTGATGATGGAGAACGATGACTTATAGTTGATGGGATGGCGAGAACCAAGACACCGAGTATATAATAGAGTGTTAGCCGACACAAAAAAGGAAGAGGAAGAAATAACTGGTGGAAGAATAGGAATAGAAGTCCCTGAATTCTTCAAAAATTTTAATAGGAATAGAAATAAGTTACAAACTGAATTCTTCAGTCCCTGAATTCTTCAAACTCAATTTGGAAAACATGTTTATTGGAAATTAAACAAACCCATCAATTGTCAGAAGAATAATTGAAACTAATCAGAAAAGAGGGAAGATTAGGAAGTGTGGTTGTGCCGCTAGTTAGAAAAGGGAGAGAAAAGAGGAATGATTCATGCCGTAATTCACACTGTAATTCACAACTAAACCACAATCTGTAAATCATACCATAAACATTAATTCATTACTGAACTGTAATTCACACATAGGTAGTCCTCAGATTTAATCTTGGTAAATAATTGTGTTCGGTAAAAACCAATCATGGCTAATAGTTATCTTTTACAACCGGTAAATAATTGTAGATATATACTCTTTTATAAGAACCAATCATGGCTAAATTTTAATTTAATAATGAAAGAAATGATAAGTCAACAAAACACATGTGACATTTTATGTGATTACATATATGAAATTCAAATCACCAAACAAAGAGGAATGAGATCTAGGGAGCACTGAGAGGGTATCAATTTGTTAAATTTTCTTCTGCCAGTATCTTTTCTCCATATTTCTCAATTCTCATTCAAGCTTTTGGCTAGTTTTAGAAACCCTTACACGAGCATAATACTTCTCAAATCTTGTGTTGTTTCTTTTTTTTTATTTAATTAATAACTCCCAATTAGGAAAATAATAAAAATTAAATTTCAAGAATTCCTTTATAAGAATAAACTATAATTGATTTAATTAATAACCTTCCTTATCATTAGGAAAATAATAAAAATTAAATTTCTTCATTCAAAAGAGAATTTTAAGAAGGGTCAAATTGATTCAACCAACATATATAGGAATTTTAAGAAGGGTCAAATGACAAAAAATATAGGCGCAACCTTCCTCAAATCCGCAATGGCCCTCCTCCATTCTTGACTCCCTATCAAAGAGAGACTCTAGTATTCATCAAGGTCAATGATTTCAACTCATCGAGGCTTTACCTATGACTTATATTTATAAATGGAAATCATACCTAGGACTGAAAATTATAGTACTACCTATTTTATGGGATGTACGGAGTTACTGTTTCTCAACTGATGTCATTGAGTTTTAAATGTCAGTTTTACGCTAATAAGAGTCGTTGTAACTCTAAAATTAATTCTTAAGGTTCATAATTTCTCCACCATAACAAACTATTTATTTTCATTCTACAAAGAAACTTTAGTAATGGTTTGATGATGTTAAACTATGACCAAAGAAGTATCTATCATCATTTGGAGGTAAAAGTACTAAAAAAAGAATATTTATGTTACGTGATCAGGAAAAATATTGTGTATACCTCTACAACTAGTAGCTTTGCAGTTGACAATTGTTAACATGCCAAGAAAATAACATCAACAATATCCGAGTGTAATATTGATTTATCAGTGTGGAAACTTTTATGAAATACTACTTTAGATCAAGTTAGATCAGAAATAATCTTTGATTGTAGATGAGAAGATCCTAAATAAGCTAGGAGGGAATGCAGCCTTCAAGAACGGAACAAAGGGAGGGACGAGAAAAAACAGTCTTGAGTTTTGTTTTGAAGCATAAATGGTATCTGCTCCATCCTAAAAGTAGTGGTAAGCTTAAACTTTTCTCCGTCAATTTGAATGTTTTTCAAATGAAAATTTGACAAGAACTTTTTTGCCTTTTCAATAGTACTGTATTGATTTATTGTAGTGTATTGTACTTCAGTTAAAAGCTCTAGTTTTATATTCTACAATTCAATTTTATTTTATTATGTTAAAATTATCTTAATCAACTGAAGGTTAAAAGTGCAGCTTATGGGCTTCATTTACAAAGAAAATAATGTATGGATACAAATAATCCTCTTCAAAAAAATTAAGAGCTAAATAAAAGTAGGATGTCTCTGTGATGATTCTCAAAATTGAGGCTGGTTATGATGATTCTCCATAGGCTTGAAACAAGCAAACTTAATAAGAATCAGAGCAAAATTTTTCATAAAAGGAATGTTGTAGAAATAGTGATAATTCATGGATACATAAAAAAAACCACTATACACGCTCATTACTAATCCTTGATCAATTCCCATAATGTCAACTTCGGCGTTATTAATCTTTTTACCTAAACAAAAGATCAAGGTTGTATCTTTGATCTTTTGAAACGATAATACTGCAAAAGTTCAAATATATGAAAATGTTCATAGTTGTACATATATCAATAATAATGACCCTAATTTCTCATTACTTAAAATTATATGTAGCAGTTATGTTTAATCTAGAGCGATAACTACGTTCACTATTTTTACAGTATTATGTTCTCCTTACTAAAGCGATAATTACATTACAAAAAAACTGTCAAACGAAAGGAGTATAACTTAGAAAGTTTGACTTATCAAATGCGATTATTTTTTAAAATGAGGAGTATATAAATTAATAAATTAATATGCTAAAAGTAGCTTGTTAGTGTAAGTACCTTGTCTTCATGGTTAGGGTTATTTCTTTGCACTCTTGACTCTATTTCCCAACCATCCAAAACCCTGACCACCATCTCGGGTCCTATTGATGCAAGAGCCTGCAATAGAACTCATGTTTCTTAGCATAATAATGATGCCATAGTGTGAAAATTCATATTATTTTTAGTTAGACTTATCTATAATGAGATATGGAAGGTTTTAACTAAGCTAGTCCATGAAAATGTTTAGAATTGGTATACCGAAATGAAAATTACTTTATCAAGATCCTTTATCTCAATTACATATAATGTATTATAATATTTTGTGAATGCATTCACGGTCTTAGCTATTCGTACTTTTGTTTTTCTTGGTTTCACCTGTAATTAGTAAAGTTATTGTTTAATGGTTGAGTTGATGACATCTCATAATTTTCATTACAACCACCTAAATTTCAGAAAATACAAAATATCTCGTCATAATTTTTGAAATTAATTAGAAAACTTGATCAAAATAACGAATGGAGTAATAATTGTGAAAGTGTAGTTATGGACAAACCTAAGGGATCGTTTGATTTGGTGGTTTAATTAATTGTGGGAGTGCCTCATCGGTACCTTCGTTTGAGTTTCTTGGTACCGTATTTTCTTCGAGACGTACCTGCTTAATAAATGACATCCAAGAATAAATAATCATAAACTTGTTGTCAACTAGGCTGAAGAGCTAGACTTACACCATACAAACTCAGGTTAATACCAATCACGCATATTCATGTTCGAGCTAGACTCGAACTAATTTGAGTTTTTGTTGCTCAAACTTGGATCTAAATTTAAATCAGGTATCTTTATTTTCAATGAATTCACTACAATTGTAATATAATCCATACAAAATCAAAACTAAAATTGCAATAAATGTTGATGTTATGACCTTTAGTGTATACCAACTTTTGATGATAATATTTAGGATAGACAAACATCGAACAACTAAAGTGTAGTAAACAGTAAATAGCTAACATTAGAAATAGCTAAGTGCACAAAAAAAATATGAAAAGAAACAAGTTAGAGGGTTAAACAATTAAGGAAGCTAAATAGTTAGGAATTCATAAACAACAAACAATTATGAGCAGCAAACAACTATAAGCAACGAACAATTATCTAAAAAACCAGCTAATTAAGAGCAGAAACATAACATTTTGCTAAAAACGGCCTATTCCAAATGGATTGTTTAACATGTGACCCGCTAGAGCCATGGCTTGCCAAGGTTGAACTAGAACTGACAAGGACAACCCTATTAGCATCTCTACATTTTAGTCTCAAATTTGCATTCAAACTTGACCTTATCATTTAAAATTAGGCTCAGTTTTTTTTCTTGCGGGTCGAACGAGCAGGATTTCGACATGCCTGACATTATTGACAGTCCTACCTTTTTTAAAAACAATTTGAATCAAATCATGAAATTCTGACTGAGTTGGAGTGTCCTATTGGCACCCAATTAAACCAGTAAATTTGAAAACTTATAAAGCATTTCTTATAACACACACATTCATTCCGACATTTACACAAAAGTAGACGAAATTATTCTTAGGGTGGCAGATTTTGTTGTCAATTACTCTCTCTGGATATGATTGACAAAAACAAGCTACGTGTGAGATCTAACAAATCAGTTTGGTTAGATTATGTTACTTTTTTTTGGTTTCAAAGTTAAAAATCTTGTAAAACATTTGAACGTATTTTCAATGGCCTCTTCGATCGCCTCCTGGTTGGGTGTTGGCAAATTGTTCTAAGTTCTACCTGTAGCATGTAAAGTTATGGTTTAATGGTTAACTTGACGACGTCTCATTCTAATTTTCATTACATGCAACAAAATTTTGAAAATAAAAAAGCACACGACTTGATTAAAATAATGAAAGTAATAATAATGATCAAAAAATATATATGGACAAACCAGAGAAATCGTTTGGTTTTTTATAACTATTGTTAATGATACAACGATGATACAAAAATAACAACAAAAATACTTTCTTTGTACCCGTTTATTATTCTGTCTAGTAGTTAATTAAAATAGTTAATAATAAATAGATAAATAATATTATTGTTATCATTTGTAGATAATGCGATAATTTGTTTATATATTTCGTTTATATAGCATAAATATAGATAATATTATTATGATGTTTGTAAATGTTGTATAAATAATGTAGTATATAAAATAATATTTGTACATAAATGCACATAAAATACTAAGATAAGTTAACAACATGCTTAGATAACGGCTCACACCCTTAAATGCTAAAATGACAATATATAGCCATTATAATACCCAATTAGCATCCCGCTTGACCAATATAAATAAATAAATAAATAAATAAATAAATAAATAAATATATATATATATATATATATATATATATATATATATATATATATATATATAAACCAAACAAAACAATCTAAGCACGTTATTTAGCAAAACCCAAACAAGACCAAAAGGGAGAATTGGGTACCTAATCCCTTCCTAACTTGTAACTTAGCCCCCGGATAATTTATGGAATTTTCTATTTTTCTCTGTTTAACTTTAAAATAGAGGTGACGACTATGTAATTACAGTAGTTAGAGACCACAACGAGATCCGAGTGTATTCCACGCGTTCCAATTTTCTGAAACACCTCGTCTCTCACCGTGGCAACGGAAGTCTCAGAATGCGGTCATCACAGCGGCGACTCTACTGGGGATATTTACTTTAAAAAAAAAAAAAAAAGAGGGCAAGACTCAAGATTTTTGGATTTACTAATTTGTTTATATACACATAACATGCTTAATTATATGCATAGTTTAGATTTTGTTTACTTGTACTTATATTGCAAATATGTTTTTCTTTTATATATTATTGCAAATATATGCTTTATTTATTGTCAGTATTCTGCATGGAATGTGAAACACCTGTAAGTTGTATTCTTTTGGGCGGAAAGTCGGACATGTAATAAAAAAAATATTTTTTTCGCTCTTTCATTTTATTTTGGGATTAGGACCAAATTTAAATTAATAGGAACAGATAGTTTCCCCACTTTTCTTTCTATTTATTGATGTGATGGTTGTCACGCTCGCTTGCTCTGTCTCTTTGGGATTCAAACAAATCAACCGAGAAATCTATAAAGAAACAAAAAGACAAGCCATTTCTACTTACTGCTTTATCTCTGTAAAAAGTTTCTTGCTTATTAGCTGACTCACACATGTGCACTCACGTATAAATATTCTGAATTGCTACCCTCACATCAAAGCCAACCTACCCCCTGCACCAACCAACTTCAAATGTATGTTTATCTATTATGACACTTCATGACCGGTCGGTTTTTGTACCTTAGAATTAATGGTCAATCCCATGTACATATACATTGGAAAAAGTATAGGCCCTTCGCCCAGGATTTGTCTAATCTTTGGGAAGTCGAAGGTGGAATGGAATACGAATGTCTTATACTCTAGAGAAAGAATCACTGTTGCAGGACTTAATAAAGAGAGTTAAAACAAAACTATGCTTGTCCGACCAGCTTTAGGATAATAAATATATATAAAAAAACATCAGTTAATAACCCCTTTTGCCTACTAAAACAGACGATTGGGAACCTTTTAGAAGTACTAGCATAAATTTTCAGCCGATTTTCAACACAAGTCGAGAAACTACCAGTCTTAGTTGATAACCCCTTTTCTTGCCAAAACACCAACCATCCCTCTCCAATAGAAAATGTCTTCCCTCAAAACACTAACATATTCAATGTCTTTTCCCCTAACTCAAACACCAATCCCTTTACCAAAGAAGCCATCATCCCAGCCCAATGTTCTCCTCCACAAAACACTCCTCTCCCAAACACACCAACCTAACCCTCTCTTATCCCCATACCTTCCACCAAAACACATCTCCAATCAGCAACCTAGAAAGTTACATTAACCATGACCCAGCTGCAACAATCACCTGTCATAAGAAACATGGGACACTAGCAAAGTGAACCAATAAGCCACCCACACACAAACCCTACCAGGAAAAGAAAACACCCTCAGTGCCCCTTGCGCAATACTGACCAAACCAAGTAATGTGAGAACCCAAACCCATTACGTGTATAACATCATTATAACATGCTTAGCGTATGTCTTAACATGTTAGAGAGTTCATATTGTTCATATCATGCTTGCATTAGGTTGGTTACGATCATAGTCGTTTGAATGCCTTCTATGCGTTGCTTGCTTTGTTGTTAATGCTTTGAGCATTCATTTTAGCGTGTTTGACCTTAACTAACCCCATTGGAGTCTTAGTACCCTTCATATATGACTTATAACATTAATCTTGATCATAGTATGCATGGTTGAGAGTTGAGAAGCATTGTTGTTTCGATTTAGTCTTAGGGTTTCTCGGGATTGCCTTCGTTGCTTGTATTGTTTGTGTTTTCAACTTGCGAGAAGTTAATTTGAGTTCTAGACCAAGTGTACTGGTAATTCTCATGCTTTAACAATCATTGTTCATAGACTTGTTGCATTTGGTAATAAGATGACCAATTTATTTCTTCACAGATCAGTCATGTTTTTGGGCAAACTTCGGGAAAATTCTGGTACCAATCTACTAAAGAGAATTTTCTAAACATTTAGTATGTTTTACCTTCATATGTTATAATACTGACTGTAAATTTTGGTAATTTTTCAAGGTGTTTAAGTACGTCAATTAGGTCTTGACTTACGACTGTGCCAGAATTCTGTTTTCAAGAATTTAGCTTCTGTACTCGAACTTCTAGTAACCATATTGTGATGAATATAAGTCTAAATGGAGTAATTTAAAAATATAAAATATAGTTTAATGAGTATAGTTTAATAATAAGTAAGAATCACCTCATTTGGAGGTGTGAGTGATTAATGGTGGAATTTGCAAGTTCGCTGGTCAGAAACAAGAAAATAAAAAATTGGCTGTGAACAGTGCCATGCGGTAGCATGGCATTGAATGAAGCGACCACTTTGTCCAACTTTCTGCAATTACGGGATTTTTTGATGAATTTGAATTTTTTGGCTTGAACCATTAAACCCAATTGAACCCAATCCGAACCCCCTATTGTATTGTGACCCTTTGATGTGTTTTTATCAATGACCAACATGAATCCACCAATTAGAAGCTTAATAACTCATGCCTAGGATTGAACCTTTAGTGAGTTCATCCTCCCAAAACTCAAACATTTCAGCCATTCTTCATTTCCACAATTGTTGAGCTGGTTTCTAGTGAGAGAAAGATGTTTGAAGATCCTCCACCTTGCTTGCACCATTGCCGGAGATCCAACCATCGGATTTTCGAGTATAGACAACCAAATCGAAGCCCTTGCTCCCTAGTTTCTTAATCCTTGATTTATTTTGTCATCCAACTGTTGGATTTCGAAAAAGGTAAGCACACAATTCCCCCGTTTTTGTATGCTCAATATCAAGCATGCTCCCTTCATGATAGTTTCTAGTTTCATGTTCAAGAAGACATGCACCATGTTAAAAACTTGAAATTTCTTAAGTTAATTTTCTGTAAATTTTGGGTTAATGACTCATAGGACTTGTGTCAAGCATGAATAATGTTCTAGAATGGATTTGGAATAACTTTTGTTCTTGGACTTGTTGTAAATCATGACTTCAAAAATGATGACCATGTTAGGGTTCACAATTTGGGAACTTTGATCTTGATGGACTAAAAGTCATGTATGACTTAATAGTCTAACTGTAAATGAATCGAGAACATAGAAAAGGGTCATGAACTGTATATAGCATTCATTCTCCACTTAGAAATATTTTAGCGATAACTCAACGGAGTAGCACTTAGAGAGTCATTGAACAATACCTACTCTACAATTAATCCCTACAACGTTTAGAGTTCAATTGAATTGTAAATTAGCTCTTGGGAATTCTTAATGTGATTGATCTCATGCTTGACTTGTATATCGTAGGGTAACATACCTACTTGATTGGACGAGTCGCACTTGTCGATCTCGCTCCCTTACTTGATTTATTATGTGAGTAAACATCTACTTGACTCGAACGAGTTCGCTCTTGTCGAACTCACCCCTTACTTGATTTTGTGTGACAAGTAAATATCTACTTGGCATACCATTAGTCCAGCTGGCATTACTTGAATTATCTAGATGGTTAACGATGCATCACCGTCATGAATTTCAAGATTCATGGTAGTGATGGGTCGCCACACCATAATCGTGCACACACCCACTACTGATCATAGTGGAGAAGAGTACCTCGTCGTAGCCAATGGGCGCTTGGAACAATACTATCGTGGTCGATGTATCATACACGTGCATCCGACAAATACATTCAAGATAACCTTGTCTATTTCAGGTCTACGAAGCGGCACCGGTTCCATAACATATCCTTATCCTATTTGATTTATTTAAATCATTTATGTGAAAAGAATGTGCATCGCGACATGAGAACTACGTGCTAGTATGATCTTGCTTGATACGTGGTATGTCTGCCTTGCATTATATCCTGTCATGCATATTGGTGGCTTACAAAGTCTTTATGACTTACCCCCTCCCTTTTACTATTTTAGATCCTAACCATCCAGGACCGTCTCATCGAGGTTGATCGTCTACTCTTGTTCATGATTGCGCACCTAGAGGTGGTAGCATTGGCTTTTGGTTTCTCTGTTGGCAAGGATGCTTGGGTTAAAGCAAGTCATTTAGACTTCGCTTGGGAATGTGTACTTGTAGTGACTTGTACTTGTTGTAGACTAAGACTAAGGTGTCGTTTGGTAGTCAGGATTAAGGTCAGATAGGATTAATAAGCCGAGTTGTCTGATGTTTGGTACGCAATAGGTGGTCGGGATTAATAGCACGAGTTATCTGGATAAAGTCATTATCCCTTCACTATTAATACCAAGGAAGAGGGTGGTATTACTAGCGTCCTCACTAAAAAAAATTGGGATTAACATTTGTAATCTCAAAACTACCCCCGATATACAAGTGAGGATTAATAGCGAGGGTACTAATAATACTGGGATTAATAATACTGCTTATCTTCATCTGACTAACAAACAAGCCCTAATAGTACTACTTATGTTTCTAGTGGTTTGCCGGCACTTGTAGGCCGAGCCTTGCTTGCATGTATTGGTTCACTCGTTAAGACTTCCGTTGAGCATCCCATTAGCTCTTAATTACTTTTGTAGTTTCTCCGGCTTGTTTAGCCGTCGAGGTGTTTATATATTAGCATGACTTGTTAGTGTTGGATTCCGGTCGTAAATTTGCCGATGACTTGGTTTACTTGCTATTAATTGTTATATCAGGTTCTAAAGTTTTAAATTATTCCAGTTTTTTAGTGCCGAGTTTTACTACGTGTCCAATGTTGCGTCACGTCAGTTTTTATAATTGAGTCCTTGCATGAATTGTAGTCCTTATTTGGACGACTTGACTCGCGATTCCTCCTCGGGGTCGGGGTTGGGTTGTCACAAGTAAGAAGGGACGAAAAACAATCACCTTACTTAGGGACCAAGTCTTAGTCAAATAGCTCGTCCCACTCAAAAGAGAAAGGACAACAAAGGGGACCTAGGAACTATAACACCTTTTCTGCTTCAAGATCTACGATTTTCTGAACACTGTGGCTGCACGGATATCTCAAACCGTTCGAGGGTTACAAACCCCTAAGCCCAATCCCTGACACATGGAATTACTCCCAGTACTACGAATATCACTAGAGCAGCGGACACGACACTAACAAGTGCTAGATGTTCCAGAATGCCATCCAAGACACTCATCGATAGGAAAATTGTTACAATACCAGATAAGGTACATGACAAGAAAAAAGACTATTTATGACCCATGTTATTTAGGAGGGCTAAAAAATAGTCCCAAATACCTCTTTTTGGGAAGGTAGAATTAACAGTCACAATTACTTAGTATTTGGGACAGTTGTGTAATAGCCGACCCAAATACTAATATTTTTAAGACTCTTGTGCTACCCGTACCAAATTTGTCTCTCCAGGCTCCAAATTAAAGAGATGTCGTAAAAATATTTTTGGAAATATCTTATTTTTTCTCCCGCGTTCCACTCTCACCCACACAGGTTTTCTCCAAAATTCCCTCCACATATATAAGTTTTCCCCCAAATTTCCCCCCACCTAGGTTTTCCTTCTCAAAATTTCCTCCCACCAGTAAGTCTCTTTTGCTCTCGTGCACTCTCTCTCTCTCGGCATCGCCTCAGACACCAGTTCGCCGCCTATCTTCTCACCGCGTAAGCTCTCGATATCACGGTTGGCCTCTCTCTATCTCTCTCCCATTCTTCTGTCTTCTCTGTATTATTTCCTCCCACCGCTTATATCTCTTTTTCCTCAGTAGTTTGCTTGGCTCAAACTCGTGACGTCTTAGTCGACGGTGTAGGACACCATGGTGGCGACACCGAGCTAGTAGCGGATGATGGGCGTAGTAGGGGCTTCCATTTGACGAGCTCTCCCTGACCTAAACCTGAACTTCATTGGACGATTTCCTTTGGACAACCAAAAGGTATGTTACACAAACCATAATGTGAGCTTGTAAACCACTCTTTTCTGTTAATGTGTGTGGAAAGTCTTTGTTTTGTGTATCTGCATCTTATTTCTTAATTGTACCTCTCATAGTTTTAGTTGCCTATCATGATTTAAAGTTCACATCAACTGTCTTTTATTATCTTGTGAGCTATGAAGGGGGCTAGTTTTCAAACCACGATGTAGATTACACTCACTCCATATATTATCTAAATAGTCTATATCTTCATGGGTTGTGTGTTGCTTTTTGATTGGCTTGGTAGGTCATCTCAGTCTGCTGGTAGTAATGGGCATTCTAGCTTAAAACATTCCCTGGGCTCACTCTTTCTTAAAAAGGCTAGATATTTTGCTTTGGGATTTCTACCTTGCTAGATGGCCAAAGATCTTGATTTCTTTAAAGGCGTTCTACAAGCTAAACTCACTTTTATTTGTATTTTGGTAGTTCCACTCTGATTTTTTTTTCTTATGATTAATATGCTTGATAAGTGTGTGGACTATACATTTTAAATGATTTCTTGCATGTGTTTCTTTCAGTAGATTAAAGCCCGTGTAAAACTAGGTTTGAGAGAGATAAGCACTTGACTAACTCCTAATGAAGTATAACTTCTATGGTCTGCTTCTGCACCATCAATTTGATTGGCTATAACAAATCATAAGAAACTTGTAGGTTTCGTAACCCTCTTCAACAATGAAGTTACAACCGAAAGGAAAAGACTGTTCTAATATTCATCTCTGACAAACAGGCCTACAATGGAGGTACATATATAACTAACTAACTAACTGTATATAAAAAATGTATGGGGGAGTAGGAATGTCAAGACTCAAGAGCCAAGAAGAGTGGATGATGGCATCAACTCTTAAGACATTCTGGAATTCTGCCACCTGAAGCCACCATTACCTTCGGACTGGATGTGGATTCGATCGAGGAGGAAGTTGCCTTGGAACCGGATTATTGCTTGATCTCATTGAGACTGGATGATTGATTTGATCATGCCACAACATGAATGATTACTATGAACAGAATGATCCCAACAATCAGTAGCAACAAACAAATCTGCATAAAAAAAAACTTCAGGATCAAAAATAGATGGACTTCAAAAACTTCTTGTTTCTATAATGACATACTACAGTTGTAAATGTGCAATTACCAATACCAATTTTTTGATAGTTATGATGTTGTATGAACATCAAACCACACACACACACAAACTCTAACAAGGAACCCTCAATTTACCATCGATGACATAAACTTTTGGTACTTGAAAGCCTTTGTACGTTTAGACGTAGCTTGTACTGTTGAAACATGGGAGTTCTAGACGTTTGAACTAATATCATCTAAAACATAGGTATAATTGAAAATTAATATTAAGATATTTGATGAAAAGTAAGAGTAGGTTAAGATAGGTGAATATGCTAACCAATTAAGCCCCCCTGTTCATGCCCCAGCTCTTCCAGGTCTTTGAAAATCTCATTCACCTCGCCAATCTGCCGGTGAATTTCTTGGATTCCCTGCTCCCTTTCTTCAATTATGGTTTCAGTGAACATAATCTCATTTTCCAATACTAACAATCCGGGTCTGAGAGTCAGGAACACTATGATGTAGAGGAGTGTGTCGACGCGGACATAAGGATACATTTTATTTATATTTTTTGTATGTATTTATGCATTACTATGATTGTGTATGTATTTATTTATAATTATGTACTAAGACAATTAATTTTAAATGTTAGCGATACATCACTAATTAATTGTGTTGGACAAACCAAATACCATTTATTTGTTATTGCGCACTGTACTTTGGGGGTGACATTTGGTGGGTTATAGTTTAGGCTGGACAAAATTGGGGCGGTTATGTTTTGTATGGAGAGATTATGAGGACGCCCCCCTTGCTTCCTTTTGCAGACCAAATGAACATCCTAGTGTCGTAGACTGTGAGGTAGGTGTTTGAATTTTGTGAGCCAGACAGGAGTGAGAATTGACCAAAGTCGACAAATTCAGAGAGCCTTTATTGTGCAAAAGATGAAAATTGGCTGACGAAAATTGACGCGGACATAAGGATGCATTTTATTTGTATTTTATATATGTATTTATGCATTACTGTGATTATGTATGTATTTATTTATAAGTATGTACGCAGAAAATTAATTTTAAATGTTAGCGATGCATCACTAATTAATTGTTTTGGAGAAATGAAACAGCATTTATTTGTTATTTCATACTGTACTTGTGGGTGATAATTGGTTGGTTGCTATTTAGGCCGAACAAAATTGGGGTGGCTGTGTTTCTCGCGACGTAAATACTGCCCAAAGAAAACCTTAGGCTCTTTATTTTCCATTTGTTCTTCATTCTGCTCAACTTTCTTTCTTTCGTAAACTTTATGCAATAGCCTGTCCATTGTTTGATGAAACTAAGTCTATAGTCTGTCAACGAAACTAGTTCTGTCGTTTATTCAGTTTTTGTGATTGCTGGCTTGTAAATTGGGCTAAACAGCTCATTGTTCATTATGTTTGTTTTCGTAGTCTATTTTCTATCTCGTGGAATCACACCCATTTTTCTTTGAACTTGAGTTTCTTTCTCTGTGACAACCAAATGGATGCTTCATTCACTACTACGTTAAGTATTGAGATGTATGAGAATATGTTGAATCAATGGATTAATTCAATCCACGTGGGAGAAAGATGTCGTTTTCATGACACATACGGCATCTGGAGCATTTTTGGGTGGGGAGGTTTACATGTAAATTGGGACATGTTGTGGGAAGCTTGCCGCTTTTGGTCGACATGATCCCATTTGTTTAATTTCTCGTTAAAAAAGATGTGTACAACATTCAAAGATTTCTGTGTGATGACGGATACGCCAACGGACGGTAGGATTGCGGTTCACTCTATGAGTCGTACTCCCTTTATGGCAACAAGAGATATGTTTGGGTTTAATCGACCAGGCGCCCAAGGAATTGTTCTTGCTGACCTTTTAGAGGAAAGTCATCCTTTGGAGATGCTTTGTTGAAGTCACGGAAGTCTACACAAATCCGAACCTTTCCATTGGGTTTCGGTACTGTTACTATGTTTGACAGCCAGATCAAGTACTCAACTACCTGAATGAACTTGGCGTGCAACTATTTCATAATCTCTTATTTCACTTTTAGCGAACATTTAGGCTTAATTCGACAGAGTTTTTGTTTTACTGACTTAGCATCAAGATATGTCAGAATCTGGTACTCCACAATCACTGGGTCCAACCTAGGCTTGTCTTCGTAAGACCATGCAAAAACATTTGAGAATTCTTTCAGTAAATCGAGTAAAGCCATTCTTTCTTCCCCTTGCTGATAACTAGCAATTCTGACTTCTTTGATCTCAATGTTCAGCCCTAGATTGATGGTGGACAAGTCTTCTTCTGCTGCTGCTAATCGTTGCTCCCCTTGTCACTTGACCAACTTTGCGAGTTCGATTAAGTATTTTTTATCTTTTTGGTCCACTTTGTTAAATAATTCATTAATAACCGTTCAATTATTATGTTTACATTAAATTCAGTTAATTCATCTTTTAACAAATTGGTAACCACGGAATACGCTGGTACATCAAGATTTTCATTAACAATAGGGGTTACATAGTTGGCTATTTTCTTGAGGTCCTTAGGAGTGTGATCCTCGATAATGAGGTCCCCAATTTTGAGGTGAGGGAGCGAGCTGGTAGATGACCAGTTTGTAGTAAAATGGAAAGTAGGGGGTAAGGTGTATCTGAAGGGATCTACTAGGTCTACTGCAGTCAGGAAAGGCCCAGTGGTGGTGTACCAATTCTGTAGTGGACTATCTATGATTGACGCAAATTTAGCTAGGAGCTCTTCATATTCAGTCCCTCTGTTGATCATACCCAGAAAGTTATCTCCCAAGAAGTAATTGTCGAGCAGCGTCAATACGTAATCATCCTGGTCTATGGTCTAGGTGTTCTCAACTATTACTGTCTTGTATGTGGAATCACGAGGTCCAACCATAACCTTTTCCATATCACTTGTAGCGAGACTCACATTTTTGAATATTTCCCACGACTCAGGGAACATGAGATAGGTGACTTTTCGCTCTGTTTTACAAAGTAACCATTTAGGGTTTTTCTTTATGGCTGTAAGGGAGGGTCCTTGTATGGGTGCTTTTTACGTTATGCTTTACTTCTTTCACGCTTTTCTTTCATGACTACTGCTAATTCAGCTAGCGCAGGATTATATCCTAAACCGAAAGGTGGTATGCATTCTTTAATCTCTTCCTGAACCAAATTGGCCAGCCCATGTCGATTTCTGCAAAGCCCCAGTTCTGGCATGTAGTTCATTTTTTGAAGCATGTTTAGTGGAACCATTTCCTGAAAACTCTAGCCTTTTTTTCCGACGATTTCTGTTTCTAGCACGTATTCAATGGCGTTGACCCTGGTTTGGGGAATGACCTCAGAGCCCCTTAGGATGATACCAGTATCGTCATGTTCTATTTCTAGGATCGGGATGTCCCCTTTTTCCTTATTTTCAACGACTTTATCAGCAAGAATAATCACGATGTGATCATCGTGAATTAACTTAACTCGTTGGTGGAGAGACAGGGCTACTCCTTTTACCCCGTGGATCCATGGATGACCAAACTAAAAACTGAAAATGGCAGGAATGCCTAAGACTTGGAATTCAACTGGCATGGTGAGAGGGCTAATTGTCATCATCAGTGTTACCACCCCTAGAACGCAGTGACCTTTATTGTCTTAAGCCCTCACCGTCTGTGATGATAGGTGTAACGCCCCATAATCTTGCATGTGCATTTTATGCTTGTATTTATGCTTTCTTGGTTGATTGCGATCATGTTTACCTAGTTTATAAACGTCTTAGAATCATTCTTAAATCATTCTTGAAGTTCTTAACATGTTTAGAATCACGAAGGTTTGTTTGTTGAATCGCCGGTTCGATCGTTTTGAATTTAGCCTTAGCGATTTCCCTCGTTGCTCGTATTTGCTTCTTTTTCGACGTACGAAGTGTTCGTTGAGTTCTTGGCTTTATATTCAGGTCTTAATCATGTTGAAACAAGTCCCTTTCATGTCCAAGACATCCTAGTTTGAATGACGTTTGATTGTAGTTTGATTCGTTGTTCATTCGTCGCGTGGTTCGCGCCTTGTTCTACCTTGTTCCGGGAGTTGTTCGGGTGTGTTTCCGACTCATTTTGAGTAGGGTTAGACCTTAGAATGGTTGCCCAAAAGTTTGGGACCATTTAGACCAAGTTTGAATCAAGTTTTAGACATTCTGGAGCCGAGGCGGCCGCATGGGAGCTGGTGAGGCGCCCGCCTCAACTGCAGAGAGCAAGTTCAAAATGGACTGAACATTGGGATAGCCTCAGGATATGAGGCGGCCGCATGGAGCCAGGTGAGGCGCCCGCCTCACCTGCAGATCAGCTACGGGATTTTTCTTCCCCTGTTTTGAGTTAGGACGTGAAATGCCTATCCTACCCCCATTAAACCCCCTCTAAACCCTTCCTAACTACCCATACTTAGACCTAATCAAGTCCTAACACTAATTAGAAGTCAAATTAGTTTGATTAAGTGTTTGATTACTCCCTAGCATTCACTAATTTCATTTGAGAAATACCCTTTGTGCCCTTCTTTTGATTGGAGGTATAAATACCAAGTCTTGACCAGATTTTTTAGTAAGTCTTTCATTAGTTCATCTTGTTCTTATAAGTTAGAGAGAGAGAGAGTTGGGAGCTTGAGTTTTGAGCCCTAGCTCCACCTTCTTCCTCCGATCCCCAAGGATTCCACCGTTAGATCGCCGCCAAACTTCGGATTCTCGACAAGGACAACGAAGGGAACGACTTCACCGTTTAGATTTGGATTCTCTTGAGTTCTCACTCAAGCTAAGTAAGTTACTCTTCTTCATTTTAGTACCCATTGACCCTAAGGAAACAAAGTTTATGATGTGTGAGGTCAATGGGGACACATAGTTGCTTCCTACGAATTTTGAATGTGTAATTTTGCTAGGAGCATGTCTAGGTTGATTCTTGCCTTTGAATGTTGAAATTACTCTTTCATTATGATTAATTGAGGTCTTGAACATGTTAGAAGTAATGTAATATGTTTGTTGATGAAAGAGAAATTATTTGGGAATGCCCTAAATTATGCCTATGTGGTGTTTGTGAAAATGGTCATGTGATGTATCCTCAATATTGGACCACATGAAGGACATGAATTATATTGAATTGTGTAGGTGAATTTATACCCTTGTGAACCTAGAAGTGACTTAGGTTGGGTTGTGAAGCATATAGCTTCATTTTCCCCAAAATTGGGAATTTAGTGATAAGACTCAACGGAGTCGACTCTAGGGAAGAATTGAACATGTTAGACTCTAAATTCAATCCCTACGAAGTTTGAACGTCATTTGCCTTGGTTTACTCAAGTATGAGTTTGGTTTAATTGATTATCACAAGTTGTTATGAAGGATTGGTTTTGAGCAATTAATTGCCTTGATGTGTTTTCTGGTAGAGATTAACACCTTACTTTGTCGGACGAGCCGCTCATGTCGGATTCGGTCCTTAATTGGTTTAAAGTCAAGTAAATATCTACTTGTGCATTGCATTGAGTCCAGCTGGCATAATTGGTTTGTTTATCAAAGTCCGGGTGAGACGATGCATCGCCTTCACGAATTATGGGATTCGTGCTCGCTATGGATCGCCGCACTGACTTCACACACCTCCACTTGTGGGCCGCAAGGGGGAAGTAGCCCTTTGCCGTCAGACGGTTAAGTGCCGCATTGGCTTGCTATTGACATCGAGTAGGTTCTCGGTATGAGTCGATGAATTCACCTAAGATCGATGGCACGAACTAGTAACAGAATTGTGTTGCAGGAGCTACGAAGCGGCCGTGACTATCATATCCTACTTGTATGATTTACTTTACGCACTAATGTGAATAAGGTGCTAAGTGTTAAATGATGATAACATGCCATATTAGTGATAAATATCATGCTATAATATGAACATGCATATTTTGGTAACTTACTAAGTCTTTCGACTTACTCTATTTGTTTGCTTTGTTTTCCTTAGATCATAGCCGAGGTGACGTTCCACGCTAGATTCACGCATTCGCTTGGACGTGTGAGCAAGGTTGCTCTTTTGGACATTAATTGGTTAATCTTGTATTTTGGAAAGGACGATGGGAAGCAAGTCATGTAGACTTAGCTTGGGTTTTGTGTTGTAGTAACTTATTATTAATACTTGTAATCTTTTGGTATGCCGACTATAAGTCGAGCTTGTTTATATGTGTGTATGGTTCATCATAGTTTCTTCCGCTAAAGCGCTTTAAAGTATTATTATTGTTGTTGTCTCCAGGCATGTTGTGGCCGTTGAGGTTTATTATGCATGTGTTAATTGTAGAGTAGTTGTTGGGTTCCTACTGTAACGTCGCCCGATGACTTGTTTAATTCAGTTGTTTTTCCCGCCAAGTGTAGCCGAAGTTGTTAATTGTCAAGAAATGTTGCGCCACGTGAATTTTAAAACCCTACTTATGCATGCTTATGGGTTTAACTTGATTATTTGGACGGGCGCGATTCGATCTCGCATTGGGTCCCCCATTGCGTCACAATAGGTTAATTTTGAGATCTTTGATCCTAGTTTGGTCAACGGCACTACTAGAAAAATGACCTTTAGTGACGAATTTTCTCCGCTAGTAAAGGCGGTCGAAATTCGCTAGTCCCCAAATGACGGAATTTTTCCGTCGCCATTCTGCTCGCTAATTGCCGCCGATGTCGACGGACCGATTTTCGTCATAGGTAGCTTTAGCGACGGAATTTTCCGTCGCTAAAGTTGATGCCAATGATTTAATTTTCCGTCATCGAATTAACCTTAGCGATGGAAAATTCGGCCGCTTAAAGTAGTTTAAAAATTAATTAAAATTGAATTTCAGCGACGGAATTTTCCGTCGCTAGCTTCGCTAAAATTAATTGTATTGAATTTCAATGACGGACTTTTCCGTCACTAAAGGCGTTTAAAAAATTAATTAAAATTGAATTTCAACGACTGAAAATTCGTCGCTAAAGGCATTTTAAAATTAACTAAATTTAATTTCAAATAATTTTAATTTTCTCCGCATTAAAGGCTTTAAAAAATTAATTAAATTTGATTTCAATGACTGAAAATTATCAAGCATAATGTAAAAAAATTTAAAAAAACCTCAAAAATACTATTATTATAAATTTTTGTACCGATAATATAACAATTAATACAAATAAACATAATATAAAACCAATTTAAAAACATCAAATCAGTAAATGTTATTATTAACAATCCATGTAATTATACATAACAATTAATACTAAAAACTTGTTTCTAGAGTTAACTTGTAAATTTAAACTTGACAAATCCATGTAAACTATATCTAATAAAAAAACTAAAATAAAATTTAAAAAAATCCTTACCTATTACATGAGTATCAAAAAACTTCATCTTCACAAGAATCGCCTAGAAAACTGCCCAAGTAAAATTACTATTTGATTAAAAATCAACAAGAAAAATAAGTCATTGTTTTCATATGATCAAACACGAAGCTTTAGATGTTTTACCATAGGAATACATTTATGGCATAATAATCATTTTCTTTGCTTTTTTGTCGGATGAACCTAAACATGTACAAGTTATCCAAAAACAATTAGTTAATAATAATAACAAAAATGGTCCAACCCTAGTTTCCCACCCCCAATATGAGTATTAAACCAGAGGAATGGAAAGAGAAGAAAATGGAATAAATGTTAAGCTTGGAAAGTAAGCACGCTCGCTCAAAGTCCCCAACGCATACGCCAGCTTATGTTGCGCTTCAAAGTCAATTAAACTACAACCATGGATTTCATAGCATCAACATGGCTACCTAGCTAACAAGCATACATAAATCGATGTTTAAACATTAATACACTAAATTTACACTAACACCCCATTTGTTTCTTACCATTTACACTAACACCCCCTAAACACATACAATTATCTTTTTGGTTTCAAAGTCAACTAAACTACAACCATGGATTTCATAGCATCAACATGGTTACCCAACTAACAAACGTACATAAACGATGTTTAAGCATTAATACACTAAATTTATACTAACACCCCCTTTAATTTTACCATTTACACTAACACCCCTCAACGTACATACAATTATTTTTTTGGTTTCAAAGTCAATTAAACTACAACTATGGATTTCATAACAACATGGCTACCCAGCCTAACAAACGTATATAAATCGATGTTTAAGCATTAATACACTAAATTTACACTAACACTTTTATTTTTACTATTTACACTAACACCCCCAAACTTACATAAAGTTATCTTTTTTTATTTCAAATTAAACTACAACAATGGATTTCATAGTATCAACATGGCTACCCAACTAACAAACGACATAAATCGATGTTTAAACATTAATACGCTAAATTTACACTAGCATACGTAGTATACAAACTAACATGTATATTTCATGTATATTTCATCTACAATATAAAAAATAGAATTATAAGATTTTTAATTACACACTAACATTTAATAAAAAATAAAAAAATAAGACCTTTTAGGTTTAGGGTGGGGTAGGGGTTAGCGTGGGGGTGGGGTTGGGGATGGGTCAGATGGGGATGGGGTCGCTGGGGTGGGTTGGGGTTGGGGTGGGGTTGGGGGTGGGTGGTTGGGGTGGGGGTGGGTTAAGGTTTAGGGTTAAGTTTAGGTTGTTTAGGTTAGTGTTGTGTGTTATGGTTTAGGTTTAAGGTTAGTGTTACTTAATTAGGTTTATGGTTTAGGCTTAGGTTCAGATTTAGGTTTAGGTTTAGGCTTAGGTTTAGGTTTAGGTTTGCTTAAGGTTTAAGGGTTACGCTTTAGGGTTAGCTTAGGTTAGGTTGGGGTTAGGTAAAGGGGTGGGGTTAGTGTGTTTGGGGTTAGGCTTAGGTTAGTGGATAGTGTTATGGCTTTAGGTTTAAGGTTTACGTTTAAGGTTAGGCTTGGGGTGGGGGTGAGGGTGGGGTGGGGTTAGGTTTAGGTTTAAGGATAGTGTTATGGTTTAGGCTTAAGGTTAGTATTACTTAATTAGGTTTATGGTTTAGGTATAGGTTTAGGTTTAGGTTTAGGGTTTTAGGTTTTAGGTTTAAGGTTTGTGCTTTTAGGTTGGGGTTAGGCGGGGGCGGGTTGGGGGCTGGGTTAGGTTTAGGATGTGTTATGGTTTAGGGTTTAAGGTTAGTATTACGAATTAGGTTTATGGTTTAGGCTTAGGTTATGTTTTAGGTTTAAGGTTTACATTTTAGGTTCGGGTTTAGTTTGTGTGGGGTTGTGTGGGGTTGGGGTTGGGGAGTGGGGGTGGGGGTGGGGTGGGGTGGGTGTGGTTGGGGTTTAGAGTTTAGGATAGTGTTATGGTTTAGGTTTAGGTTTAGGTTTTAGGTTTTAGGTTTAAGGTTTATGCTTTAGGTTAGGTTAGGGTTAGGCCAGGGGTTAGGAAGTCAGTTGGGGCTGGGGTTGGGGGCTAGGTTTAGGTTTAGGCTTAGGTTTAGGGATATATAGTGTTATGGTTTAGGTTTAAGGTTAGTATTACGAATTAGGTTTTATGGTTTAGGTATAGGTATAGGGTTAGTTTAGGTTTAGGCTTTATGGTTTATGTTTTATGTTTTAGGTTGGGGGGGTGGGTAGGGTGGGGTGGGGGTGTGGTTGGGGTTAGGTTTAGGTTAGGGATAGTGTTATGGCTTAGGCTTAGGTTTTAGGCTTTTTAGGTTAAGGTTGGGGTCGGGTCAAGTTGGGGGCGGGGTTGG
>CM028384.1:26812533-26844053 GCA_013146195.2 Codonopsis lanceolata | reverse complement strand
GGGCAACCCTGGTATAAGTGGTGGCGAGGAATTCTTAGAGACTCTCAAGGTATTTGTTGCTATGCCTTTTCTAATTTTTATGGAAAGCGCGAACATGATGGCCGAGTGCGTGGTTTCGTGGCTGGCTTCATGAGCATGGATTTCAACATGTCCAAATTGATATTGATTCCAAGGTTATTTTTTATTGTATCACTAAGAATCATAAATTTCCTTGGCAATATGCTTACATCTTCCGAGATATTCATCGGCTGCAAATTACTGGGCAACATACTTTCAGGCATTGTTATCGTGAAGCGAATAAAGTTGCAGATAGTCTTGCAAATCTGGCTTGTGATCTTCAGTCTGACTCCTCTTTCTTCTCGGATGTGGATCTTCCTCGTGCCATCAAAGGGCTAATTCTGTTGGATGCTAGTAGTACCCCTTATGTTAGAATTTCTTAATCTTTTGCTTTTGTATTTCTTTTTCGAGGTAAGGCTCTTTGGTCCTCCCATTTATAAGGGCAAGGCTGGTTGTCCCCCTCAAGTTTGTACCTTTTATTTTTATTAATAAATTCTCGCAGGGTGTCGCCCCTGCTTCCTTTAAAAAAAAAGTGCCAAAAATGAAGTTGGAATAGGACCATGGCACGGCCAAAAGGCTGGATTGGCGCTGCGCCGTGCCATGGTGTAGTCCGTGCCCTCTATGCTACAGTACCTCTTAGACTTAACGCATTGTACAATGTACGAAGGCTGGTGTTCAACGAGTCGATACGCACTGAAGTGATTTTTAATCATGGATGAGTCCCTTCGTCCACCGTTAAATAAGAGTGATGGGCTCCCTTCTGAGACACAATGAATTGATCGCAAAGAAACTTAAAAATCTCAAGTCCCTAACACCGAGATGATGAGCGAGAGAGAAGTGAGATAGGGAGTGTTTTAGCCCATAGAGCTTCCAAACCCCGTCCAAACTCCGCCAAAACACAAATCCACCGGTTAAAAGTGATCCTTAGCCTTTTAGTTAGGTATCCACCCCACTTCCCTGGCCCAAAATCCATAAAGTAAGTCGTTACTCTGCCCAAGTAATATGCTGAAAAATACACAAAATAAGTCGTTATTCCGCCCAACCAAAAAGGCCAAAACCATCCAGAATAAGCAGTCATTATGCCCGAATCACAACAACAACAACACAACAACAGCAACAAAGACTCCCTCTCCCAGAAGGACAGAGCGAGCACACCCCGCTCTAAAAGGTAATAGCCTTTAAGGGCGTTATTTTTTATAAAGTTACTTTTTAAATCCGGCCTAATGTAGCTAATATAAGCCGTTGTGCTGCCCGGATTTAGTTAGGAAATATTATGTAAAAGAGCCGTTATAATGCTAAATATTTTTAAATATGTTTGTAATTATTGTAAGGAAATGGCTGCAAGTCTGTAAATAATGTAGCCACGGATGTATTTATTTTATTTTCTTGTCTTTTAATGCTTTGTTTATTTTCTAAATAAATATAACAATAAGCATACTTTAGCCAAACACTATTTTTGAGACCGAAAGGGCGAGTTGGGTGCCTTGCAACTTCCCAACTCGTAACTTAGCCTCCGAACCCGTTTTCAATCTCTGGTATTCTTTTCTTTTTTTGGTTTTGCTTTATTTTGCCTTAAAATAAAGATGGCGACTCTAAAACTTTTTGGATCCAGTAGGGCCTCGCAACACTCCTTCTTTGCAATTTTCCGTTTTCCCCTAAAAAATGGAGAATGAGAATGGAAGGGTGACGTATTCACATATCCTGGTATCCTCTAAACAAGGGATAACTTGATGCGGGAAACCCAAAGCTCCCATAGTGATCCAAAACGGGCCATAAGGGTATTTTTATAAAATCCATAGTGGGGGCGTTGCAACATCATTTTTTTTTCACTTTTCCGTTTTCCCTAAAAAAGGGAAAATGGGAATGAAAGGGTTATGTATTTCCATATCCTGGTATCCCCTAAACAAGGGATAACTTGATGCGGGAAACTCAAAGATCCCATATTGGATAAAAAATCCACTAAAGTCAACCGAGACGCATTCCAACGTGCTATTCTTAGACAGCAATCCTCTCGCACTTTTAATTTCGTTTTCCCCTAAACAAGGGAGGATGGAATGAGAGCAGTGGTGTCCCGCATTCACACGTAGGCGCACCCCTATCGGAGAGCGCGCGGGGCGCGGGTCCAGTCCGGGCGACCCACAGTGGCGACTCTGCTTGGGAGATCGTTTTATTTTAAATAAAATAGAGGGCTAGACTCATAGAACAAAAAGTTTTTTTTTGTTTTTCTTTGTTTCTGGCTAAAATATGCTTGTTATATTAATTTATGCATTTGAATAATGCGTTCTTATACATCCGTGCTTATATTTGTAGATATGATCCTCCATCTTGCAGCAGTTTCGTTCCGATAACTGTTACATGTATATTTAAAAATATTCCTTTTTAAAAAAAAGCAAAAAAAATTCAAAAAAAAAGAAGTTTTCAATAAAATAAAATTATATATATATATATATATATATATATATATTATATGTTTGCAATAAAATTCCGGGCAGCACAATAAAAGGGTCGGGGCTTTATTTTTAGACAAATGATATTACGAGCTAGAGCTTGTGATATTAATACAAGCTTTAATGTTAGAGCCGTTGGATGATTAAGTTGATGGTGATTTGAAATATCTACATCCTTATTTAGAAAATACTTATTTGATCTAATGGTGTAAAAATTTTAGTAGATTTGATCTAACAGCACTAACACTCAAGCTTGTAATAATATCACAAGCTCTAGCTCGTAATATCATAGCTCTTATTTTTAATATTGCTTTACTTTCGGCTATGTATTATCATTTCTTTCTGTTTATTATTTCGTTCATTTTGTTTATTATTCCGTTCATTTTGTATATATTTGCATTCATTCATTCTATCTAATAGGGATAGATATATTCCCTACTTTTCTTTCTATTTCTTAATGTGATGTGCTTGCTTGTTTGCGCTCAAACTAAAAAGCCGAGAAAATCAACACGTAACAGCAAGACATGCCATATCTGTTATATTTTTCTGTTTATATATCTGTAAATGAATAAAGATTTTACTACTTTTTAGATACCCCACACACGTGCACGCATGTAGGTATATTCCAAACTGTTACCCTACACCATGGCCAGCCTACCCCCTGCATAAGCCAATATTAGAATACATATAGATTCTCAGGACACTTCAATGACCGACCGGTTTTTTCATTTTTGAATCGTGAGTCAGCCCCTGTCAAAAAATAAATTAATTAATAAAAAGAAGTCAAAAAAATTATTAATATATATATATATATATATAGTCAAAAAAATGTGCAAGTTAGAGAAATATAAAAAAAATGAAAATAAAGTGCGCATATATAATAAATAAATAAATAAATACACAGGGGCTGATTTATTATTCTCTGATGCTTGACCTAGACCATTTCGAATAGTGGATCCTGGAAAGAGTATAGGCCTTCGCCTGGGATCAGTCCAGTCTTGGGGAGTCGAAAGGTAGGTGGAATACGTTGGTCCTATACTCTGCAGAAAGAATCCACTGTTTCAGGAAAAGTCCTAAGACTGTCAAAAGAAAGCAGGTGCTTATCCGGTCAATTGTAGGGAAAATAAATAATAATAAAATATACTAATAAAGGCACGTTGTACTCCGAGCCTAGAAAGCCTTCAGCTAGCCTTTTGATATCTCCTTCATAACCCATTTTCCTCATAAATCTGGCCCAAATTTGGAAAGACAGAGATAGTACTGGCCGGTTAGTACGGGAAAGTAGTGCAGATTTCAGAACAGAGGGTATCAATTTCAGATCAGGCAAAGGCAGAATCAGTTCAGAGGGTACAAATTCGAGCAGCATGGCGGCGAAAAATAAACAAGCTATGACAGGGGCTAGTAACAACTGGAATAGCTGGGCTTGAGGCTTGGTTAAAAAAGGAACTGGACGCCCATGCAGAAAGAATAGCGAATCAGGTGGTAAATGATCTTCTGGCGGGTTTTTCAGAAACTCTTGCCGCCTTTTCCCAAAAAGCCAAGATCCCAAAATATGTCCCTAATACTTCCCATTTTCCTGAAATAAATTCCCCTGATACCGCAGAAAATATCATTTTCCAAGCCTCCAGAAAAGCCACCAAGTGCCAGCCACCAGCCAAATAATGACTTCCTTGCCCACAATAATATGATTTCAAGTGCCCATAATTCTAACCCAAATCCTCTAGAAATCAACTCTAATCTCCCTCACCTGAATGCCTGTTATAACAACCAAAAGAATTATCTCCCTCTCGACCCCTCGAATACCTATTCTCAACAAACGACACCATGGACTCTAAAGGAATCATTTGTATACCAGAAAAAAAATCCCTATTGGGCCAAGGTCCAGGCAACCCAATTCCATTGCAATATTATCCAAGAGAGAAAACCTCACTCAGTTGCTTGACCAAATCCCAATCTGACCATTTGCCCAAGCCAACAGGCCGAAAGGAGACAATTCCAAGGCATTATGATGACCTGCCTGCCCCAAGATCTGAAATACTCCAAATAATGTGGACCCATGGGGTACTGAAACCCATTGATAATTACCGACCACCCAAACCGTTACCTATTACCTGGAATCACGCCCAGCATTGTGAGTATCACAAATGCAGCGGTCATCTTACCGACAAGTGTTATAAACTCAAAGATGCAATTCAGGATCTCATTGATAAAGAGGTAATTACAGTGGCAGGCACAAAAATTTTGAAACAAATCAAGCCAAGGAGGTCTAAAGGGGGCAAGTTAGTTTAATTAGTCATGAATAAATGTGTTGTAAAATATGTTGATCAATAAAGGAGTCTCTAATAAGTGTTTGAAAGAGACAGCTTTCTGGGTATGATAGAGGGAGGCACTTATTATAAAGAGCTCCCTGCTGAGTTTGAACTTATTGCTGATAAGCCTCTGTAGAACTGGTATACCACGACCGGCCCGCTCCTGACGCCCGCAAATTTGGTGGACCGCTTTGGATATACTATCCCTATTCCTTCCCCTAGCTTTACGGATTGGTCATCTACCGATCCGCTACATAAAGGTGAGGATCTCAAACCCCAGGTCCTCAATAATGTAATAAACCATGTACAGTTTGCTTTTAATGATAATCTAAATGTCTTTGCTTATTCCTTAGTTGTACCTACATTAAAAGATGCATTAAATAATAATAATTATGATAATGAGTCATTTAATGAAATGGACCCAAAAGATAAAAATTATTTTCTTGAGCTTATAAAGTCAGTTGAGCACCAGGAACAACACCATTCATCAGCAGCAACTGAAGACTTGTCCACTATCAATCTAGGGTTGGACAACGAAATAAAAGAGATCAAAATCGGCAGCTACCTGCAAGGCTCAGAAAGGGTAGCACTCATCGATCTCCTCAAAGAGTTCGTGGACATATTTGCCTTGTCTTACGAAGATATGCCAGGGCTAGACCCAGCCATAGTCGAACATCCGAATCCCCATATATCCGGATGCTCGGCCAGTGAAGCAGAAGCTCCGCCGCATCAAGTCAGAATGGTTACTACAAGTTAAAGAATAAATTATGAAGCAGCTGAGCGTCAATTTCATTCGGGTAGTTGAATACCCGATCTGGCTGTCCAACATAGTGACCGTTCCCAAGCCCAACGGGAAAGTCCGGATCTGTGTAGATTTCCGCGACCTCAACAAAGCGTCTCCCAAAGATGACTTCCCTCTACCCAATATTGATATTGTGGTAGACGCCATCGCTGCTCACAAAGTCCGATCCTTCGTCGACAGCATGCTGGGCTATAATCAAATCAAAATGGCAGCAGAGGACCAGGAGAAGACCTCATTTACTACTCCCTGGGGAACTTATTGCTATACTGTCATGCCATTTGGGCTGAAAAATGCCGGGGCTACTTATCAAAGGGCCGGCACCACCCTTTTCCACGACATGATCCACAAAGAAATGGAGGCCTATATTGATGACATGATAGTGCATTCCAGCGACACCAACGGTGCCCATATCAAAGACCTTCGAAAATTCTTCGAAAGGTTAAGGAAGCACCAAATGAAGCTTAACCCCACTAAATGCACATTTGGGGTTACCAAAGGCAAGGTTCTAGGATTCTTAGTGACCGAGCAGGGCATCGAGATCGAGCCAGCAAAGATCAAAGCCATCCTAGAGATGCCACAGCCGAAAACTCCAACCGAAGTCAAAGGCTTCCTAGGCCGATTGCAGTATATCAGCCGTTTCATCAGACAGCTGACAACCACATATGAGCCCTCTTCAAACTCCTAAAAAAGAATACTGACCAAGTCTGGGACGAGAAGTGCCAGCTAGTCTTCGAAAAAATAAAAGCCTATCTTACCAATCCCCCTGTGCTAGCTCCACCTCATACACATAAACCTCTCCTCATATATTTAACTGTCATAGACACGTCAGTAGGGGCTATGATCGCCCAAGAAAAAGAAGATTCCTACGTTGAAAATGCTATATACTTTATAAGTAGGAAGCTGCAGGGAAGCGAGCTAAACTATTCAGCACTAAAGAAAAGCTGCACCGGCCTAGTCTGGGCCACTCAAAGGCTCAAGACCTATCTCCATGGACAGTCCATCAAACTCATATCCAGAATGGACCTTATCAAGTACATCTTTGGCAAGCCATCACTATCCAGCCGACTGGCCAAGTGGTCCTTTCTTCTCAATGAGTTTGACATAACTTATGTCACACTCGAATCTATCAAAGGGAGAGTAATTGCATACCACATAGCCGATCTGCCCTTGAAGGCCGAAGATGCAACTGAGCCTGGCTTCCCAGACGAAGGTGTCCTGGATATCACTGACCATGACACCAACTGGCAGATGTTCTTTGACGGAGCCGCAAATAAAAGAGACTTTGGCATAGGAATCTTGCTCATCGATCCAGCTGACTCTCATACTCCACTGGCTATAAGGTTGGAGTTCGAATGTTCAAATAGCACGACGGAATATGAAGCCTGTATTGCTGGCCTAAAAGAAGCTCTCCAAAGGGGAGCCAAAAATCTCGAAGTATATGAACACTCTGCCCTGATCATAAATCAAATCGAAAGGAGATGGAAAACCAAAGATCCTCGGCTGCAGCTCTATCATGCCAAACAAACAGCACTTGCCGCCCGATTTGATTCTATCTCGTTTCATTATGTGCCACGAGATAGGAATCAATTCGTCGATTCCTTGGCTACTCTGGCATCGCTAGTCCAAATTCCCACAGAAACTAATGTTTAGCCATTTGTAGTCGGGAAAAAGGTCACTCCGGCATACTGCTTCAAAATTAATGCAGCCCCTAAAGAAGATCATGAGCCCTGGTACGCTGATATCCTAAATTTTCTTCAGAAAGGTATATATCCTCCCGACCTAGATTAAAGAGGAAGAGTCTCACTGCGAAGGTGGGCCTCACAATTTATACTCAGCGGTGGCAGCCTGTATAAAAGGCACTCTCAAGTCCTTAACTTATTATGTGTCGATCAGGCCAAGGCTGGGCAAATCATGGATTAGCTACATGGTGGTACCTGCAGGCCCCACGTGAATGACCATATGCTATCCAAGAAAATTATCCGATAGGGCTATTATTGGAGTACGCTTGAAACCGATTGTATTCAGTGGGTGCGACATTGCGATAAATGCCAACGCTTTGCCAATCTGTACCATGTGCCCCCACACATCTTATATAACTCCACAGCCCCCTGGCCCTTCTTAACATGGGGAATCGACGTCATAGGCCAAATTCACCCCGAAGGGATCCAATGGCCATGAATACATCCTGGTAGCCGTCGATTACTTTACAAAGTGAGTGGAAGCCTCTTCATACAAAGTTCTGAATGCTCGAAAGGTGTCCGAGTTCATTCGGGCTGATATTATATATCGCTACGGGGTACCTTTCGAGATAATCTCCGACAACGGCTCACATTTTGAAGGGGACGTGAACCGTCTACTCGACGACTTCAAGATCCAAAGACATAAATCCTCCCCCTACCGGCCACAAGCCAATGGTGTTGTTGAAGCAGCCAATAAAAAACTTGAAAACATCATCAGAAAAATGGCTGACACAGGAAGAGACTGGCCAGAAAAATTGCCGCTAGCCCTTTGGGGCTATCGCACCTCAGTCCACACACCGAGTGGGGCTACCCCTTATTCTCTAGCATATGTCATGGAGGCGGTACTGCCGATAGAAGTGGAAATTCCATCACTAAGAGTAATGATGGAGTCTGACATAACAGAAATTGACTGGGTCAAAGGGCGATTCGAAGAATTGGCCCTAATCGACGAACGACGCCTACTAGCCCTAGAGCATACCCGGGCATATCAAAGGCGCATCGCCCGGGCTTTCAATAAAAAGTCAAAGGCTGCGACATCCAAGTCGGAGACCTCGTATTTCGAGAAAAACCCCCTAGTTATGTTGATACTAGGGGAAAATGGAAGTCTCCCTGGATGGTACCATACATTGTTAAGGAGATCCGTTCAGGAGGTGACGTGCTTCTCACAAACCAGGATAGAGAAGATCTTGTCCAGCCCTTCAACCTCGACAAACTCAAAAGATACTATGCATGAGCTATTCTATCCAACAGATGCTTCCCTCTCTAGCCCGCTAGGCTGAAAACCCGAAAGGGCAGCCTAAGCAAAAGTTAGGGCATAAAAAAAAAAAAAAAATATATATATATATATATATATATATATATAAAAAATTAATAAATAAAAAACAATAAAAAGGAGGAATAAGGGCTCGCTAGGTTGAAAACCCGAAAGGGCAGCCTAGGCAAAAGTTATAGTATATATATATAAAAAAAAAAAAAGACAAGGAGATAAAGGAGAGGGAAGGCACTTTTTTAAGTCCTCGGCATATTACCTCCGGTCTTCAGCGTACGGGAAGCTCGACTGACAAGAAAAAAGAAAAATCATGACAAGAAGCTCATGTTAAGACATTAAAATATAATATTATGGGTCCTAAGGTGCAGCTTATGAATATTTATTAAGACAATTAAATTATACATTGATTGCACGTACATATCTATATATTGCCTGTATCCCCCTTGTTTTCCCAGAAACTATCCCCTCTTTTGCAGCTTAAGCCCCAGGGTGGTCTATCAATGTCTGCGGCGTCCGCCCAGCCGGGCCCATATACTCCTCCTGCAAGGCGCAGAAGAAGCTCTAGTCTCACCTACGTGTGAGCCACCAGAAGTGTCCTCGTCCTCATCATCAGCATCACCATTATCCTGGATAGTTGTGCTGCCTGGTATCCTCATATTTCTGCCCCGACCATTAACTGATGTTGTGTCTGATCGCAAAGAAATTGAGGAACCTATAAAGAAAAGCTATGGCAAGTAAATGGAGACAATCATACGCCCCGACACAGAGAGAAGGCGGCTACCTTCTTCTCCCCAATCATCTCCAGAAAAGCCCCCTCAAACTCGAAGGTGTATTCTTTTGAGATCCGTTTCAGAAATGCAGCGTGCCATTACCCTTAGAAATTGGTATAGTTTTATTTTCTGCATGTATCTTGAGTCTGCATTTTCTTTTTATGCATCATATAGAATTATATTGCATTATATAATAAATGTCTGTACAGGTTCTTTAAAAAAAAAAAAATAGAGTGACTAATAATCGCAGGCATCCAAAGCTAATGTGTTCGGGACCACTGGCTCCTATCAGGGCTACCACCCATGACCCATGGACCCGCTGTGCCACCAGCTCTGTACACCCGACCTCTGCCCCGGGCGCGGCTCGACCCGACATCTGTATCATCATCATCATCATCTCGACGTCTGGGCTGCCGTACTGTGCTGCTCCCCCTGCAGGAAAACTCATCAGCAAGCTTCTTATAAAGCTTTCTAATACTGAAGAAGCCCCATAGCAGCTTCTTGTAGGTAGACACATTCACCTATGTAAAAAAGTGAGACAAAAAAAAAGAATATATTAGTCTCAAAAAAAATGATAATAGACATGCATAAAAAAATGAATGATGAAAAAATATATGTGTGCATGATAAAAAAAATATAGTAATATAATAAAGGTAAATGTTTCTACTGAACGAGCCTGCTCTGGGACCCGACGCTCCTCAGGCATCTCGACATCTGGGAGAACCTCCTCTACCATGTGACCACCCCACTGATACTGGAAGGTGGAGAAGACATCATCACACTCTGTAAACTCCAGGTTCTCGTCGAGAGATGAAGGTAGAAGGCCCTGGTCTGGCAGAGGCATCAGAATGCCGCCTGGGCACACCAGAAGCAAAGAAAGGAGGATGCATCACTGACCTCAAGAAATTCTCATACGCCATAATTGGAAAATCTATCGCTGGCATGAGATATTTTGACAGGTACTGATACCTGTTCGGCAGATGATCGGGCTCTATCACCCAGAAAGGGGGCCGAGGAGGCACCACTGGAGGTACTAAGATCGACTGGTGCTGGCGATTAACCCGCTCGCCCATGTATAACGAATCCACCATAATGGATACCATCAGTATCTGGCAGCGGCTAAATCCCAAGGCAACTGCCTAATGCCCCTCCAGACCCTCCCAAGGAAGGAAGTGCACTATACCAGGACTCGAGCTAACGATCCGTTCCCGCACTCGTTCCTTATTTTTACAACCACCGTCCTAGGTTGACAGAACCCTGTTCTCATCAATATACTGGCACAGATACGGCGGCTGATGGACACGCTGAAGGAGAGGACCCGACGAGAAATGGAAAAATGAAAAGGCCCAGACCTGCATAAAAAAAAAAAAAAGAAAAGAAGAAAAAATGTGTGTTATAAAAAAAAGAAAAAAATATATATATATATATGTGTTGTAAAAAAAGAGAAAAGAAACAGCAAAAGCAGGAAAAGGCACATACCTCCCACGCCGGGGCAAATCCATTCAAGGTCGGCGAGTCATTCTGGCAAGCCCTGTCCATGGAAGCATATAATTCGGCTAAGCCCGCCTGTCCCCAGTCATAAGAAGGGATCCGCTCGAAATCAGCCAAGCAGGCCAGGACGTAAACCCGCATGGTGGTAGAGGAGTTGGGAAAGAGCGACGTGCCAAGAAAGAAAAATAAGAACGCTCTAGCCACTCGAGTCACTGCAGCCATATCATTTGCCGGCACCCGCCCGGCATTGCTGAGAAGCCAGTTTCGCACGCTGCCGATAAAGATCTCGTCCGTCGATTTGAATTCCGGCTCGAAGCCCAGGAGGTCCACCACCTCCTCTCGACGCCGACGGAGAGAATAATCCGGGGCTAGAGTCTCCCCGATACTGGTAGGGAGACCAGTAATGGCCGCGAAGTCGCAAGGGGTCATGGTAGCCTCCCCCCAGCTGAAGTGAAATGTGTGGGTGGTGTCCCACCAGAAGTGCCGTAGCGCATCAAAGATCGGCAGAGAGCTCGTGAAGGGACGGAAGACGTGCATAAAAGTGCTAAAACCAGAGCCCTCCACCAGGAGCTGTGCCGCCTCGGGCAACATGTTGTAAATTTCCATAACGTTAGTACATGAAGCCCGGACTCTCTTAAATGACATGCGAAACTGAAAAAAAATAGGAAAGGTAAGTCTACTATCTTTATTTTCCTTGTAAAGTCTTTTGATAAACAATAATAATGAATAAGTATGAATAAATAGTAAACATGTTGCATACATTGTATTTCTTGAATTATAAAATTGCAGCATGCTAATTTCCTAAAAAAAATTTAAAAAAAATACATATGTAAATAAACATTTAGTTTCTTTAATTAAAAAAACGAAAAAATGTGTATTTCAAAAGTATATGTTGCATTCTTTTACATCCTTTTAGTAAATAAAGATGCATTTTGTGCGTCTAAACATGTATTTTAGCCATAAAAAAAAAAGAAGAAGAAAAGATTATGTGTATTGTTTTGCATCCAAATAGTTATTTTTGCATCATAGGCATCATAAAAATACATGTTAAGTATGTGTACTGCATTTTTTGCATTTATCATGTGCATAATAAAATAAGAGAATGTTCATACATTATGTTAATAAGCATCCTATAATTTTTCTGCATTGCATTTGCATCAAGTAAAGTAGTACATGCATCCATCATTTACATTTATTGTCCAATAAGCTGCATTAAGGGTGCGCTAAAAAGAAAACAAAATACCACCAATCATGAAAATAAATATTCTTATGACATTTGCTCTATCCCTGCAGCGTAAGCATACATGAAAACTAAATCTTAGGACATGAAATATATCTGTTTTGTCTCATATTTATCCGAAAATGGCGGAGAATTCGCTGAAGAAGAAAGGAGCAATAGCTCCCCTTCTCCATCTCCCTGTCAATAATAAGGGAGAAAAAGGGAATTTTTCCTTTTCCCCCCTCCAAAGTTTGAAGCTGCGACACTTAAGTCCTCAAGTTCCAAAAATTTCGAAATTGCCCCTAAGCTCAATAAAGAGTTAACAAAAGTAATTTTGTTAACCAAAATTGATGGCCATCCATCCGAGGACAAAGAAAATGTAATATCCCCAGCAGATCAGCCGTGGCATAAGCAGAAAAGCAAAAAAAAAAAACTCAGGCAGCAAAAGAGAAAAAAAAAAGAAAAAAAGAAAAAGAAAAAGAAAAGAAAAAAAAAAGAAAAGAAGAAAAAAAAAAGAGAAGTCCCTAGCTTGGAGAAGCGAAAGTGGCAGAAATGCCAAAATCAACCGAATCTGCGACTGCCACCGAAGCACGAAAAGGTAAGAAAGGTAACGTATTCTTATCCTAACTTAAAAATAAAAATAAAAAATAAAAAGAGAGAGAATTTTGTTTTTCAAAAATAAAAGAGAAGTCTTTTCCAAAAGAGAAATTTTTTTTAAAAAAAAAAGAGAGAATTTTGTTTTTCAAAAATAAAAGAAAAGTCTTTTCCAAAAGAGAATTTTGTTTAAAAAAAAGAATATTTCAAAAACACAAAAAAAAAAGGAAGAATATTTCGAAAACACAAAAAAAGAGGAATATTGAAGGAAAAAAAACAGAGAGAGTGAGAAAAAAGGAAAGGAAAAAGAATGATCTTTTTGCTGTATTTGGCGACAGATTTTGTCGATCTCATACAGTTTTCGAAAAACTTGAAGAAAGTTCTCTTTTGCTGTGCTCGGTGACAGATTTTGATCGGTCGAGTGCAGTTTTCAGAAAATTTGAAAATTTTCTTATTTGTGTTTGGAAACAAGGTATTGACCAACCATGCACACTTTTTGAAAATTTCTCTTAACATATTTCGATGACAGGTTTTGAGCAGTTGGAATATGGTTTCCGAAAAACATTAAAATCTTCATACCGTATTTGGCGGCCGTTTTCGACCGTTTGAATACGGCTTTTCGAAAAATATGAAAATCTTTTTCCAGTTGTGTTCTTGGTCGGGTTTTTGACCCAAAGGACATAACATCCTCATTGGTTATAGTTTAGGTTTTGGCCTTAACTACATTTGGTCTGATTTCCTTTATTAAGGAATACGTAGGTAGCCTACACTAGTAGGTGCGACCATTAGAGCACTTCATTTGCATATCTACTTAAAAACTACGATAACCTGTTATGACCGATTAAATATGTCAAGGTTATGGAGTTTGGCTAGCATGATAAACTGTTGCATCATAACTGTTACATGTTGCATTTCTCTCCTATTTTAATCGAATGAAATTGGAGAGTCTATTGTTTATCAACGATGTTCGTCTACTCAGTAAGCCTCGGGTTACCCGTAGACTCCATCGTTTAGGGGCTCTATAGACACCCCAATTTCATACCCCTGATATGTGACTCTGACATGTGATATCAAGAACTGCTTAAACTTAAAAAATGTCAAGTTACAGGAGTCAAAAATGCGAAAGGCAAAGCAGGATGTGCAAAACAGTAAAATGCGAGGGGTAAAAGTGCAAAAAATGAAGTTGGAATAGGACCATGGCACGGCCAAAAGGCTGGATTGGCGTCGCGCCATGCCATGGTGTAGTCCGCGCCCTCTATGCTACAGTACCTCTCAGACTTAACGCATTGTACAATGGACAAAGGGTGGTGTACACCAAGTCGATATGTGCTGAAGAGATTTTTAATCTCGATGAGTCCCTTCGTCCACCTATAAATAAGAGTGTTAGGCTCCCTTCTGAGACACAACGAATTGATCGCAAAGAAACTCTGAAAAATCTCTACGTCGTCCTAACGCTGAGATAATAGCGAGAGAAGTGAGATAGGGAGTGTTTTAGCCCATAGAGCTTCCAAACCCCGTCCAAACTCTGCCAAAATACAAATCCACCGTTTAAAAGCGATCCCTAGCCTTTTAGTTAGGTATCCACCCCACTTCCCGACCCAAAATCCATAAAGTAAGCCGTTACTCTGCCCGAGTAATAGGCTGAAAAACACACAAAATAAGTCGTTATTCCGCCCAACCAAAAAGGCCAAAACCATCCGAAATAAAGCCGTCATTCTACCCAAGTGAACGAGCCAAAATCATCCAGAATAAGCAGTCATTCTGCCCGAATCACAACAACAACACAAAACAACAACAAAGACTCCCTCTCCCTGAAGGACAGAGCGAGCACACCGCGCTCTAGAAGGTAATAGCCTTTAAAGGCGCTATTTTTTATAAAGTTGCGTTTTAAATCCGGCCCAATGTAGCTAATATAAGTCGTTGTGCTGCCCCGGATTTAGTTAGGAAATATTATGTAAAACAGCCGTTATAATGCCAAATATTTTTAAATATATTTGTAATTATTGTAAGGAAATGGCTGCAAGTCCGTCAATAATGTAGCCACGGATGTATTTGTTTTATTTTCCTGTCTTTTAATGCTTTGTTTATTTGCTAAATAAATATAACAATAAGCATACTTTAGCCAAACACTATTTTTGAGACCGAAAGGGCGAGTTGGGTGCCTAGCACCTTCCTAACTCGTAACTTAGCCTCTGAACCCGTTTTCAATCTCTGGTATTCTTTTCTTTTTTTGGTTTTGCTTTATTTTGCCTTAAAATAAAGATGGCGACTCTAAAACTTTTTGGATCCAATAGGGCCTCCCAACACTCCTTCTTTGCAATTTTCGTTTTCCCCTAAAAAATGGAGAATGAGAATGGAAGGGTGATGTATTCACATATCCTGGTATCCCCTAAACAAGGGATAACTTGATGCGGGAAACCCAAAGCTCCCATAGTGATCCGAAACGGGCCATAAGGCTATTTTTATAAAATCCATAATGGGGGCATCGCAACATCCTTTTTTGCACTTTTCCGTTTTCCCCTAAAAAAGGAAAATGGGAATGAAAGGGTGATGCATTCTCATATCCTAGTATCCCCTAAACAAGGGATAACTTGATGCGGGAAACCCAAAGTTCCCATATTGGATCAAAAATCCACTAAAGTCAACCGAGCCGCATTCCAACGCGCTATAATTAGACAGCACTCCTCTCGCACTTTTAATTTCGTTTTCCCCTAAACAAGGGAGGATGGAATGAGAGCAGTGGTGTCCCGCATCCGTACGTACGCGTACCCTTATCCAAGGGCACGCAGGGCGCGGGCGCAGTCCAGGTGACCCACACCCCAAAAATTCTCCACAACATATGAAGCTGAGCCACAAAAAGTACAACCTTCCTGCGGTTTGGTCACTGTGCTTGTACTACCGGTGTTGTTCTTAAATTGTTGTTGCCCAGATTGTTGCCCTTGCCTCTGTCCTTGATATTGCCCTTGTTGTTGCCTTTGATACCCACTTCCCCTGTTATTAAATCCTCCACTCCTGTTATTGTTGTAATTCCATTGCCCTTTACCACTTGGTGCATTAAAATTCCCCCGGTTGTTGTTATAATTACTTTGTTGTTTCATACTTACTGGTGCTGATTGAGGAATAGGAATTGACAATTGCTTCAATCTTTGTTCTTCGGTATCACTCTCCACAAACAATGCCCTATTCACTGCCAGGTTATAATCCACAAATTCAAATGGAACCAACTTATCTCGCAGCTCTGGTTTCAAACCCCTTACAAACTTCCTAGCATTTCTCTCTTCCATAGAAACTAGATGAGAATTATATCGAACCAATTGAGTGAACCTTGCTTCATACTGGTTAACCCTCATTGTTCCCTGCTCCAGATTTAGAAACTCAATCTCTCTCTCTTGTTTCACAACTGCTGGTATGAAGTTTTTCCTGAATCCGGGTAAGAAGTTCTCCCAAGTTTGTTGTGTACCATCTCGATCCCATTTACTCTTCACCAAAGTCCACCAATGATTTGCAACTCCATCAAGTTTAAAAGTAGCAAAGATAACCTTCTCTTCCCTTGAGCAACCAAGAGGTTGAAATAGTTTCTCCATATGCTCTAACCATGCCTCAGCCTTCGCAGCATCAGGTTCCCCATTATAAACCCTCGGAGTCAACTTAAGAAACCTTTCTAATGCTGTTGTACCCAGTATTATACCTGTATTTGCTGGTGGTCGATCTATATTCTCAACATTGTTTTGATTATTTTGTTCACCTACATTCTAATGATTATCCGTGTTTTGGTTCCCTTGTTGTTGAGCCATAGCTGCAACCAACCTGTCAATAGCAGCCCCCTGTCTTTCAATAGCCTCATACATATGTTCCATACCTTCGTTAGGCAGATTACGAGCAGCACCACCTACACATTGATTATGAGAATTACTGTGATGACTCTCCTCAACACTAGGTTCACCCATCACACCTGATGCTACTATATGTACGCCACGAGGAACACGAGGAGGACGACCCCTAGGTCTCGCCATCTCACCACCTACACACAACCAACCCACAATTAAACCAAGACAAACACTTAAGAGACACACTCCTAAGCAATATCATAACTTGTAACTCCCTAACCATGCTCTGATACCAAAACTGTCACGCCCCAAATCAGCCCCTACGTGGGACTCAACTTAGAACGTGATCAACCGGTTGTTTTCATAATTAAACCCTGTTATTAAAACTTAAGGAAAGAATGTTTTGGAAAACACAAGATTATATACATAAGTCTCCCAGAGACTAACAAAAGGTTACAAAAGTTACTAGTTCCCAATGTTTACAAAACAAAGGAAGACTACTAGTCTTCCTACACAGCGGAATAAGTAGCGCAGCTACAACCATTATAAACCAAGAATGCTACCCCAAAAGAATTACAACCTTTAGCACTCCGGCTTTGCACTATTGCTCACGCTTGTCTCCCTGCCTGGCTGTGATCTAAGGAAAACAAATAATAAAGGGTGAGTCGAAACTCAGTAGGGTTCAACTATACTTATGCATGCTATGTGTGAATGCATCATAAAGAAATGCCATGATGCTAAACAGTTCATATCACAACTAAACAAGTATTTCGATCACATGTTGTTCATTTAGGGCCTGAGCCAAGACAAGTAGGATACAAAGGTCGAGAATCATCTCCGACCTGCCGCTTCCATCTAACACCACTCTCATTCTTGATCATGAAGCATCTCAAACATGTTGTTATTTTCTCGGGATATGTCAACACGGACTATGTCCCTACAACCCTAGCAAACCGCGTGGACTACTCACAACACGATCAGTGAAGTGTCTTCCTCCATTATGGTCGTGATGGAGGGGTTGGGCAAGAATAGAACTTCGCTGCTAACTCTCCCTGCATCTCCGCCACGGGATTATCAGAGGAACGTTCTAAACCCCCATAACATGTTGTTCAAACCACTTGTTGTTCACACTCTTGTTGTTGTTCCAATCAAATATCACTTGGTGTTATGTCCACATGTTTTTCATACTCAAATTCATGGAATTGTCAAGTTCTTCATAGTACCACTTAGTGCCAAGCAAGAGTGGCAATGAGTTATAAAGTAAGACCATTGATACTCCACTAATACAATGCAATCTAGCTCATGTTGTTCAAACCATAGTCTTCATATAATTGCACAACATAATAATAAAAGCCCCAAACTTCATGAATTACAAGCCTTTACCAAGACTACAAGGAATTTAACACCCAATTCATATCTTACAACACATAGCTACCCAAGTAATCATCTTCAAAGGATTCAAATCATAAACATAAGAGTTTCATCATGGAATTCATCAAGATATTCATCAATATTGCTCAATTACATGGAATTAATGAACAAACATAAGAAAGTAAATCCCCCTACATCTTGTAGATCTTAAACACCAATGGATTCAGAATATTTTTTGTTCAAAACACTCCCCTTGATGAGCTCTACAACTTTAATGAAGATGGTATTGGCAAAGGATGAGTTTTAGGCCTTCAATTCCAAGAAATTCACTCAAAAACCCTATGTTTTTGCTCACTCCCTCTTTGAGTACGAAAATGGTGAATTTAGGAGGTGGAAGAGGCTTTCCTTGGCTTTATTCAACTGAAGATAAAGGTGGGAAGGGTCCCCACACAAAGCATGAGGTGTCACAACCTCTTTGGTTGACATTAATCAAAGATTAAGCTAAGTAATCTTGATTAACACTAATTAATCATACCTAAGACCCCTTAATCGTGATTAATCTAATTAATTGTACTTAACCCTAACTAATCATGATTAGTCAAATTGATCTCAACTATACAACAAATTCTAGCAAGTTTCGCAACCAGGGTTGGAAATATTTTGCATTCGCACCTGCGAAACTGAAGCAGCTATATTGGCAAATTTGAAACAGTAACAACCGCACCTAAGGTGGGAAATATTTCACACCCACAAAAGTAAAATGTTAAGACAATTACAATTCCAGAATATATCGCACCCGGGGTGGGAAATATTTCGCACCCAGAGCTGTTTTGAAGTTTTATTCTAACATTGGAAAATTAACAACAAGCCATATTAGGGTATCAACAACCCCCAATTCAACTTGGAATTCAAAACATATACATGTTATTCAATCTATTAACACACATTAACAATTTATTATCATGCTATTAAGGTTAGAATACATTTCAAAATACTTGGGTGTTACATCTCTCTTCTCCCCCGCCGAACTTTCGAATGTATATCCTATTCACATGTTCTTTGACAACAACGCCTCAATTGTTAGTCGAATCTGTCTTTCATACTTTATATATCTCTCACTCTCTTCATCATTTACCATGCTTATTTTAGTTTCCATTTATTTTCATTTTCTTGTTACGAATTTCAATAAGATGAGTCATCGGGCTTGATCTTGAAATCATGTTATCTAGAAGATTTATGCTTAATTTTTGAAGATTAGAAACAATTCATTTGTTGTCTTGAACAATCATAGCCTCTATTTTGTAATGATTTAGATCGCATATACATTTATTTTCATTCTATTTTCCAAAATATAAAGAAAATTTATATATTTGCGATCTGATGTGATTCGACACTCGATGCTTTGAACAAAAAGAGTAGATACAATTGATAGATGAAAAATAGTCAAACATTCAATTAAACTTGGTAAAAAACTTTCCATTTAGGAAAAACATGATGTAACGTGGTAAAAACTAATTATACCCTTATGACTCAAACCTTTTTTGCCATAATTTATTTGATTTATAAAGATATGGACTCTCTGTACTACATTTATGTTGGATCAATTGTAAAACAGGCTAGATTTGTTGATATATGCTATATTGTTGTTGCTCTTTTCTCCTTAATTTTGATTAGTATTTTTAACTATTTCCATCCAACATAACGGATGCAAATGACTTGAGTGACCTTATTGAATGTTTAAACCAAGTACAATGATTAAATTGAAAAAAAATAATTGTAGTCATCATATTGCAAAAAGTGAAAAAGTAGGGTGACCAAATTGCGATTTGCCTATTATTAATAAGACCACATATTATTCACATAGTTCCCAATATTTCCACGACATTATTCTAAACACAATTTCCACACATAATACCACACTTCAATATTCAAACACCCACTTAGTACTTCTTTAGGCGTAATAATAATGAATGTGATATCTATAAGTAAGAATCTCCTATCTCAAAAAGTTATGAATCTTCAAATGTCAATGCATGCGATAGAAAAATGGATCAACGCCAAGCCCTTGGTGAGAGGAGCAACTTTTGTGAAGACCAACTAGGCAAACGAGCAAGGATCGAGCTACAAAATCAAGCTAGTACCCAAGAAATCAACCCTCTCAAATCTCACCTTCAATAGGTGTAAATATGTATGTTTATGTTTGTGAAATATGAGCTGAATTCGTCTAAGGGTCAAACATCAAATATATACTGTTGACTAATCTCTGAAAAGACCAAAAGTGGTTTAATAAAATTCAGAGTCACGCGGAGCAACGAACAAGTATCTACAAAACTAGCTAAGAGCAGAAACATATCATTTTGCAGAAAACGGCCCATTCATAATGGATCGTTTAACATGTGACCCGCTAGAGCCATCGCTTCCCAGGGTTTGTCTAGAACTGACAAGGACAACCCTATTAACATCTCTACATTTTAGCCTCAAATTTGCATTCAAACTTGACCTTATCATTTAAAATTAAGCTTGATTTTAATTCTTGCGGGTCGAACGAGCAGGATTTCGACATGACCGACATTATTGACAGGCCTATCTTTTTCAAAACTATTTCAATCAAATCAAGGAATTCTTACTGAGTTGGAGTGCCCAATTGGCACCCAAAACAGTAACTTTGAAAACACATAAAGCATTTCTTATAATACTCATATTAATTCCGGCATTCGCACAAAAGTAGACGAAATTATTCTTAGGGTGGCAGATTTTGTTGTCAATTACTGTCCCTGTATATGATTTACAAAAACAAGCAACGCGTTAGATCTAACAAATCAGTTTGGTTTGACTATGTTACTATTTTTAGGTTTCGGAGTTACAAACCTGGTAAAACATTTGAACGTATTTTCAATGGTCTCTTCGATCCTTAGGTCTACCCGTAGCACGTAAAGGTATGGTTTAATGGTTAACTTGGTGATATCTCATTCAAATTTTCATTACATGCAACAAAATTTTGAAAATAAAATATATCTCGTTATAATTTTTCTAATTAATCACACAACTTGATCAAAATAATGAAAAGAATAATAATGATCAAAATATATATAGGGACAAACCTAAGAAATCGTTTCGTTTCATGACTCAACTTATTGCTCGACTGCATCATTGTTTCCTTTGTTTACATTTATTGATACAGTGTTTTCATCCGATCGTACCTGCTTAATAAATGACATCCAAAAATCAATGATCGTATACTTGTTGTAAATAGGGATGTAAGTGATTCGGTTTGGTTTGGTTTATACCAAAATTACAAACCAAACCTTCTCCTATTGGTTCCAAAAATCTCAAACCGAACGGAACCGAATAAGACTTGGAACCGAACCGAACCGAACCACTCTTTTTGGTTTGGTTTGGTTCGGTTTTGTGGTTTATATAAATTATTTTTAATGAAATTAACCAACATTAAAAATAACAAAGAAAATTCGATTTTAATTTGGAATTAACATCAAAATTAGGAAATAACCTACTAAGAACAAATTATCATAACAAATTCTAAAATAAACACAAACAATTGAAGAAATAATAGTTCTCCAACAATCAAAATTTTCATAGGTGGTTTGGTGCGACGCCACCGTGAACCGAACTTGAAACCGAAACCGAACCATAAAATTTGGTTTGGTTTAGTTTGGTTTGGTTCCGTGGTTCGGTGGTTCCGATTTACACCCCTAGTTGTAAATTTGGCTGAAGAGCTAGATTTACACCGGACAAACTCCGGTTAATATAAAATATTCAAGTTCGACCCCGACTTGAACTAATTTGAGTTTCTTTTGCTCAAACTCGGATCTAAATTTAAATCAAGCTTCATGTCTAATTCGGACATGCCCATAAAAATCAAAAATTCATTATTAAGAGAGACATTTCAACTAAGAGTGGAAACATTAAGTCCAGAAAACAGCTAAGACAGAAACATAACATTTTGCTTATAATTAAGGGCTATGAAAAAATCTTTACAACATTGCAACTACATCATGATATGAATAAAGGAATATTCTTAATGAATTTTAATGGTTAATTTGTCTTAGTTCTACCTGTAATGTTTTACAAAATAATTCTCTAAATATAAGATAAAAGACCTTAAGAATTTGTGCTACATGGGCCAACCTTAACAAATATGCAATATTCACTCCCAACCATATTATATGAATTCAAACCTTTCTAAAAGACAATAGGTTAGGTCTTCACCAATTTTATTTTTTATTTTAGTATTTCAAGAAATTTCAATTTCCTTAAGGGTGGGAAATTAGGATAAATCGACGAAAGAAAAGTATCGGCATTTCAATACTTAAGTCTCTTTGATTCCAATAGACACTAATTACAATACTTTGACCTATAAAATAGATCCAATAAAATTAATATTAAATTGCAAGTATATTAATGGGAATATCACATCAAAAGAAAGATTTTTTTTTAACAAGGTTGATAGTAAAGAAAAAATCGAGGATGTTTGAGAACATGTCAACTAATAACACATACAAGGTCCAACTTCAAAAGAAAGCAAATTGCTTCCACCAAGTATCGAACCCACGCTGCATGCCTCCAGAATCTTATTTTTCCTTTTTTTACCACTCGGCTATGCCCCGTGGGACACATAAAAAGAAAGATGGGGGGATTTATGAACATGAGAATCCATGATAAAAGAAAGATGGGGGGATTTATCATGGATTCTCATGTTCATAAATGCTCGCAATAAGTTGACCGTCTTCAATAATTTAATTGGAACTAATATTGGTTGAATAATCAAATTAAATGTAATAAATAAACTTTTAAAACGTCTACATCAAATTCGAAAGTAGAAAACATGAGATGAGTTAATTTATCTAACCTTAAATGATGCACTGATCTAGAACAGGGCTTTCGTGAACATGAATTAGTAAAGAAATTAGGGATTGTGATTGTTGCAATGTTTTGGAGAAAAAAATAAGGGTAAAGCACAGCAGTGGTCGTTGTGCCATCCAAATATCTTAATTTTAACAACCTAACTATTAGAGAATAATCTCTTTTCATTATTCTTGTTGATTTGTAATTAGTAATTAGTGGTAATTATCTTGTAGATTTCTTTCTTTATTATGTTACCTTTATTGTATAGGTTTCTTGTACCCTACTTCAAGTGTAACACTAATTGTAAATCTATTCAATCAATGGAAAGGCTATTCCATTATTCCTAAACTTTATCTGCTTTCTACATGGTATCAGAGCTTTGCTCCTAAAATGTTCTCCTTCTTCCTTTAGCCACCGCCCTAACCACCATGGCTAACGGAAATCACTCCCTCACCATTAAAAATCCCCTTGATTCCACTTAAACTTTCGACCTCATCAACATCTCCCACCACAACATCACCAAACTCACCTGCACTAACTACATCACTTGTAAACTCCAAGTTGAGGCCACCCTCATTGGCTATAATCTCTACAAATTTGTAGATGGATCACACCCTTTCCCGCCTCCCATAGTCCTCACCAAGGATGCCCAATCATCCAAGGACGTCCCCACCCCAAACCCTCACTACCAGCCATGGATTCGCTAAGACAAACTCTTGTTTGGGGATCTTCTTGGCTTCCTGTCTGCTCCCCTGGTTCCCAATCGTCTGTTTTAGTAGGAAAAAGGGGTTATTAACTTATGTTTTTTATATATATTTATTATCCTAAAGTTGGTCGGACAAGCATAGTTTTGTTTTAACTCTCTTTATTAAGTCATGCAACAGTGATTCTTTCTCTAGAGTATAAGACATTCGTATTCCACTTGCCTTTCGACTTCCCAAAAATTAGACAAATCCTGGGCGAAGGGCCTATACTTTTTCCAATGTATATGTACATGGGATTGACCATTAATTCTAAGGTACAAAAACCGACCGGTCATGAAGTGTCCTAATAGATAAACATACATTTGAAGTTGGTTGGTGCAGGGGGTACACTGACTTTGATGTGAGGGTAGCAATTCAAAATATTTATACATGAGTGCACATGTGTGAGTCAGCTAATAAGCAAGAAACTTTTTACAGAGATAAATTAGCAGTAAGTAGAAATGGCTTGTCTTTTTGTTTCTTTATAGATTTCTCGGTTGATTTGTTTGAATCCCAAAGGGACAGAGCAAGCGAGCGTGATGGCAATCACATCAATAAAAAAAAAAGAAAAGTGGGGAAACTATCTGTTCCTATTAATTTAAATTTGGTCCTAATCCCAAAATAAAATGAAAGAGCGAAAAAAATATTTTTTATTACATGTCCGACTTTCCGCCCAAAAGAATACAACTTACAGGTGTTTCACATTCTACACAGAATACTGACAATAAATAAAGCATATATTTGCAATAATATATAAATGAAATTAAAACATATTTGCAATATAAGTACAAGTAAACAAAATCTAAATTATGCATGTATGTAAGCATGTTATGTGTATATAAACAAATTAGTAAATCCCAAAAATCTTGAGTCTAGCCCTCTTTTTTTTAATAAAAAGTAAATATCCCCTGTAGAGTTGCCACTATGAGGACCGTGTTCTGAGACTTCCGCTGCCACGGTGAGAGACATGGTGTTTCAGAAAATTGGAGCATGTGGAATACACTCAGATCTCGTCTTGGTCTCTAACTACTGTAATTACATAGTCGTCACCTCTATTTTAAAGTTAAACAGAGAAAAATAAAAAATTACATAAAGTATCCGGGGGCTAAGTTACAAGTTAGGAAGGGATTAGGTACCCAACTCTCCCTTTTGGTCTTGTTTGGGTTTTGCTAAATAACGTGCTTAGATTGTTTTGTTCGGTTTAAATATATATATATATATATATATATATATTATTTATTTATTTATTTATATTGGTCAAGCAGGATGCTAATTGGGCATTATAATGGCTATATATTGTCATTTTAGCATTTAAGGGTGTGAGCCGTTATCTAAGCATGTTGTTAACTTATCTTAGTATTTTATGTGCATTTATGTACAAATACTATTTTATATACTACATTATTTACACATCATTTACAAACATAATAATAATCTTATCTATATTTATGCTATATAAACGAAATATATAAACAAATTATTGCATTATCTACAGATGATAACAATAATATTATTTATCTATTTATTATTAAATATTTTAATTAACTCTAGACAGAATAATAAACGGGTACAAAGAAAGTCTTTTTGTTGTTATTGTTGTATCATCGTTGTATCATTAACAATAGTTATAAAAAACCAAACGATTTCTCAGGTTTGTCCATATATATTTTTTGATCATTATTATTACTTTCATTATTTTAATCAAGTTGTGTGCTTTTTTATTTTCAAAATTTTGTTGCATGTAATGAAAATTAGAATGAGACGTCGTCGAGTTAACCATTAAACCATCACTTTACATGCTACAGGTAGAACTTAGAACAATTTGCCAACACCCAACCAGGAGGCGATCGAAGAGGCCATTGAAAATACGTTCAAATGTTTTACAAGATTTGTAACTTTGAAACCTAAAAAAAGTAACATAGTCTAACCAAACTAATTTGTTAGATCTAACACGTAGCTTGTTTTTGTCAATCATATCCAGAGAGAGTAATTGACAACAAAATCTGCCACCCTAAGAACAATTTCGTCTACTTTTGTGTGAATGTCGGAATGAATGTGTGTATTATAAGAAATGCTTTATATGTTTTCAAAGTTACTGGTTTGGGTGCCAATAGGACACTCCAATTCAGTCAGAATTTTATGATTTGATTCAAATAGTTTTTTAAAAAGGTAGGGTATCAATAATGTCGGGGCATGTCGAAATCTGCTGCTCGAATTCCCGCAAGAATCAAAACTGAGCCTAATTTTAAATGATAAGGTCAAGTTTGAATGCAAATTTGAGACTAAAATGTAGAGATGCTAATAGGGTTGTCCTTGTCAGTTCTTGTTCAAGCTTGGCAAGCCATGGCTCTAGCCGGTCACATGTTAAACAATCCATTATGAATAGGCCGTTTTAAAAATGTTATGTCGCTCTTAATTAGTCGGGTTTTTAGATAATTGTTCGTTGCTTATAGTTGTTTGCTGCTCATAATTGTTTGTTGTTTATGAATTCCTAACTATTTAGCTTCCTTAATTGTTTAACCCTCTAACTTGTTTCTTTTCATATTTTTTGGGCGCTTAGCTATTTCTAATGTTAGCTATTTACTGTTTACTACACTTTAGTTGTTCGATGTTTGTCTATTTAGTTGTTCCTATGTTTGTCTAATATTATCATCAAAAGTTGGTATACACTAAAGGTCATAACATCAACATTTATTGCAATTTCAGTTTTGATTTTGTATGGATTATATTACTATTGTAGTGAATTCATTGAAAATAAAGATACCTGATTTAAATTTAGATCCAAGTTTAAGCAACAAAAACTCAAATTAGTTCGAGTCTAGCTCGAACATGAATATGCCTGATTGGTATTAACCTAAGTTTGTATGGTGTAAGTCTAGCTCTTCAGCCTAGTTGACAACAAGTTTATGATTGTAAGGGTAATTTAGGCATTGCCTAATTTATCTTGTCCTCACTCTCTTGGTCAAAATAGAATTTTATATTGGAATTATTGTAGTAGGATTTAATTAGGATTCTTTATTAGAGGTAGGTGATACTTTTGGTAATTAAATCTTTGCATAAGTGTTTAGTTATTGATGGTATCAATTTAGGAAACAAAATCTTGTATATTTGTCGGCCTAATTTCTTTCCTAGTAGGATGTGTTGGTTGCCTAGAATGTGCAGGATTCCTTGGTGTCTTGGATTACAAGTTGTTGCAGCCTATATATAGCTGATGCCGAGCAGCTTGCAGAAGATACAGAGAACTGAGAGCATTTTAGTAGAATTTGGTCAGAAGAGCTGTGAGCAGAAAAGAGAGAGTTGATCCCAGATTTCTTGTGTGCTGAATTAGAGAGAAGAGATCAACACCTCATATACAACGATCGCTTCAAGACCGCCGTGGAACATACTGCCGCAGGTTTAATATCTTCAGGAACATAGCCTTGTGTTTCCTGAAGCTGTTGTTTCGTGCTTCCAGTTTTTGTTATTGGTCTTGGAAGCTGTTTTTAGTCTTTGATTATTTTCTTCCCACTGTTGATTCTGATAGTTTATGTGGGTTTTGTGATCTCCAAGATTCTATATCTTGTGAGATTTTTGTGTAAACTGTTAAGGTTCAAAAACAGTTTTGAGTTTAATATAATTTGTTGCCTTGAGGCTTGATCTACAAGATTGATTCTTGTAGATTGTTTTTGTGTGATTTTCTCTGCCTTACTAAGTCTGCTTTGATTTCAAATCACAAAACAAAACTTCCGCTGCAATTTTACGTGAAACACTTTCAGCTTCACATTGTTACGCCATTGTTGCAACATTCACTGCAACATTGACTGTAACATCGTTCCATATTGAGTTTCCGTGGCATCGCGTTCTTTCAATTGGTATCAGAGCCTCCTCTTGATATCACTAAGAGTCGATTCTGCTTAAAGACGTGATGGATTCTCAATATGAGAATGTGGTTCGTCCCCCTACTCTTACTAATGCTAATTATTCTATATGGAAAGTCAAGATGCGTATCTTCATCAAATCAATTGATGAAAGAGCGTGGCTTGCTGTGTTGAATGGTTGGAGTCCTCCCAAAACTGTTGATTCTGATGGTGATATTAAAATCACAAAGGAGTCTGAGTGGACCAACGATGATAGGAACACAACATCTTTTAACTCAAAAGCCTTGTCTGCAATCTATAAGGCCTTAGACGCAAATACTTTTAGAGTAATAGCGAATTACGAATCTGCCAAAGATGTGTGGGAGGCCCTTCAAACCTTATGTGAAGGACCTGCCAGTGTCCGTTCCTCTAAGCTAAGAATGTTAACGACTCAGTTTGAGAACACAAGGATGCAAGAGTCTGAGGACATAATGTCATATTATGGAAGACTTCTTGATCTATCCAATCGCTTTTAGCCTTAGGAGATCCTATTACAAATGAGCGCCTTGTCGGAAGATGATGAGGACTTTGCTCGAAGGTTCAATGTCAAGATATGTGCTATTGAAGAAGCACATGATATTGACAAGATGAGTTTTGAAAGATTGGCTGGAATTCTTCAAAACTTTGAATTGAACCTAAACGATCAAATAAAAAACAAAGGCAAAGGTGTCTCATCATCTTCCACACCCACTGGGAAAAACATTGCTATGCCTGCACCTATTGATCTGTCATGTGATTTGCTTGAAATCCAAAAGGACATTGATGAGTCTGATTTTGGAGAAGAATCAATTGCTCTATTGACTACTAAATTCAAAAAATTTGAAAAATAAAAGTCAAAATAGAACTCCATCATCAGGCTCGAAAAATAATTTCAAACCTGATTCTGTGAAATTTGTTCCCAAAGAACAATCCTTTCAATCCCCTGAAAAACCCTTCACAAATCCTTTTGCTTCTAAGTCATCCTACAATGGTAAGAATCTTGATTCTATCCAATGTAGAGAATGTCAAGGTTTTGGACACTATGCAAACCAATGTGCTAACACTTTAAGAAAGAAAGGATTGAATTTTTCTGCAACTTTGAGTGATAGTGATGGAGAAGATCCAGTGATCTTATCACCTTGAATGCGCTTTATGATTCGATTCGAGAAATACAGCTTGGTTCAAGAATGAGTCACCCGATGTTGCAACATCGGGAGTAACATCGGGAGAAACATTGTGCGTAAACGAGAACAGCTTTTTTCTGTTTTAATTCCACGATTGCTGAGAGGATGATGGACATTCAGATTCAGATCTGGCTGGAAGGGTACAAGGAGGCTGTACAAGGATTGGGAGAAAAGGGCTCATCAAGTCACACTACTTGGTAAGGCGAATGAACCGCTGGCGAAAAAGGCCAACGAGGATCAAAAAGAATGCATAATCAGTGGAAGGAGTCCTAAGTAGAAAGGATGTGGAAATTGAGCGGTTAAAGGAGCAACTTGCTCGAGCGTAAGCAACACCGACCAAGTGGAATTCGAAAGCAAACGAAGGTTGAAGATCCGCTAAATTCAGTAACTCTTCGGATCGGTATTGGTTTTGTCCCTAAGGTGTTTGTGAAAGAAGGAGAAGGAACATCGGGAACTAAAACCGATGAAAGCTTTCTGAAGCTTTTGTGAAAAACCAAAAGTAAGAAGGAAAAATTATGTTTGTCACTTACGTCATAAGTTCTGTCACATCTGACCTTTTTGCTTTCTCGAAAAGGCAATGTATGAGAATGAGAAAAGGCAAGAATTCTTTGGAAAAGCTCATTGGCGTAACAGGATGAAGCAACCAATGCGCCCGACCAATGCAAAGAACATTGGCGAAACATTGGAAGCCTCATTCAAAGGCAAATCATAATTTTTTCAAAAACCTCAACCCAAAACAAAAAAAAATGTGGGTTCCAAAAACATGTGATGAAAAATGCGAGCCAAATATGAACCTTTTGATATACGCCTGGCGCCTCCATGTCACATGATGAAAAATGCAATGTTACATTTACTTCCTTAAAATCTCATGTTCTTTGGATCACGGTATTTCGATAGTGGTTGTTCTAGACATATGACAGTGCGGTGAGAATTTGAAGGAATATGTAAGTATTAATGGTGGTTACGTGACCTATGGTGGTGGTGCAAAAGGAAAATTGTAGGTAAAGGAACATTGAGCGTTGAAGGTCTTCCAAACCTCAAAACGTTTACCATGTGGAAGGCCTTAAGACAAACGATCGGTATAAGTCGGTTGTGTGATGATGATCTTCGGGTAAGATTTGACAAAAATTCTTGTGAGGTTCTTGATCATAATAACAAATGTCTTCGACAGGTTTAAGATCGTCTCGATAAGCGTTACTTGTTCAACAATACCCATTGTGTCAAAAGCAAGCATTGATGTAACGGATCTCCGGCACCGAAGCTTGGTCACATGAGTTTTCGTAAGCTCGATGAGCTTGTGAGGCATGATCTTTGTCAAAGGGTTACCAAATCGGAAAGGAACTTACTCAAAGGTATGTGGTTCGTGTCAAAAGGTAAACAAGTCAAGGCCTCACATCTTCCCATCACACAATGCTCCACCTCCGGATGTTTGGAGATGATTCATACTTGATCCTTATGGGTCCCATTGAGGTAGAAAGCCTAGGTAAGAAAAAAGTACACCTTTGTGCAGTGTAGATGACTTCTCTAGATATACTTGGGTAATATTTTTAAGAGAGAAGTCGAAACTTTTGAGGCTTTCAAAATTTGGTACACCGTGTTATGAACTTGTATGATCTAAAACTCACTAGGATTAGATCGGATCATGGCGGAAGAATATGAAAATGCATCCTTTTCTAATTATTGTGCCTCTAATGGTATATCACATGAATTCTCTGCTCCCAAAACTCCACAACAAAATGGAGTGGCGGAGAGAAAAACGAAACGAGACATTACAAGAAATGGCTAGAGTAATGTTACATTCAAAAAATTTGGCTAAAAGATTTTGGAAATTTGTTTGAAGCTTTGAATTGCAACGCTTGTCATATTGGAAATAGAGTTTTCTTGAGACCGGAGTAGCACTATGACACCTTATGAAATATTTCTTGGGAAGAAACCTACCTTGAAATATTTTCATGTGTTTGGAGTGCGTATGTTATACGCTCAATGATAGAGATCAACTTTCCAAGTTTGACTCTAAAAGTGATAAATGTGTTTTATGGGATATTCCACAAATAGTCGAGCATATAGAGTATTTAATCTTGAACTAAGACTATTATGGAATCCATGAATATTGTGTTTGATGATTTAAGCGGTCTTGGTCTCAAAACTTGAGGAGAAGGCGTTCGGGGTTTTTGGATTTTGGAGACTTTGATCCTCGAATTAGCGCCGAATCCAAGAGTTCGTGGAGCAGAATACGATTCGCCAGATAACGTGTTGTTCGATGAAAAGTTCGAGTTGCCACCCAATGTTGTTCCGATGTTGTTCCTGATGTTGCAACATCGAGAAACATTGTCTACGTAACCGACGTGAGAAGAAGGCGCCGAGCGATTCAATCAGGAAGATGATCACCATTGATCGATCAGAAATGGACATTCCCAAAGAAGATCTCAGAGAAACCATCCACTCACTCAAGTTATAGGTAATGTAAAAAGATGGTGTGTGTCAAGAAAGAAAGGTAAAGTGGACTACAAGAAACTAGCATGCATGACCACTCTTGAATTTGATGATATACATGCTTCAGGTTTTGTTTCCACTGTTGAACCTAAAATGTACAAGAGGCCCTTAAAGATGAAAGTCGATAAATGCCATTGCAAGAGGAACTAGATCAATTTTCAAAAAATGATGTATGGTATCTAAGTTCTGCACTCCACTTCAATAAATGTTATTGAACTAAATGGATTTTCAAAACAAAACGAATGAAGCGGAGAAATAATGAGGAATAAAGCTAGATTGGTAGCTCAAGGGTATACACATGTCGAGGGGGTACTTTGATGAAACTTTCGCACCTCGTAGCCTGTGATTGAGTCTATCCGTCTACTTCCGCAATTGCTTGTTTTGACATTACTCTTCAACAAATGGATGCGAAGAGTGCTTTTTAAATGGAATTCTTGAGGAGGAAGTTTTGTGGAACAACCAAAAG
>CM028384.1:26787720-26812433 GCA_013146195.2 Codonopsis lanceolata | reverse complement strand
ATTAAGTTTATTGGATGTACCCATAGGGGTTTTTTATGTTTTCCATTCTCAAGATCGAATTTCTTCACCAAGTTTAGAGAGTACTTGGCTTGAGAAATGAACATCCTTCATGTGATTGTTTGATCTGAATGCCTAAGAAATATGTCAATTCACCTACCATGCTCATTTCAAATGTGGATGTCATGCAATGCACAAATTCTTTTTTCCAAGGATTTGGAGGTGGATCCAAACACGATGTCATCCACATAAATTTGAGCAATCAAAATATGTTTATCTTGTTTTTGAATGAACAAATGTTTTATCCACCTCTCCTTTTTAAACCCACTTTGTAGAAGGTGATCTCAGAGCCTAGTTTTACCATACCAAGCTCTAGGAGCTTGTTTGAGACCATACAAAGCCTTTTTCAATTTAAACACATGATTAGGTTTATGGGGTCCTCAAATCCTTTGGTTGTTGTTCCACAAAAACTTCCTCCTCAAGAATCCCATTTAAAAAGCACTCTTCACATCCATTTGTTGAAGAGTAATGTCAAGGAAACAAGCAATTGCCAAGTAGACGGATAGACTCAATACGGCTGTGTGCAAAGGTTTCATCAAAGTCCACCCTCAACCTCCAGTATACCCTCGAGCTACCAATCTAGCTTTATTCCTCATTATTTCTCCCACTTCATTCGCTTTGTTTTTGAAAATCCATTTAGTTCCAATAACATTTATTGAAGTGGGTCTGGGAACTAGATACCACATCATTTTTGAAAATTGATCTAGTTCCTCTTGCATGGCATTTATCCAAATTTTCATCTTTAAGGGCCTCTTGTACATTTTTAGGTTCAACAAGGAAACAAAACACGAAGCATGTATATCATCAAATTCAAGAGTGGTCATGCATGCTAGTTTTTGTAGTCCACTTTACCTTTCTTTCTTGTTGACACACCATCTTTTACATTACCTATAACTTGAGTGAGTGGATGGTTTCTCCGAATCTTGCTGAATGTCAATTTCGATCGATCAATAATCCGATCGATCATCTTCCCCGATTTGAATTGCCCCTTTTCTTTCCCCGCTCTCGCCTTCAGACAATGTTTCTCCCGATGTTGCAACATCCGAACAACATCCTGAACAACATTGGGTGACAACTCCCGAACTTTTTCATCCTGAACCACCTCAGATCTGCTGAATCCGTATGTATGTTCCGCCTCCCTCGAACTAATCTCGGATTCAAAGCAATTCAGATCAAAGTCTCCAAACTCCAAAATCCCTCAAACATCTTCCTCGAAGTTTTGTGACCAAGACCGCTTAAGTCATCAAAAACAATATTCATGGATTCCATAATAGTCTTAGTTCAAGATTAAAAACTCTATATGCTCGACTATTTGTGGAATATCCCATAAAAACACATTTATCACTCTTAGAGTCAAACTTGGAAAGTTGATCTCTATCATTGAGCGTATAACACACGCACCAAACACATGAAAATATTTCAAGGTAGGTTTCTTCCCAAGAAAATTTCAGGGTGTCATTGTGCTACCCGGTCTCAAGAAGACCCTATTTCCAATATGACAAGCGTTGTTCAATGCTTCAAATTTCAAAATCTTTTAGCCAAATTTTTGAATGTAACATTACCCTAGCCATTTCTTGTAATGTCCTCGTTTTTCTCTCCGCCACTCCATTTTGTTGTGGAGTTTTGGGAGCAGAGAATTCATGAGATATACCATTAGAGGCACAATAATTAGAAAAGGATGCATTTTCATATTCCGTGCCATGATCCGATCTAATCCTAGTGAGTTTTAGATCATACAAGTTCATAACACGTGTACCAAATTTTGAAAGCCTCAAAGTTTCGGACTTCTCTTAAAAATATTACCCAAGTATATCTAGAGAAGTCATCTACACGCACAAAGGTGTACTTTTTTCTTACCTAGGCTTTCTACCTCAATGGGACCCATAAGGTCGATGAATCATCTCCAAACATCTAGGAGTGGAGCATTGTGTGATGGGAAGATGTGAAGCCTTGACTTGTTTACCTTTTGACACGATCCACATACCTTTGAGTAATTCCTTTCCAAATTTGGTAATCCTTTGACAAAGATCATGCCTCACAAGCTCATCGAGCTTACAAAACTCATGTGACCAAGCTTCGGTGCCGTAGATCTGTTACATCAAGACTTGCTTTTTGACACAAATGGGTATTGTTGAACAAGTAACGCTTATCGACGATCTTAAACCCGTCGAAGACATTTGTTATTATGATCAAGAACCTCACAAGAATGTTTGTCAAATCTTACCGAAGATCATCATCACACAACCGACTTATCCGTCGACGTTTGTCTTAAGGCCTTCCACATGGTAAACGTTTTGAGGTTTGGAAGACCTTCAACGCTCAATGTTCCTTTACCTACAATTTTCCCTTTTGCACCACCACCATAGGTCAGAACCACCATTAATACTTACATATTCCTTCAAATTCTCAACTTTGTCATATGTCTAGAACAACCACTATCGAAATACCGGGATCGGCAAAGAACATGAGATTTTAAGGAAGTAAATGTAACATTGCATTTTTCATCATGTGACATGGAGGCGCCGAGGCGTATATCAAATGGCTCACAATATTTGGCTCTACATTTTTCATCACATGTTTTTGGAACCCACATTTTTTGACTGCTGGGTTGAGATTTTTGAAAAAATTATGATTTGCCTTTGAACGAGGCTTCCAATGTTTCGCCAATGTTCTTTGCATTGGTCGGCGCATTGGTTGCTTCATTTTCGCCAATGAGCTTTTCCAAAGAATTTTGCCTCTTTTCATTCTCATACATTGCCTTTTCGAAAAGCAAAAAGGTTGTATGTGACTGTGCTTATGGCGAGTGACAAACATAATTTTTCCTTCTTACTCTTGGTTTTTCACGTAAAACAGCCAGAAAGCTTTCATCGGTTTGTTTAGTTCCGGATGTTCCTTCTCCTTCTTTCACAAACACCTTAGGGACAAAACCAATACCCGATCCGAAGAGTTACTGCACTTAGCGATCTTCAACCTTCGCTTGCTCGAATTCCACTTGGTCGATTGTTGCTTCGCTTGAGCAAGTTGCTCCTTTAACCGCTCAATTTCCACATCCTTTCTACTTAGGACTCCTTCCACTGATTATGCATTCTTTTTGATCCTCGTTGGCCTTTTTCAGCCAGTTCATTCGCCTTTACCAAGTAGTGTGACTTGATGAGCCCTTTTCTCCCAATCCTTGTACAGCTCCTTGTACCCTTCCAAACAGATCTGAATCAATGTCCATCATCCTCTGCAATGTGGAATTAAAACGTAAAAACTGCATCTCTGTTTACGCACACAACATGTTTCTCCCGATGTTACTCCCGATGTTGCAACATCGGGTGACTTCATTTGAACCAACTGCATTTCTCTCGAATCGAATCATAACTGCATTCAAGGTGATAAGATCACTGGATCTTCTCCATCACTATCACTCAAAGTTGCGTAAAAATTCAATCCTTTCTTTCTTAAAGTGTTAGCACATTGGTTTGCATAGTGTCCAAAACCTTGACATTCTCTACATTGGATAGAATCAAGATTCTTACCATTGTAGGATGACTTAGAAGCAAAAGGATTTGTGAAGGGTTTTTCAGGGGATTGAAAGGATTGTTCTTTGGGAACAAATTTCACGTAATCAGTTTGAAATTATTTTTTGAGCTTGATGATGGAGTTCTATTTTGACTTTTATTTTTCAAAAATTTTTTGAATTTAGTAGTCAATAGAGCAATTGATTCTTCTCCAAAATCAGACTCATCAATGTCCTTTTGAATTTCAAGTAAATCACATGACAGGTCAATTGGTGCAGGCATAGCAATGTTTTTCCCAGTGGGTGTGGAAGATGATGAGACACCTTTGCCTTTGTTTTTTATTTGATCGTTTAGGTTCAATTCAAAGTTTTGAAGAATTCCAGCCAATCTTTCAAAACTCATCTTGTCAATATCATGTGCTTCTTCAATAGCACATATCTTGACATTGAACCTTTCAGGCAAAGTCCTCATCATCTTACTGACAAGACGCTCATTTGTAATAGGATCTCCTAAGGCTAAAGCAGAATTGGATAGATCAAGAAGTCTTCCATAATATGTCATTATGTCCTCAGACTCTTGCATCCTTGTGTTCTCAAACTGAGTCGTTAACATTCTTAGCTTAGAGGAACGGACACTGGCAGGTCCTTCACATAAGGTTTGAAGGGCCTCCCACACATCTTTGGCAGATTCGTAATTCGCTATTACTCTAAAAAGTATTTGCGCTCTAAAGCCTTATAGATTGCGCACAAGGCTTTTGAGTTAAAAGATGTTGTGTTCCTATCATCGTTGGTCCACTCAGACTCCTTTGTGATTTTGACATCACCATCAGAATCAACAGTTTTGGGAGGACTCCAACCATTCAACACAGCAAGCCACGCTCTTTCATCAATTGATTTGATGAAGATACGCATCTTGACTTTCCATATAGAATAATTAGCATTAGTAAGAGTATGAGGACGAACCACATTCTCATATTGAGAATCCATCACGTCTTTAAGCAGAATCGACTCTTAGTGATATCAAGAGTAGGCTCTGATACCAATTGAAAGAACGCGATGCCACTTCTCGATATGGGGACGATATTCTTGTCAATGTTACAAAGGAATGTTGCAACAATGACGAACAATGTAAACCGAAAGTGCTTCACGAAAATAGCAATGAAGAATTGTTTTCAGATTTAAAATCAAACACACTTAGAAAGACAGAAAATCACACACAAAACAATCTACAAGAATCAATCTTGTAGATCAAGCCTCAAGGCAACAAACTATATTAAAATCAAAACTGTTTTGAACCTTAACAGTTAACACAAAAATCTCACAAGATATAGAATCTTGGAGATCACAAAAACCCACATAAACAACTAGAACAAACGTGGGAAGAAAGACTAAAAACAAATTTTACCAAAACAACAAAACAAACTAAACCACAAAATGTAACTTCGGGATACACAAGGTCGTGTTCTCAAGTTTCAAACAGAAAGTGTGAGACTTATAGTGCGTAGAAAGATCTTCGTGTATGGGATGTTTTTCTCTTTTCTCAAGCACGGCACATAAGACTCCTAATCAAAACTCTCGCACACTGCTTTACAAATTAGCAAGCTCTCTGAATATGACTGTAGTCTTGTAAGCTTATGGCACACCCTTCAACTGCTCGACTCCTCTTCTATATATAGGCTGCGAAACCTGTAAGCCAAGACACCAAGGAATCCTGCATACAAACGGCCCACAAACAAAACCTACTAGGAAAACGATTAGACAGAAAAATATACAAGATTTTGTTTCCTAATTTGATACCATTAATAACTAAACACTTATGCAAAGATTTAGTTACCAAAAAATATCTCCTAAATCTAAATGAGAATCCTAATTAAATCCTATCACAATAATACCAATTTAAATCCTATTTTGACCAAGAGAGTGAGAACAAGATAAATTAGGCAATGCCTAAATTACCCTTACACATCCACTCCCAAAAGACCAGTAAGTGGTGTTTGTCTTCTGATTCTGTTCTCAATTCACCTTGCTCTGATTTCATTCCATAACTGTGGCAGGTGTTGCCTTCTCAGACGTGGGTTCTACCATGAACGAATCTGTCGCTGATGCCGAGTCTCCCAAGTATGTTGATGAATCATGTGACTCTAGGGAATCTGAATCCGGGTCTGGAAGCGTAATCAGGGAAGGTAGTTGATATGATGAACAGCGTGTCCGATACCATTCTGAATATCTTTGGCAGTCCGGTTGGAGGAGAGTCCTCTGCACATGCCGATGGTAAAACTACCTTCGCAGACAAAGCCCTTGGAGCGTCGTTTATGGGATTGGCGGTCATGGTTATCATGGTGGTTGTGCTTAAGCGTGGCTAAAACCGAGTATCTGGGTAATCACTAATTTGCGGAAGCTACATATTTCTAATGTCTGCATCGGTAAGCCAGTGGCAAACAGAAATACTTGGCATATGCTTGTCAGTTTGTTTCAAGGCACAGACAGTAGCGAAACTAGTTTAATTAGACATGTAGGGGTTATATGGTTGCTGTTTTATGAATTATGATCATTGGTTTTTGAACAAAAGCTGTCGATTTGCCCAATCTTTTTCTTGTTTTTGGTGCCTGTGTTATATAACCATGTTTCTCTTAAAGAGCAAGTCAACATTTTGTGGTTTAATTGTGCCAACTTGGAGCAGATATGTTTTTTTAAGCCGAATTAAGTATTATTGTAATTATGACAATTTCAAAATTAATTATATACTCCTTAATAATTATATTTTTCAAATATAAACTCTTAGATGAGTAATTCTTGCAATTATTAATGTAAGTCTTGTCAAAATTGATCTTTAGCTTCGCATTTTCTTGTTATCATACTAACATCTTTTTGGCTTTTAAGTTTTAACTACAACCATACCAACAACCTCATTTTTATGTCCATCTTCGAATACTTTCAGTGTAGAGTAACATAAAAACATGTACTGTATTTTCTAGCTTTCTAGCTTTCTCCCCCAGCCCATTCTGTTTTTGTTAACTACAACCATATCTCTCTTCACTCTGTTTTTGTTAACTACAACCATATCTCTCTTCACTCATCTTCAGTCGGCCGTCGCTCTCTCTCTCTCTCTCTCTTTAGTCTCTCATGTCTTCACTTCCAACTGTTGCTTGCCACTTGGGCACTCACAAGAATCACCACCGCTCTCTGTACCTTGTCGGAATCGCGAACTTCGCCAAATTCCGCATGACTCCAGCGAACAATTTTGAGATCTAGAACTTGCAAGGTGGGTTAATTCGAACGCGCACAAAATCAATTTTTTGGAGGATATTTTCCTCCTTTGCTTCTGTCTTGTATCTGAAATTGGGAATTATTAAGGGATTGTGGCATTCTTTGCTATTGCCTACTGTGTGCACCGTGAACTTGTTTGTGAATTATCAAGGAAGCACAGATATAATCGATTTATGTGTGCCCATTTTCTTCTTCAAATATTGATCTGCAGCCCAAGAGGGGGTTGGGCTGGGCCAAAGTTTTATAGGACCGTCATTTTGACAGGCTAACCACCCAACCTGTCTTGTTACGGATTTGATAGGCCCGCAGGCAAGCCCGCCCTACATGCCCGTCCGTTTTGATAGCTCTAGTTGTCACAATGTTTAAGGAATGTCATTATACAATGGTGGTCATTACCCTTGTGTCGGTAATTTTGTACATGAGTTCTACTTGAGTTGATGCTCTAAGATCCATGAGGCACAAATAGGAATACATAGACTTTCAAGAACTCTATGCCCGGAACGAAGGGGGTACATTGAACTGATATTATGGTAGCATCGCAGCAAGGTAAACTGCAAAAAATTCATGATGATTTTCAAAACTGTTTTTGTGTCAACTAAAGAGCAGAAGGACCAAGTTAGTAATGAAGTTTTGCTTCAAGCCCAGGCCACTCCTGTATTCAAATTCTTATCCACCATTTCCGTCCAGTGTTGACATTGTACTTGAGGCTCATAATCGTCAATAAAGGGCCCAGCAGAGCTCAACTGCTGATATATGTTATATCGTCCTTCTCTATGTGCATCTTTCCCTTATCCCGTCTACTGTTTGACCGTGTTTGATCCGGTTGACCTCGCTGCAGTAAGAACAAATTCACAATTGAAAATGAAAACTACATAGATCATCATCTCTATGGCTTTGGCCAACTGACCTTCCTCAAGACGTATGCGAGGTATAAGTAAGCTACTTCCCATTCATCTGGTGAAAGTGTGCCTGCATTAGCAGCAGAAAAAAGCCTCAAGTTCACTCCAAACTTCACATCACTTGAGGGCGAGCATATACCATACATTTGACATTTGGCGTTAAGTAGAGATAGAAAAGGAACAGGAAAAGGAAAATGTGCTAACATGAAAATCTCAAACTTACTCTGATCTTGGTTTCCATCACCCAAGGCACCAAGCCTTCGCATGAGCTCAACAAACTCTGGCTTCTTCATGTATTCTTCAACAAATACATGGAAGTTCTTTACGAACACTAGCTCCAAATCATACTGCATATTTTAAAAAAAAACAGTGTATGATCACGCGTCTACCGAGCTTTTACAATGGAGTAGCCAAATGCATACATATCCATAGATGGAGAGGTCAAATAATGTATTTGTTCATTCATCTTCTTATAGTAGGATTTCAAATTATGACTCATTGCTCATCTTAACAAGGTTTTGGAGATTTAGAAAAGGTATCCTGTGGAAGTAGATTATCAAGAAAGTGGTAAGTTTGTACTGGTAAGGTTGGGTCAATATAGACTACATTGCGCTACCAGTCTCAGAGAAGAATGGACTAACTTTAGTAACCTTTACACAAGAAAAAGGACCTTGCAGCAAAACTAGTATCATCAGTATGCGAACTGCAACATTACCTCTTCTGCCAACGACTTGAAGACGTGAAAGGGGACAACCCATTCTGGACAATCAACGGCATCCTGCAATAAAAGAGTCGATGATTACAAGTTCATTTGGCAGAAATGTACAGAAAGTCTATGGTGTAGTAAGACAGATACTTAATCAATGTAATATTTTATGAGAATACCTCTAGGTGAAATTTGTACTTTATACCAAAAGGACTTGAAGATTTAAATTTCTGAAACAGCCAAGAATTGTTACTCTTCAGTTTAGTAACACAGCAAAAGTGTACAAGAACAGCTGTAGGTTTGTAGCAGGATAAACGACAAAGAATTAACCTTCTCTGAAAATTCTTCACAAAGTCAAAGCGTATCCAGTAGACACTGTTACCGAACACCGATCCTTCCGCTGCATAGTCAATCAAAGAATCAGAAACTGTGCACTCCCCAAAAATCCAACACTAACATGTTATTTGGTCGGAAACAAAACAAGACCAACTCTCGAAAATTAAAAATCAGAAGCCAAAGGCAAAGGACTATAATAACTCTCTCCCATTCTTTACATAAAAACTACAGAATATATCAGCTCTGAGTTCTGATCAGAGCACAAGAAAGTACTGATTACGGAAAATAAACTGATGACTAAACCGCTAACCAACGTAAAAAACTTAAATTGATCAGTTCAAAATTTAGTTCTATCAGAATGAAGAAAAGTTCATGCAAATGAAATGAAATAAAGAGAACAAAACTAAAACCTTCTCTAAGCTTTTTCACGATAACATTTGAATCTGGCATGGTGCCGATAAAAATTCCACCAGGACGAAGTAATGCTGATACGTTAGCTAAGGCCCGTCGAGCACGTGCCTCAGTAGACCATGAGTAATGCATTGCAAACTGCAAGTATAAAGTTTCATGCTTTAAAATCAGAATAACCCAAATGCATCATACTTCAATTCCCAAGGCAATTAGCAAAAAAGGTGATATGAATTTCTAGCATCGGACCTCCACACAAACACAAAGATACTCCTTCCATCCCCAAAAAAGAGTCATACTTTCCCTTTTGGTTTGACTCAAAAAAGGGCGCATTTCTAAAATTTAGGCCACAAACTTCCATTGTCTTTCAAATCTTTTCCTTCTTTTCAAGAACATGATGTTTTATCTTTTATATCATACAAAAAGTATATAGCTTTAGTACAATATAAGGGAGACATAAAGGAGCAAAATACGATATTAAAATGTTTTGACTTGTCAAATGCAACTCTATTTTATCACATAGGGAAAAATAAACAAAATTTAAAGAAGAGCTGAAGTCATTGATACAAAAAGTAGAAAGGAGATTCATGTCTATAGGTGCTAAATAATCAAATGATGAACTATATTTATGCTTACGAAAATGCCCAAAAGGAAAAATGAAAATTAAAGCATGTAATTCAGTACTAATAATGGAATTAAGTCCAATAGCAAGTAAAGCCATATTTCATAATCACAAGGTTGTCGAAGAAACACCAATCAATTTAAATGAGTCTCCCTCATTATGTGATTCCATATATTACTTATCAAAATAACAAAAAATTGATTCCATATATTAACAAGTTTTTGTGCTCTTTTAAAGGTTACAAGATTAACACTCCGCAGATAAATAAATATGCCATAAGCCTCGACCCAATCAAATAAAGTTCTTGTCCCTAATACTTCGAGTGAAATGTCAGTGACACGTCCCATTCATTCCACTCAAAACTGGGAGCGAAGAGATGAGTGCCAGATGGATCAGTATCATAACATAGTTTTATTTAATTTTTAGTGATGATGGCAAGAGGCAGCGGCCACATTAAATGATTTCCAAATCCAAATTAACAGAAAATACTAACTATGCTACCTCAAACTTACAGAAAATCTACTCACCTGACAACTACATATATCAAAAGGTGCATCATCTGCTAAAGCTTTATCCAGGCGAACCTGAATCCATCAATAAACAATTGTATCAGTATCAACTCCATAAGTGTCAGATAAAAAAAGTGAATATTTGATTGACATAGTAGTTCGCAAAACTAAGCACTCATTACCATGATACACAGTAAAATTATGCTCTCATTGTTTACATCTACATAACTGAACACTTAATTAATTAAGTGACTCAAGCAAGTCAAATGATATATAGCACAACATATGCATTTGTTAAAGAAATAGATGGTCTTTCAAATAAACAAGCTTCCATACACGTAGTCACCTCAAAACAATCTCCACACATAAGCCGACCAGGAAAGGTAAACTTTTTACGACGTTGATGATGATCTGCATCACCATTGTAGCGTGTACGACAATCTTCTATCTGCCAATAAATCGTTGAACACAATAGCAAGAGGTCAATGTCAACCGAAATGGAGTAACACTAACAGATACATATAGAACAAAAAGGAATTTCCCTTGTACACAATGTTACCAAAAGGATATGAACGTATGTATGAATAAAATGTAAAAATATACAAGTAGAGAACTGCACTTCAGCTCATGATAATTCTCGTTCCTCTACAGACTTCAGTAAACATACAATCATAAAAATGAATTAATTAAATCTTATCTTAGACAAACAAAAAGTAGAGTTTTCATGCATTATAGCGTCATCTTAATTCTTATCTTAACTTTTCAGTGTCAGATATATTCAATCATAGAAGTAACCATTTGATTATTCACCTAGAGTGCTTTTCGAACAGAAATAACATTTTTGAAGACGCCTGCCTTTTGATATATACTACTTATCATTTTGAAGCCCTAATTGTGACAACTATCTAGGTGCCTAACCAAGGTTGGCTGGGATGTGGAACAAATGAAGAAAAATCAAATTACACTATGTAGTTGGAAAGACTTTAATGTGCAACAGTGCAAAGCAAAACAGCACCTCCAAAAAATTAAAAAAGTAACTTTTTTCCTTGTCTTTTCCTAAAAGAGATATAATACATGTCACGTGCCAAGTAATCGAACGTCTAAGCTTCCACTGCATACATTAATTAGGCTTTATTTATTTCCCTTAGAGTGGATGATAGGAAATGGAAATATATGAAGCACGAACACGCTCTCGACGATGTCGATGCGCAACACGGACACAGACTCTCGTCAGACATGCTCATAGAGTATGTGAGTAAATATTATAGATCTGGTTTGAAGTACTTCAAGTGTGGAAATCTAAATTACCATATCTAAACTTCAATGTCCAAAGACAATGCATTTAAACGAAAAAATCAGAGGGAATAGGTAAATTGTCATTAAGTTTTCAAATTGCATGCCGGTATACACAAATAGTTTAGTGTGTTCCTAATCTGCCGCCGTGCCGCGTCCTACTTTCTTGGAAAATTTTGTGTCAACCTGTAACTATTGTGTTGGAATGCTAGCATCAGTGCTTCTTAGAGACAGTTTTCGTAAAATTGCATAATTAATAATTTATAGGGTTACTTATGAATAGATTTAAATCTCTTGTAGAGTAAACTTTGAGTCATCATACTACTAAGTCCTAAAAAGAGTCATTCTTTCCTTTTTCGTTTGCCCAAAAAGACAGTCACATTTCAAAGCTTTTTTCATTATTTTTCAAATTATTTTTCTTTATTTTTCGAAACTATGATGTTTTACTATCGCGTCACAAGAAAGAGATACAACTTTTATGCAATTTAAGTAAAATAAAAGAAGTAAACGAAATTTTTATTTTTATTTTGATAAGTGAAAGTAAAAGTTTTACTTCTCAAATGCAACTCTTTTTTCGGACGGATGGAGTACCACCATTATAAGTCGGTATTGAAGCTATCTTCACAGTAAATGACAGAAATATGGCGATAAAGGATTAGATTTTGCAATTCAACAAATTTTAGATTGTATTGGCTAAATGTTAGTGACCCAGAGTTGTATTGGTTCATGATCCACTCAAAGAAATAATATCACATTTAATTTTGGAAGAGGGATGAATTGGTAGATTTTAATAATTCAGCATTTTACTGATTTACATCAGTTATCAGTTCTGTTTCCCTCTAAAACCTAATGCAAACAAGATTAGGGTGGTAAGGACAGTTGTCATCTAAGATATGGGAGTAAATAATCAAAAGATATTCTAATAATCTGTGTTTTTTAACAGTAACCGAACACTCATTAACACACTGTGTTTTTTAACAGTAACCGAACACTCATTAACACACTTCTCCGGAGTAATTCGTATAAGTTTCCCAGTTCATTTGTCACTACCAGTTTTTGCTTGCTCTATAAAGGTCAATTTCTTTGTTGCAATTTAAAGAGCATGTAGTATCAAGAAAATTTAAACAGACCAGTTATCAACTAATAACCCACTTCAAAAATTAGTGACACTAGCATTGAAGTTTAGTCGATTTACCGAGCCTTCAGCTATGTCAATGCCAACATAGTATCCGATTTTTGCCTTGTCCCATTTGATTAGATCACCGCCCTAGTAAAAGTGAAATAGTAACAAAACTGAACTTAATGATAAATTAAGAGCATGGTTACATCTTACTGCCCAAAGAATTACCTTGCCGCATGCAAGATCAAGAACCGAATCCCCACGACGTGCATAAAGTTGGATTAGAACACTTTTAATCTGTCCAGTAAGAATATGATTATTTAAAAAAAAAAACACTTGATTAGTTTTGCAATAACAGAATCCACATAGTCTACTTGAAGCTGTAGGGAAATGAAACATACCCAGTTATTGAGTTTCTTTAGATGGATAATAGGACTAGCTTCTCGCTCTTCTAGGGTTTGATTTGTCCTTGCACTATAATGGTCTGCCACTTTCCTGGCAAAAAACTTTGTACTCTCGTCCTCTAGAAACTGTGATTCGCCTGAGAACAAAGTTCAAAGAAACCAACATTTCAATTGGTTGATGAGATTAAGAATAGAAAAAGGGCACCTAGTGCCCAAGCAGGGGAGAATTCAGTGATTTTGATCAGAATGATGCCTTTCAAATTCAGCTATAGGGGCAAAATATAATTTTTTTTACCAGTGAATTCTAAAAACTCTTATGTCCAGTACTTCAACAGAGTAAAATTTGCTACGTAATCAAAACAGAAATCATAAATATTGATAGATGAATAATCACCTTCTGGGTTGTATCTGACTTTGGATTGAGGTGGTCCTAGAGAAGCTGACGATGAGGAATCTTGATAACCACGCTTCATTGCCAACGATCAATAACAGGCCCGAACTTGATTGGAGAGGAGGTAAAAAAGCTTTCAGTTTTGTGTAAGAGAGATGTTTATATGCTGCGTTTAGGTTATAGAAGAAGTCAAGAAGAGAGGGTAAAACTACTAGGAATGATGGTTTAGGTTTTGAGAATAGGGCACTGATATCAATACAGATGTTGCTGAGGAAGGGAGCAGAAAGATCAAACAGAAGTCACTGAAACAAAGACAACAGTCTAAATCCTATAAAAGACAACATAAACATAAGAAGAATGTAACAATTAAAACACCAAATTGCAGAATCAATCAAGAATTAACAAAAATTTACTAAATTTATATGGCCCATGATGCAACTTTGCACCAAAGATCTGAACTTTGATAAAAAAGAAACCAATCAAAAGTAAATTCAATAACCAACAATCAAAAAAGGTTCAAATAAAATAACAAAAACAACACTCAAGTTTTGATTCATGTAAAACATTCAATTGAATCATAAGAGAGATGAAAATAAACGAAAGAGTACGAATGTGTGCGATGAAAGTCAAAATTAGTTGCTGACCTAGAAGTGCTTGTGGCGGTGAAAATAGAGGAAGGGGGCGACCTATGATGCACGGATACGCTCTGGAGGAAGCGTCCCGCGTATCAGATACTCTCCGTATACGGATACTCTCCGTATATGGATACGCTCCAGATACGCTAGATACGCCCATGGATACGTCTAGGGGGCGAATTGTCACTTTCTCAAAGTTTCGATACGCCGACCCAGATACGCGTGTCCGGGAATACCCGACTCCGGATACGTCTCACAAAACACAGTCATTTTTGTCTTGAAAAAGGGGGAGAAAATGGAAATCTCTAATTCACTTACCTTAACAATCGACTGGCAAGGGAGAGTCGAAAGAAAAAAAAAGACACGGCATACCTCACATATAGGGGTGGCAATTGGGTGTTACCGGATAATTTGGATAAAACCATTATGTACCCATCTATGATGCACGGATACGCTCAGAAGGTAGCGTCTCGCGTTTCGGATACACGACCGATACGGATACGCTGCACATACGCGGGATACGCCCCTAGATACGTCCAAGGGGCGAACTGTCACTTTTCCAAACTCTGGATACTTGACCCGGATACGCGACCCGAATCCAGATCCGCCCCTCAAAACTTGGTCGTTTTGTCTTGATGAAAAGGGGATAAATCAGTTTTTCACAAACCCGACATACCTCATGCTTCGATGCTTCTTCCTCACTCTCGCCGTCGCCACTGGTCCTCGAACCCTAGCCGCCGCCGTCGCCACTGGCCCTCGAGCCCTAGCCACCGCCGTCGCCTCTGACCCTCGAACCCTAGCCGCCGCCCTTGCTTCGAGTTCGAGACTTCTTCAGTCGAAGTCGAACCTTCCTCTTCGTCGAACCTTCTTCGTAATTTAGTATTATAGTATATTAGTATATAGTATTATTTATTTGTATATAATATATGTATATTATATATGTATATATAATATACTTTACTTATAAAAAAAAAAAGAAATATATGTATATTATATATGTTGTTTATTTATATCTAAATAATATATGTATATTAATATTATTATAATAATATATGTATATTTATATGTTGGTCCTTATAGCTTAAATATTTTCATTTTGATCCTTATAGTTTGAATATTTACACTTTACCCCCACGTATCCGTATTCGGGATTTTTCAAAAATCTCGTATCCCCGTATCTCGTATCTACGAATCCGTATTCGCGTATCCGTATCCGTGCAACCTAGGTACCCATTAAGCTTAATGGGTGTTAATGGATAATATCCAATTCTATCCATTAATAAATGGATATTATCCGGATAATACCCATTAAGTAACATCATATTTTAATTTATTTTTGAGTATTACTTTTCTAGATATATTATTATTCACCAATCACAACACATAAAAAAACGTACAAAACTATACAAACACACACACACACACATATATATATATATACTTGTGTTAATTGCAATTGGCAAGCAAAACAACCATAGCTTGGGGACCTTTCTAGAAAAATCTATATCACAAAATGCTTTAGTTGTCTCGGCACATGTTGGCTATAAAATATTTTTGTCCTTCCAAATAAATTAGAGAAATTATAGTAGAATAAAAAAAAGTAACATATACAAAATTTAAAAAAGACAACAAGCAATGGATAGTTATGATTCCGACTATACTAACAAACACCCACGACTATCAGACCAATACTCTCTTCGTTTCGGGTAACGTTCAAAAATTTAGTCATAAAAATATAAGTAAAAATATTATTTCTCATATCCAAATTAAAACAGTAACCCTTCAAAAACTCACAAGTAACCAACATCTTTCGGCTAATCATAACGAATCTCAAAAATCATAATCTAATTTTCCTTGTAAAAACTAAAGACAACAGAAACTAAAATAAATCATAAAAAAGATTGCTACAGAATTAACAACGCATCCGTAAGTCAAAGATGATTAATCACCTTCTCTAAAGTTGCTCTTCCAATGGTCTTCCTTCTGATTGCCTTCTCACTCCAGTTATCTGGAGTAAATATCAAATTGACACAGTTAGATACAACCTAAAAAAAAACAACCAAATCCCTAAAAAAACAGCTCATTATTTCAACATGTATGCATAAATGGTTGGCTAAACTTGAAACACTGGTTATAACTGAAGGGAATTTTGTGCAATGAGCCCTACAATGTTAATAGATAAACATCATTATTTCAACACATAAGCAAGATGCCATGCTGCTAATTGATGGTTAGACGAAGCAAAAGGATACTCGTATCTGAACTTATATCACGTTTGACAAAATCCAATATATGAGTATCAAAACAGTTACGATATTCTTTATGAACCTAGATGCAAAAATACCGTTAATCATCAAGGCAAGGAAGACAAGAAGAGAAATAAGATTCCGGGAAGCCATAGATGCAGCCCCAGGGTTGTCTGTGAAGGAATGATAACAGAGAAATGGAAATGAAAGGACATACAGTTTAATTTAAGTGTCTTTTGTCACTACTTGTTTGTAATTTTTCTAAATGCTTCGTTTGGGCATATTTTGTTAGCATTCAAATGGAAACAGGGAGTTCCCCATCAGGTTCTCAAAATATTGGAGTAAACAAAGTCTGCCCTTAATAGTGTATACTCTTATCCAATGGGAATTCTGTCTATGTTTACAATTTGCAAGTCGGGCTCATATATTGATGGTTCATAAACAGTTACGATATAAAAGAATACAATAAATAAATAAAATTAAGGGTAATCCAATATATTGCAATTGGTTCATAAACAGTTACGATATCTCTCTTAGTAGAAACTGCAGATATTGAAAGCATGTGTAATTTGTCAAATTTGATGTGAAAGTTCCCAAATGCAGTCGAATCATAAATAAAGGGTTTCTGATAGCTAGAGATTACACATATATGACATTTCACACGCCTTGCTACTAGATACATAATTGCAGTCAAACAACTATCAGAATCTTCGAGGATACTTTTTTCATCTTCCCCTTTTCATTCCAAACTTAAAGATTTTAAGCAACCTTTGCAGATTACATATAAAGAGATTTTTTTTCCTTAGAAACTGGAAGAACCCACTATCTGTGGCTAGAAAACAAACCAGGAAGAAAAGGCAGAAACAGGGAATAGGATTGCAAATTAGGGAAGAATTGTGCAGACTTCTGCTCTAATACCTCTTGAAGCAGCATCAGTAAAAGAAACATTTTTAGGGAAGTATAAAATAAAAGAAATCAGGTGTCCCTGGGGTTGAAAAGAAAATCAAGCTTCCTTGAAGATCAAAAAGGGAAATCACTTGTCCAATATCCAAATATTTAAGTCTAACTATTCTGTATCATAAGGAGCCTTTATGTAGGCTAAGGGATACTTATGCCTAAAACATAATTTCCCAGAAATACAAAAGACACGTATTTTAATTTTAATTACAAACGAACCCGATAGAAGAAATAATGTAAGCAAATCCCTAAAATAACTAATAAAAGAATCAAAAAGAACGTTCTATGTCTTTGCGATTCCAATGCTCCATAGCTGATCCTAATTTAGAGGGCCCTTTTTGTGGATAGTTTCGGTTAAATCTTTTGTCTAGTTTAGTTTCGATCTCGTATACCTCCGGTGTACAATGCTCTCTAGATCTAACAGCTTTGTGAAAGTTCTAGGTAGATTCCTATTCAAGAGTTAACTTTAAATGGGAGGATTCTTGCCTTGGGAACGAGAACACGGCCTTTATTTATGGTGAATAGTGGATGACACCAAGTATATTACATATTAAATGCCAGGAGTTGTACTTTCATCATCCATGATCCCTTAAGATTCTTATGGCAAGCAATTCGATGAGAGGGGACCAATATCAGCTCTCTGCCCGCATGGTAACCAGATTGTATGTGTCCCATGTAGGAAGCACTTATGGTCTACTCACAGTTCTAGACACCAGACCAATAACTCAGAAGGTTCAAAATACAGGCTCAACCTTAAAGGCCCTAGGCTTTTTAGCTGACTGTTTTACTTAAAGTAGGTCATCTGATAATGCCTTAAGTTGGGCCATCATTGAGGATGCAAGCATCAATCATAGGTTGTTGCCAACTACGCTGGGTTTAAAAAATCTAAGATCCTCTTTGTTGAAGTGCCATGGCGCTTGGGTCGGCTTACTGTTGAACTCAAGGTTGATAACTAATTAAGATCTTCTTTGGTGAGTGTCATGGCTCTTGGGCTGGCTCAGTCACTCAGGCCATAAGCAACTCTAGGTTGCTGCACGAGAATTCAAACACTGTTAGTCTTGTAGCACGTTAATCTCAGCCAACACGCTTGACCCAAGCATCACATGGAGATGGCATGACAAACCCCATACAACTAATGCACTGGAGCTCTTCCACATACCCAAAGAAAAAAATGAAGTGCACCCAACAGACTAGATGGTTTTAGGAGGTAAACAATAGTGCGATTGGAAGTTTGTATATAATTTATAATAAGATAAGGTCATAAAATTGATTTCAATCAAATGTAACCACTAAAATGGTTATTTGGATAGCATCAAAATTCACAGTTAAAGGAAGGAAAAAAAAACAGTAGACGACTTATCTTTTGTCTAGTTTAGTTTCGATCTCGTATACCTCCGGTGTACAAGGACGCGTCACTTCATTTGACGCCTATTAATAATGGGGGTGTAGATGGGTCTCATGCAGTGAACTGTGTTAATACACTAAAGGCTTCAATGTGGATTTGTTCCCGTCGTCGCTAATGAATTACAACTTGCAGGTAATTTATTAAACCAACAGTAGTTAGTTGTAGCCATGATGCATAGCAGCGTCAACTAAGACTCTATCTACTATGATCTGTATTTAGGATAGACAATACAAAAGGCACAGATTAGGTTGTTTTCTGATGTGATGAAATGGGTATATATCTTGTTTGACGTAAGAAGCTTTAAAACAAAAGACAATTGGAGATGACGTGAGAACTGAGAACTGAGCCCTCCATACGGGAACTGAAAGTCATCTACCTTATAATCACCACTTATTTAATGCATTTAATCATAGATAATTCAAGTTAATAATGCAAAGTATTTAAAATTAGGTATACTTTCTCGTTGTATCAAAGTACACACCTCAAACCGTAATGTATAATAGCATAAGGACATGATTGAATAGGACAGCATCCGTATGTTCATGAAAATTTAGCTCAAGTCGTTTGAATTCAGATATGGGTAAAGATTGGAATTCAGATACATGATTGGAAACATGTAAAAATTAACAGATGATGATTATTGAAGAACCCTCCTAATCCATAGAAGAAACCACAATTTTTAATTTCTAGGGTTTGAAAAATGAAGAATACCTTTTCGATCGAGGATCGTGAGACTATATCCAACGATATTCTGGTTGCTTTGTCAATTCACCATCATCGTTGCCGATCCCTTTGTTGGCGAGGATCTCCACTCTCGCTCAATCGTCACTCTCGAACTGTTGCCCGTCTTTTTGTTCGAAGTCGTGACTCACGGTGGAGTTATTTTCGGGTTTGGATAAAACCAATGGATATCCGGGTTAAAACCCAAAATTATTCATTTTGTTATTGGTTCTTTGTGGATATTATCCATTAACAATCATTAAACTATTGAGTGTTAAATGGATAAGCCCAATAAGTCATTTTTAAATGGGTATGTTGGATAATCTATTGGGTTGGTTAATAATTTGCCACCCCTACTCACATATGCGATATATGATATGCCTCTCCTCCTATCGCCTCGCCGCCGTGCCTGCCGCTGCCTCGCCAAGCTTCAAGCCCTAGTTGTCGTTGCTTCAATCCCCCTAGCCGCCACCAGACACCCCCGTAATTTCGTACCTTCCGATATATACGCGTAAAAAATATCGAAGCTGTAAAAACATTAACAAATGTCAAGTTACGCGTCAAAATTGCGAAATGACAAAGCAGATGCATGTGCAAAAAGGACAAATCTGCAGGGGGCCAAAGTGTCAAAAATGAGCCATGTTTGAGGTTTGGGCACCACCTACCAAGGGTTTGGGTGTGGCGCCCAAACCCCTATAGGGTGGCACCCAAACCTCTTCCCAAGCACTATTCATCACTCCATTTGCCTTAGTAAAATGCAATTCATCGAACGCGGTACATAACTCCCTCACGATGCAACGAGAGAAATCACAAAATTCCAACGATGTCCCAGCCTCCTTCCTATAAATAGCAAAGGTTGTCAGGCTCCCTTCATTCAAATAATTCATCCATCCTAAAATTTCTCTCTGCTGCTTCTCATTACCGGCATGTCAAGAAATAAATACCGATAGATCAATTTCTAAAGCCTCGAAACCCCAGCTAAACCTCCGCCAACACAACAAATCCAACTAGAAGTGTTTAGCCCCTTGACTAGGTATTCACCCCTTTTCCCCGGTCCAAAAATCGTGGATGTTAGCTTACTGCTTCCGATTTAAAAGGCCGAAATAGCCGCAGTAAGTCGTTACTCCGCCCCAAAATTCCTTTTCGATCAAACAAACAACCGAAATAAGCAGTTACCCGCCCGATCCCGAGGCCGAAAAGTAACTGCAACACGCCCAAATTCACACAACACACAACTTCAACCGCACTGCATGCCGAGAAAAAAGACTCTCTCCCCGAGGACAGCGAAAGCACACCCCTACGCCAAGTTGTAAGCTTTTATTGTTAAAGTCTTTTATTTTTATGTAATAGTATTATCGATCCGGCCCAATGTAAATATATGCTAGTCATGCGCCCGAATTTTATTAGAAATAGTACTAAATGTAGCGTTATTATGGCAAAATATTTTTAGATGAGTTTGTATTTATTTACTTTATTTATTCAATAAAATCTTTATTTGTAAATGTATTATTTAAAATCCTAGTTCAATATCAAAATATAAGGCTATGTCATTTGATTTTATTAGGAAATAATACTAAAAAGAGTCGTTATAATGGCCAATTATTTTAAATGTGTCCGTAATTATTGGAAAGAGGCGACCGTAAATAAGAAATAATTTAACGATATGCTTTTAATTTTCCCTGTCAAAATAAGACCTTATTTGCTGGAAATGACAATAAGCATACTACCAAAAACGCCGAGATCGAAAGGGCGAGTTGGGTGCCCTAGACCTTCCCAACTCGTAAACTTAGCCTCCGAACCCGTTTTCTAAAAATCTGGTTTTTTTCTGGTTTTCTTTTTATTTTTGCCTTAAAATAAAGGTGGCGACTCTAAAACATTTTGGATCCAAGGCTCGCAACATCTTTCTTTAGACTTTCACGCTTCTCCCCTAAACAAGGGAGAATGGGAATGGAAAGTGCGATGTATTCCTATGTCAGGGTATCCCTAAAAGCGGATAACCTGACAGAAAACCCAAAAGACTCATAGTGATCCGAAAATAGCCATGTAGGCTATTTTCATAAAATCCATTGAAGGCCGCAATATTCTTTCTTGCACTTCTCTTTTCCCGAAAGATAAAGGGAGGACGGAATGGAAGAGTAATGCATTCCATATCCCGTTATCCACGAAATAAGGGATAACTTGATATGGAAAACCATAAGTTCCCATATTGGATACAAAATTCAATTGTATAAACGGGTGAAGACATCTCTAATATAGCAAAGAGCTCCAAGACTCCTCCTTTGGATTTCGCCTTCCCCTAAACAAGGGAGGGTGGAGAAGGCCAAGATTCCGCACGTCATCGCACCCCATCCAGAGGCGCCGCGGGCGCCGAGCACATTTCCCGGAACCTCAGTCTTCGACTGGGGAGATTGTTTTATTTTAAATAAAATGGAGGCTAGACTCATGAAAATAAAACCTTTTTTGTTTTTATTTGTTTCGCCGCAGTATGCTTGTCATATTAATTCATTTACGCATTTTGAATAAAAAGTGTTCCCATTACGCCGTGGCCATATTTGTGGATATGATCCTCCATCCTGGCGAAGCCTCTTCTCGACACCTGTTACGTGCATGTTTAAGAGTATAAAAAATATATATACATATATACATTTTGTAAAAAAAAAAAAAAATTTAATATTAAGTATATAAATATATATATATATATATGTCAAAAAAAATGCATAAGTTCAAAAAAAAAATGCGCACAAAAAAAATATATATATATATGTCTATATATATGTGTTTGGCTTACATATATATTATTGTGTAATACTATCCTGGCAAAGACAACAAAAAGGGCCGGGCTTTGTTAAAAAAAAATTCTTCCATTTCAGCCTTATATTATTTTATTCTGCTTCATCTTCATTCTGCAAAATATATATATGTATATATATACATGCATTCATTCTGTCATTTTATTTTGGGGATTAGGACCCATTTTCTAAAAATAAATAGATTCCCCACTTTTCTTTCTATTTCTTGATGGTATGCTTGCTTGCTCACGCTTAAGCTAAGCAATGAGAAAAATCCATACATAACAAAGAAGACAAAGTTATATCATTTTATTTTCTATTTCTATATCTAAAAAAAACTTTGCTTTATATACTGCATTGCATATTCAATACCCCATACCATGGCCACCACCGCATGTTTAAACAACGTTAGGCTAGATATAAATTTTCGGATTAACTTCAAGCCCACCTGGTTCAGCATTTAAATTATGGGTCACCAAAAAAATGTGCGCAAGTCCAAAAAAAAAAAAAAAATATGCCAAGTCAAAAAAAATGCGAAAAGTATATATATGATATATATATATATGCAAGTCAAAAAATTTTTTTTTTTACTGGGGCTGATTTATTATTTTTCTAAATGCTCGACCTAGATCATTTTGAATGGTGGATCCCGGAAAGAGTATAGGCCCTTCGCCTGGGATCAGTCCGATCTTGGGGAGTCGAAAGCGAGTGGAATACGTTGGTCCTATACTGCGGAAAAGAATCCATTGTCCAGAAAGTCCCGAGATTGTCAAAATTAAGCAGTGCTTATCCGGTCATTTTAAGAATAATAAAATAATAATAAAATATACTAATAAAGGCACGCCTGATCCAAGCCGGAAAAGCCTTCCCGGCCTTCCGATACCAGCCCATTTTCCCTGCCCGGGATTTGGAAAGGCGCAGCTGATCTTGGCCGACGGATACGAATCAAGTCGAGAGATCGATCGGTGTCGAAAACAGACGAGTCGGGGCAAGCTTGACTCGGCGGATCACAGTTGAGACGGTATGGCGAGAAAGTGAAACGATCTGCTATGGAGTGCAGTCTGAGGGCTCAGGGTATGCTCCGACTCGGCAATGCCGGTGGCTAGACAGGAATTTGGGTGCAGTGGGCGAATAATGAGCCAAATGGCTAACTTTGGTCAGAGCTTGAAATCGGTGGTGAGGTAATTTCTTCCCTGCGGTTCCCGAGGGAAGCATCAACCTCACATACACTTCCAAACCACCGGCTAAACACTAACCCACCAAACAACTGTCATCACTCCAAATCCTAACCTCACCAACTCCCTACTACCCAAATGTCAATCCTTACTCATCATATCGTCCATATCTATCCCAAACACCAACATTCCCCGAGTCCAAATGACCTCCCTTTTCCCATAAACAACCCGCTCCAAAATAGCCCATGGATCCCAAGCTATAACCGTCGGGCAAGTTACTACCTACTTACCTCCCAATGATCCACGGCCATCATGCCAGATAACCCACAGCTCAACATCCACCCGGCTCAAAACCTATATCCCGACTCAAAGAAACCCGTACCACTGTCAACGATCCACCAACCCGAAATCCATCTTTGCCCCGAAATCCTATACTACTCGGAGTCTCATCGGCTCAAAACCCGTATCGACTCCAAATCGAGGTCGACTCAGAAGTCCATATCCGGCCCAAAATCCATACCGGCTCAAAATCCGACCAAGATCCATACTGACTCAAAATCCATACAAACACCACGGCCAGTAACCCGGCTTTCCCAAATCCACTGCGGCATATACCTAAAAACCAACTCCCCGGCCACCAAAATGGGCGGAGCATGGAAAAACATGAAAACCATGATGCTCAAACTTCAACAAATTCTCTACACGGGCAGCGGCATTAAAACCTTCGGCCGTCGCCCCCAAATTTCAAAATGCGAACGCCGAAAAATTCGGCGGAATGGATGCCTATCTCCCACCTAAATCTTACTCTCGGCATGCAATCAAGAGGGGGTTAGTTTGAAGCCATGGCCTCCAATTTTCACCTCACCTTAATAGGGGCTAAACAATGGTTAATGCTAGCGGATATGATAGCACCATGGGCACTTGGGACCAAATCATTTGAAGGGTTCCTAGAAAGGTACAAAGATAATACCATCACTTTGAAAATAAAGGGAACTTGAGGCATGCACCCAAAAGAAAATGAAACATTCACAATTTGCAACGGATGGAAGGATAAAGTCGCCCGGACTGCGGACATACTGATCCGTGAATCATGCGAGAATGTTCATCAAAAACCTCCGGCCCATTTACCTAGGCGCGTGCGGTATCTCTATACAATTTCAAAGAAATAATGGAGATAAGGTCCGTATTGATGAGGAAATACGCACGGGATCCCTAGAGATTGATGCACATACACCCCCAATTTCACTCAGCTTTCGAATCGGATGAAGAATC
>CM028384.1:26765675-26787620 GCA_013146195.2 Codonopsis lanceolata | reverse complement strand
GGCTGGGGCTCTCAAATTCAGAGAAGAAAGATGTATGGTATCTAGACAGCGGCTGCTCAAGACACATGACCGGAGAATCCTGCCTTCTCTCTAACATTTCTGAAGGAAGGCCCTCCAGTCATCTTCGGAGACAATGCTAAAGGAAGAACATTGGCACATGGATCCATCATTCGAGGAAATCTCTCCATTGGAAAAAGTCTCTAAGTGGAAGGTTCAAAACATAACTCCTGAGTATTTCTCCCCTGGGTGACAAAGGGCTTATCTATCAATTCTCCTCAAACAAGATGTGATATCAAGGATCCAATTTGCTCAACCTTATTAATGGACATAGACAAGTGGAATGTCTATGTGATAGATTTGAATGCCTACTGTGAAGTCGGTGTAATCTATGTTGTGGCAACTGCCAAGACAAAAAGCCTTGTGGCATAAAAAGACTCGCTATTTGAACTTCAAGTATCCGCCAAGCTATCCAAAGAAGGTCTAGTTAAAGGATTACCAAAGGTCTCGCTGATCATGATCGCGTGCAAAGCGTGTCAACTCGAAAGCTCTCAAAAACATCATTCAAAAGCAAGCCGACTCTCAACGACGAGACCTCTTCAACTACTTCACATGGATCTCTTCGGACCAGTCACTACCATTATCTATGGTGGTCACAGATACACGCTAGTAGTAGTGGATGATTATACAAGATACACTTGGACAGAGATGATGTCTTCTAAAGACCACACATACGATCTTCTTACAGCACTATTCAGAAGACTGCAAACGCAAAAACTCGATGAAATCAGTGACGTTCGATCAGACAATGGTACTGAGTTCACTAACAATGGAATAGCAAAGTACTGTGATGATCACGGCATTGGTCACAACTTCTCTGCTGTAAGGACACCACAGCAGAATGGTGTTGCAGAAAGGAAAAACAGAACACTTATCGAAGCTGCTAAAACTATGCTTGCTGAAGCAAAGTTGCCCAAACACCTCTCAGGGCGTAAGCCGGCCAACACAGCTGCTTCACTGAACGATCGTTGATCAACAAATTTCACGGTAAAACACCCTATGAACTTTGGAGAGGTGAAACCCCAAACATTGGATTTTTTAAAATCTTCGATTGCAAATGTTTTGTAGTCTACAATGGTAATGACTACAAAGGTAAATTTGATCATAAAGCCGATGAAGGTGTATTTCTGGGTTATGCTTTATACTCCAAAGCTTACAGGGTTTTCAACAAAAGATCATTAAAAATAGTTGAATCTGTTCATGTCTCATTTGATGAATTTGATTTATTAGAGCCACACGTGGCTCCAAATGTTGCTGATGACTTTGTTAATGTTGAGACAGGTACCTCCCAACCATCAACCTCTCATATACCTAATCCCTCACCAGCAACTCAATCAAATATCTCTGACCATCATTTATTATCAAACGGGTCACCAGAAGACTTCAACCCTGCTCAAGAAAACTCAATTCCAGAACCCTTTGTTTCTGAACCTGAAAATCCTATTCCTCAACTCACCTATGAACCAAATTCTAATCAGAATACTCATCAAGACACACCTGATCTTCCTTCTAGCCCTTCTTCTGAACCTTGTCATGAAGAAACAGCAGCAAATCATCACATTCCTGCTGTCACAAGAACATGTAAAGACCATCCAATCTCTCAAATCATTGGTGACATTCATGTTGGAGTACGAACCAGAAGATCCTCCAAGAATGAATGTATGTTATGTGTCGTTGCATTCGAAGAAGAGCCAAAGAAGATCGAAGAAGCTCTTCAAGATCCAAGTTGGCTGGAAGCCATGCAAGAAGAACTTCAACAATTTGAACGATGCCAAGTATGGAAGCTAGTCCCAAAGCCTGCTGATCATACTGTCATTGGCACAAAATGGGTGTTCAGAAACAAGAAGGATGAGGATGGGAACATAGTGAGAAACAAAGCAAGACTCGTTGCACAAGGATATCGTCAAGAAGAAGGAATTGACTATGATGAAACGTTTGCTCCAGTAGCAAGATTGGAAGCTATCAGAATCTTCTTAGCCTATGCTACATACAAGGACTTTGTGCTGTATCAAATGGATGTCAAGAGCGCATTTCTAAATGGGGATCTTCAAGAAACGGTCTACGTTGCTCAACCTCCAGGCTTTGTGGAGAAAGGAAAAGAAACTCATGTCTACAAGCTTAAGAAGGCTCTTGATGGGAACCCAAAAGTGTGATAAAATTAGCCGGTTTTATGATTTATTTTAGAGCAAAATATTACACTTTTGATTGGTTTTTGTACTGATTATGATGTAGGTACACAGGCGGCTGCAAAAGAGGAAAGTGCTGGATTCAGGCAAAGAGGGAAAACTTGGGATGTCACATGGGCACGTGATATTCACATTTCGAAGCTGAGCTGTTGGTTAGTTACTGAAGTTTCAAGCAGACTTGTTGGACAGTTAGGAAATACAGTTATTTCTGTCTAATTCAGTTTATGTATTAAATGAAAATACTGATTTGCAAGTAGTGGGAGGTTTTTGGAAGTTATCGGTAGTTTTAAAACTACCAAGTAGTGGTTTGGTGGGAGAGTGGAGTCATATTTATGTATGTATCTTCTGAACAGAAAGGGGGGAGTTCGGCCAAGGAGAGGGGAGATTATTCAGTCAGTAACTTGGGAGATAGAAAAAGAGGAACAATTGTTAGGAGAAAGTGTAAGAACTTGTAAATCTTCTTTGAGATTCATACCTGCTGGGAACAAATCATTTGGTTTTTCTTGTAAGTTGTTTTTAATTATGTTTATTAGCTAAGTTTCTTCTTCCAGTCAATGAGAGATTAAGTCTCAAGCTTTTCATTTATGTGAGATCTAATTGATCTAATTCTTGTGTGGGTTTTGAATATTCGTTCGTTCTCCGTTTTACACGTAGGAAGATTATTGTGTCTAATTAATGTTTAATGGCCAGAATATTAATTAACATAATAATCTAAAGCTAGTTAACGCCGTTGATCCGTAATTGTCCTCGGTCTTAACAAAGTGGCAAGTAATACACCTTTTAGGCATTACAAGCATAATCGGACCGTATTACGGGTACGGATGATCATTGTTACAAGATATTGCTTCAATACACATGGCTCGAATCGGTCTCTCGACTTAATGCAACCGAGTTATTAAATCTACGAGCTGGAGGTTGTAATTCGGTTAGACAGTAATTAACGAGTGTCTCTTAATTATCAATACGGTAAGGAGAGATTGAGTGTTAGGCGTTCGTCGACACTTTTAACCGGTTTATTTGAAATCCAACAAGATATTTTTGCATCGATGATCAGAAATAAAATGCGAGATCTAAATTGAATCATTGGTCGGAATTTATTTTATTGAATTAAGTCAAGCATTAATCTGTTAGTTTAATTAGAAGCATTAATTTTCAGTTAATTAGTTAATTAGTTTATTTTTAGTTAATTAAAAATATAAATTAGTATGCATTATTTACTTAGTAAAATTCTAAAAAGAAATAAATACAACGTTCCTGTGGATACGATCCCGACTTACCTTATACTCGTTATTAGGGAAGTAGGTGAATTAATTTTGACGATTTGACACTCGTCAGCTCTTTATAGCCTTAAGCAAGCTCCTCGGGCCTGGTATGAAACTCTATCCAAATTCTTGGTGGAACAAGGATTCGTGCGAGGAAAGATCGACACCACTCTTTTCATTCTCAAGCACAAAGGACATTCTCTGTTGGTACAAATTTACGTTGATGATATTATCTTTGGATCCACCAATGAGAAGCTGTGTAAGCGATTTGAAACACTCATGACTTGAAAATTTCAAATGAGCATGATGGGAGAACTCACATTCTTCTTGGGTCTTCAAATTCAACAATCCAACAAAGGAATATTCATCAGTCAATCCAAGTATGCTAAAGATCTTGTCAAAAAGTTCGGATTGGAAACAACAAACACCTTTGATACACCAATGGCTGCTAAATGCAAACTTACAAAAGACTTACAAGGAAAAAAAGTTGATATCACCCACTATAGGGGGATAATCGGATCTCTGCTTTACCTCACCGCCAGCAGACCTGACATAGTGTATGTTGTTGGGGTGTGTGCTAGATTTCAAGCAGACCCTCGTGAGTCACATCTTCTTGCAGCCAAAAGAATCATTAAGTATGTGCCAGATACCACCAACTTAGGTATCTGGTATCCAAGGGAATCTTCTTTCAACCTGGTTGCTTACTCAGATGCCGACTATGCTGGTTGTCAAATCGATAGAAAAAGCACCAGTGGAACATGTCAATTTCTAGGAGATAGACTTGTCTCCTGGGCTAGCAAGAAACAAGCATCGGTTTCCAACTCCACCACCGGCGAGTACATAGGCTGGCCGTAGGCTAGCCGTCAACTACTATGGATCAAACAGCAGTTGGTAGACTACGACATCAAAGTAGCAGACTGCCCAATCATGTGTGATAACACCTCAGCAATCTCTATCACATACAATCCCGTGATGCACTCCAAGACAAAGCATATCGATGTTCGATATCACTTTCTAAGGGACAATGTAGAAAAGAGAAACATTAGCACGAAGTATATTTCAACTGACCATCAACTAGCAGACATCTTCACCAAAGCTCTAGAAGCAGACAGGTTTGCTTATCTAAGGGGAGAGCTTGGTATGCTTGACTCAACTGCTTAAATTTAATTTTAATTTAAAATTAATATTTCATTATAAAATTTTGAAATTTCAAAATTAATTTTTTAAGCAGACTTGAAAATTTCTCTTAAGCAGACTTATTACTTTTAAAAATAAAATCAAGAATTTATAAAGTCACTGGGAGAAAAATGTAAGCTTTCTAAATTTTAAGTTTTAGAGGGACGTTTATGAAAATTGTGAGGGACTGATTTCAAATTTGGTTGAGTTAATTTATGGAAAGGTATTTTCTTCTCTTTCCTAAAAGTCGTCATTCATTAAGTCTTGTCATCAAAAAGGCGTCTGACTTAATGACATTTCACAAGTCTCTATGACTGACGGCACGTCCTTTCGTTTATAAACCCTCAACCGCCAAAAACTCATTTCACAAGACTGTCTCTTGCTATTCTCTCTCTCTAAAGCTTTCTTCTCTCTAAGAATTTCTGCTTCCTTCGCCCTGTTCGTTAGTCAATTTTGCAGATTTGCTTCCTTTTCATCTTCCTCTTCTGCAAATCTTCGACAATGGTAAGAAATTTCTAACCCTAGCTCAGTAATCACAGTGTAAGCACAAATTTACACACTTTTGTCTGTAAGTACACCATTATTGACTGTTCATGTAACTTCTTGCCCCATTTCTCTTAGAACGTCAAAACTTACTGTTCATTACTGGTATTATCTACTTATTATTGTTCACGAACTGTCGATTTTAGTATTCTGAGTAATATTTAGCTTGTATATGACATTTCTTGAGTTGTCTAGAAATTTCTAGGGCTTGATGCTATATCTTGTTCATATTCCGAGTTCTTGAGCTTTAGCCCTAATTTCTGAAATGTTTTAGGCTGGAACTTCTTCTTCAACTGTTGTTCCTGAACAGGCTCAGAATCCAACTCTTGAGATTCCATCGTTGCCCCCAACTATGTATCATCCAGGGATGTGTATAGGCGAGCCGTTCGTGCTTATGTTCACGGGGTCAAAATTGTGGATGACTGAACGATGCGGGATTCGCCTCTGTTCATCTTGGACGATGTTGACTTCAGCTATCTTCTAGTGGAAGAATTCTTCCAGATGGCTACAATCAATGAATCAAGAACATCCATCACTGCTGTAGTCAGGACCATCACCGTCACTATCATTGCTTCCAGAATCGCCAAGATTATTGGCGTGGAATTCGATGGCCCCACTTCAGCGGCAGATCTTTGAAAAGGCCTTTGCTTGGTCTTATATGCGTGGAGAAAACACTCGAGGGAGGCTGCTAAGATGAAGAGGACCCTATTCGAAGATGATGTCTATTTCCTCAACCATCTCTTCGACAAAAGTATGATTTTCAAGAATGGTACTCATGATGTAATGACTTCAGAACAGCTGGAATACACCTCTGCTGTCATCCTCAACATACGACTTAACTGGGCACAGATCTTATTTGAGCTGATTTGTGATGCTGTTGATGATGTCAAGAAATCTCTCAAGCAGAAGCGACCTTTTGTTCGTCTTCTCAATATTCTTCTTCGATCAAACACGCAATTTCATACTCGCATCTTTGCCTTTGAGAAGAGAAAATTTCAGAAATCCATCCAGTTTACCAGCACCTTCATCATTAACACCCTCAAGCTGAAGAACGAGAAGAGAGTTCAGCAAGGTCTTCACCCTCTGGTTATCGTTCATGCCCTGAACCCGCCTCCTCTCAAAATCATCAAGATCAATCCAGAGACGACTGTGGATGCTCTTATGGCTAAGCAGCTAGCTAAGAAGTTCTCCAAGGAAGCTGCTGCTGAAGGCTGCTCCAACAAAGCTGCTGATCCTGCTCCCTCCACAACTCACAAAAAGAAGAAGAAGATCTCTTTGTTAAGGAGGAGCCGGTCCCCAAAAAGAGGCAAGCTGCTTCCTCTTCAAGTACTGCCGAACCTAATCCTGCTGGCCCCCAAGCTAAAAGGAAAAAGAAGACTGTTGCTCCATCTGCTCCCACTCACATGCCAGTTGAGGCTGCCGAACCTGATCCTGCTCCCCTCCGCACTCGAAAGCGCAAGCCCAAACGCACCGAACCTTCAGAACCCTTCATCCCCTTCGTTCCACCTTCCTCTCCTATCACTTCTTCCTCCCCTTCTCTCACTTCTTCAACAGCCCCTGCTGCTGTTGGGGAGGAGCCTGTTGCTACCCCTCCTTCCTCACCTACTTCCTCTTCAACCGCTGCTGTTGTTGAGGAGGAGCCTTCTTCACCTATTCCCAAAAAGAAGAAACACAGACTTCGTAAGAAGTCTGTGGCTCCAACACCCTCTTCTCCACCCTCTCAACCCATAGACACTATCCCTTCTCCACCATCTTCTCCCGAACCTATCTCCATCATTCACCCAGAATCCTCTCTAGCCATCGTACCAGTTCTCACACACTCTTCTCCCTCTACCTCCTCTCCTTCCTTCTCTATGCCCGAACACTTTTCTCCTCTTGCCCCTCACATCTCTACTCTTCTCTACCAAACAACCTTTCTTCCCGAAATCTTTCCTCCCATCTCTCAGTATCTTACTCCTATTTCCATCTCTTCTGATCTTTACCAGATTCTCTTCCCTTCCATCTCTTCTGCCACCCATTCCTTTCTCTTTGATTTCTCTTCTATTTCCGACCCTCTCTATCCTTCTACCTCCCCTCCTAACTTCATTCTTCTACCCGACTATCCTTTTCCCTCCTACCTCTGAGAAGCCACTTCTTCCTCTTCTACTTCTTCTTTCTCTGTCAGTAGTCTGGCCACTGACATTGAAATTGATTCTAAACCTTCTTCTCCTCCACCTACAACCTCTGCTGCTAACCAACCTGCTTCTTCATCTTCTTCTCCTCACCCTGCTCCTAATCCTTCTCAGACACATATCTCCGTTAATCTCAACCCTTTCTCCCTTCCAAATAACTCTACTGATCCTTCCCTTCTGGATCTTCTTTGAGCAAACAACGACCAGCTCGCTCAGCTCAACAGCACGGTCTCATCTATGGCCCAGCAGATCGACGTACTCAACTATGGCCTCAATGCTACTCATGCCACCATCTTTGACATAGGCAAGATTGTTGATCAACTGGTGAACGACACTGCTCAAGCCTTCACTACTCACCGGTTCTTAGTTCAAGATCAATAGGCTGCTCTGATAGGGATGCTGCACTCGCAGCAGATCAGGATTCATGCCCTTTCGATGAGCTCAAGACAGGAATGGCTCGAGCAATTATTCGTCGATGGGAGGTTGTTGATTTCACTGATCTTCGCCTTGTCAAGCAAGCTGATGCAAGGGCTGCTGCTGCTGAACAACGTAGGGTTGGTGCCATCAGGGAGGAGAGAGCTACTCACTTCTTGAATCAAGCCCTGATTGAAGAACAGAACCGACTCCGAGAACGCTGAATGACGAATCGAGTGCGGGTTGGAGACTACTTAGAAAGAAGGCGTTTCGGCCCGATCTATTACGAATACGTGGTATTTAGTCACGTATCTTTGTTTTTAAACTATCTTTGTTTTGCCAAAACCTGCTTTAAGCGACTTGTTTAATCACAGATGACTTAGTTTCTTTCAAGTTTAAATCGCTTTATCTTGATATTATCTGCTCTATTTAAACTTCGTGTTTAAATCTTTACATGTTGCTTATCTCATAGATTTAAACCCTGCTCTACTTAGTACTTGATTTTAATGCTTTTCTCTTGTAAGTACTTAGTATAGCTATCTCTCTACTATGACTTCTGTTTTGAGAGGCATGTCTGCTCATCTTAATAAAAATCTTTAAGACATGTTATTATCCCAGTGCATGATTCAAAGTCTGCTAGTAGCTGAGATGATGACATCAACCAAATAGGAGGAGATTGTTGATTCCTAATTCTAGATTTGGTTGAGTCATCCTCTGATTCTATTGTACAGTGGCTAAAAGGTCTGCGTACCGATTAGTGTGGCAACTGTCTTAGAATCAATTTGTTTAGAACTGTTTATGTGTTAGTCTAGGCGCGGTTTTGCAAAGCTTCTACAGCAACCTTGAAGGACCATCAGACTTTGAAGTTTGCTCAAAGACCGGAAAATCAAATTTGGCCAAATCACAAAATATGACACGTGTGCACCTATTTAGATATTTTCGAAAATATCTAGTCATTATGTCTTCATCAGATTTCACTTTCAAGAAGTCAACTCTGCATGTTGACAAGCTGTCAAGCTTTCTCTGGCGAAGGCGAAGACATTACGTTTTGGCTAAGAAGACTTTCCAAGCCGCAGAACACGCACTGAAACCTTACTCGAATTGGGAATGTGCACTGCTTTGCATCTCTGATGACTGTGGTTGTTACATCTCCCAAAGCGCCGAATTACAATCAATGCAAAAGAACGTTGGACACAGTTCAATCTGTCTCAATCCAACGGTCTAAAGATCTATTCCTGGTATTTATTCAAGTCTTGAAGATCTGAAGAAATAACTCTTGCGCATTAAACCCTCAAGCTTCATCTTCAACATTCAAGCATTCAAGAGATCAAAGGACAAGGACTAACACTTCACCAAACTTTCTGAAGCTGCAGATCCGTCATCTTAAATTCGTTTTCAGCTTCATTTAGTTTGTCTTTAAAGCGTTTCTTTAATTACGCACGTGAAGAGAACAATTAATCATTGATTGTCTCTCTCACCTTTATACACTTGGTTAAAAACTTATTTTGTACACGATCCATTAGAGATCTTACTCATAAAACCTAGTGGATAAACAAGTGCACTTTTAAAATCCAAAGCTAACCACTTTGGTAGTGGATGTAGTACTATTCACAGTACGAACCACTTCAAATTCCTGTGTGCTGTTCGAACTGTTCTTATTACTCTTATTAGCTGCTTGTGCTTAATTGTTTCAGATTCTGCACTACCTAAGCAACACTCTTGATAGTTCAGAATCTACTTTATTTCCGCTGCCAAAACACTTCTATTTAAACCTCTCAAGAAATCTTTAAGAAGTGTTTACGAAAAGTTTTGCTAAAAATATAACTAGGCTATTCAACCCCCCCCCCTTCTAGCCTAGATTGAGCCTATTTTGGGACCAACATGTTGATTACCCTTTTAGGAGGATTCGGTAGAACACCTCTAAGTTTACTTTCAACAGGTACAGGTGCCTTGCCTGTTTCATAGACAAACTTGATAGTCACCGGTAGAGATTTAGTAGGTCTACCGCCAGCAGACTTTGCCTTAGCAGAGTTGTTGCTGACAGACTTTAGTTTCTCTACCGTTACTTTCTCAGGTTTCTCATCTGAAGCAGTGATCTTGGCTTTCCCTTTCTGAGCCTTGGGGTAAACATAAGGAACACTTGAATAACCAAGGCCTTGTTTCCTCTTGTTTCCGAACGTTTGTTTAGAGAAAGAGATATCATTAGCAGTCTCGGAGGATTCACCTTTCTCTGTGACTGAAGGGAATGTCATATTGGGCTCATCGAAGTATCCTAAGCCAGATTTATCTTTACATGATTTTTGGCTAGAAAGGATTTCTTCAAAGGTATCCTTAGAGCTGTTCCAAGAGTCAATTGTCTTTTGCAAGGCAATTTTCTCTAGGTCAAGTCCTTTGATGTGCTCAGTTAGACATTCAATTTTGTCACAAAGGAATTTGTTTTCTCCTTTGAGTTTGATACTTTCTTGTTGTGACTATTGAGAGTTTGAATCTCAGCCATCGAGATTTCTCAGCAGTAAGTTTCTCACAGTTCTTGGCAAGTTTTACATAGGCTACTCTAAAGGAGTTGAACTCTTCAAGCATATCTTGATTATCCTTGAGAAGTTCTTCCTTACTGAAGTTGTCACTGTTGATCACACTTTTATCCAAGGGACTAGGTAAGATTTCGACTTCATTTTCAGAGTCATGGGTGGGAACTGAATCATGAGCTATTAAGCATATGTTAGCTTGCTCACAATCATCCTCTTCCTCTTCTGAATCAATCTCAAACCATGTAGCAACATGTTTGTCTTCTATGTCTTTAGCCAACATACCTTTTTGTTTTTGAAATTTTCTATAAGTAGGTTTTCGGTATGCTTCAAATTTTGGCTTTGGACATTCGGAGGCAAAATGACCAGGTTTTCTACAGTTGTAACATACAAGCTCTTCTTTAGATGAGCTTTCACCAGTTTTTCTGAAAGGTTGTTGGTGTGTGTTCTTCCTTCCATATTTTGCAAATTTTTGAAAACGTTTTACGAACATAGCAAATTGTTCATCTGTAAGAAAATCGTTTTCACTGGAGGAAGTGGAAGGTTTGTTTTCAACAGTGGTTTCTTCTTGGACCATGGCTGGCAAGGACACAATTCTGAAATGTTTGTCCTGCTCTAAAGCTTGATTTACCTCCAGCTCATAAACCTTCAAACTTGCGTAGAGACTACGGAGAGTCATCTCGTTTAAGTTTTTGGATTCTTTCATAGCAGTGGTCTTAACATGCCATAAGCTACCTAGAGAGCCTAGAAACCTCATGTTCATTTCCTTTTTGTCATAGGTTTTACCAAGAGAAAAACAACTATTAATTACCTCACTGAAGCGATCGTATGCTTGTCTCAAGGTTTCCTTTGGATCCTTTTTGAAGGAGTCAAACTGCTGGATGTATGTGTATTTTCTGTTATCTCTTGTGTATTGGTCTCCTTCCAAGTATTCCACAAGAGCTTCCCACATCTCTTTTGCAGTAGTACATCGGATCACTTGCTGGTATGTGCTTGTGTCTAGAGAGCTAGTGATGATATTGATTGCTTTACTATCAAGCTCTACCAGTTTTCTGTCGTCCTCTGTCCATTATGATTCTTCTTTGGGAACTTCTGCAGGATTCCCAGCGATGGAGGCTAGAAGGTTGGCCTTCATTGGTACGTGTTGTCCTGCAATAACACACTTCCATAATCTGTTGTCAATTGAGTTCATATAACACATTACCTTATCCTTCCATACATCGAAATGTACTTCGTCCAATATTGGGACGTGGTTCGCATTAGATGTAGGCAGCATGTAGTGTGTTTGTGCCATTGGATCGAATCTCTCAAGAGTTTAATCTTGGAAAAACTAGTTTTCAAAGAGTAAGGCTCTGATACCAATTGTGGGTCCCAACGGGCACAATAATAAGCTAGAAGGGGGGGGGTTGAATAACTTATTATACACTTAAAAACTTTTTAAGATAGTTCTTTGAAAGGTACTTACAATCTATTGAAAAGATTGAAGTAGCGGAAGTCTATCAATGAAGCTGGTTCAAGTCTGCGATAAGGACTACTGGTAGACCTTAACAGGTTACTTAAGTGTTACTGTTAAAGGATAAAGATAAACTAAGTATTAAGCAGTTCAAAACGTAGACAAACAGAAAAGGAATTAACACAAGTATTTTGGGATGGTTCACACTATAAGGAGTGCTACGTCCACCACCAAGGCAGTCAACCTTGGATTTAAATAGTGTACTATGTTTTTCACTAGATCTATTACAAGGAATATTCCCAATGGATCGTGTACAAAATATTGACTTGTGTTTGGGGGTTAAGGAATTAAATATCTGTGTAAACATGATATTTAATTCGTGCAGAAGAATAGTTTTGAATGAAAACAACAAGAAGTACAGAAGTAAATGTTGATGCACAGCTTCTTGTTGTTGACGAGGACTTCTTGATCTGTTTAGGATCTCTTGAATGCACTGAGTATTAAGACTAAGAGTTGTTGTAGATTTTCAGAGCAATTCGTCAAGTGTCTTTTTCAGTCTTTAATGGCAGCATTTATATCATGAGCATTCTTGAGATCTGTTGGAGAAGACGAAGACTTAACAGCTCTATTAGGTTGAATGCATTAAATGCATGGGGCTGTCAATCAAGAAATTCGTCTTCACAGATATCGGCGGGGGAATGAGCGAGATCTTCGAAAGTTGGGCAATACGGATGTCGGATACGTGAGAGTTGTTGCAGCGGTAGGTGACGATCCTTTCACCTTTCCTTGTTCGCCGTGAAAAGTCTTCTGCTTTTAAAGCCGCTTTCGGTGCGAGATGTTAGGGAATGTCTCAATTTAAATTCAAACTGATAAGGATAAATTTAAATTGATCCATTAGGAATTGCTTGACCGGACACGTCATGATTGACCATGTTTACACAAGGTCTGCCGTTGTAAGCTTGAGCAGGTCTTTCGGTGAAGCTTTGAAGATGTCTTCCGCTGAACCTGTGAAGTCCTATAAAAACTATATTTTGGCAAAGTTCTATACACAGTTGCCACGTTAATCGATACGCAGCCCAATTAACCACTGATGTATAAAACTAGTGTAATGTATGAGCAGATATAAATCTAATTACGATAAGTATCAACAACAAGAAAAAGAAGAAAAAAAAGAAAAAAATTAATAAACAAAGTCATCGGGTTGACATGTCATTATCAGCCGAATCCGCGGCGGCCACCCGGGCGCGAAAAGGTAAGTCAGGTACAGTATTCTTACCCTAACCTCAGAGTAATTTCCTTTTAAAAGGAAAGTTTTTTTAAAAAAAAAAGAAAGAAAAAGTTTTGTTTTGTTTTTCAAATAAAAGGAAAACTCTCTTTCGAAAATGAGTTTTTATATTTCAAAAGGAAAAAAAACAAAAAAAGAGGAATATTTCAAAACAAAAAAAGAGAGGAATATTTCAAAAAAAAAAGATGAATATTTCAAAAATACAAAAAAAGAGGAATATTTGAAAAGGAAAAAAATCAAAGAGAGGGAGAAGAAAGGAAAGGAAAAAGAATGATTTCTTTTCACAATTTTCGAAAAAACTTGAAGAAAGTTTTCTTTGTCGTGCTCGACGACGGATTTTTATCGGTCTAGTGCAGTTTTCTGGAAATTTGAAAGTTTTCTTATTATGTTTGGAAACAAGGTATTGACCAGCTAGACACAATTTTGAAAATTCTTGTTAACATGTTTCAATAACAAGGTATTGACCGGTTGAAATGTGGTTCCCAAAAAACATTCAAATCTTCATGCCGTATTTGGCGGCCGTTCTCGACCGTTTGAATACGGCTTTTTCAAAAACAAAAAAAATCTTTTTCCTGTTGTGTTCTTGATCGGGTTTTGACCCGAGGAACATAACATCCTCATTTGGTTGTAGTTTAGGTTTTTGGTCTGAACTACGTTTGGTCTGATTTCCTTTAATAAGGAATACGTAGGCAGCCTACATTAGTATGTCCGACCATCAGAGCACTTTAAATTCATATCTGCTTAAAAACTACGATAACCTGCTATAACTGACTAAATATGTCTAGGTTATGGAGTTTGGATAGCATGATAAACTGTGCATTATAACTGCTACCAATTGCATTTCTCTCCCGTTTTAAACTGAACGAAATTGGAGAGTCTATTGTTTATCAATGATGTCCGTCTACTCAGTAAGCCTTGGGTTACCCGTAGACTCCATCGTTGAGGGGCTCTATAGACACCCCAATTTTGTACCCCTGGTATGTGTGACTCTGACATGTGATATCAAGAACTGTTCAAACTTAACAAATGTCAAGTTACATGAGTTAAAAATGCGAAAGGCAAAGCAGGATGCACAAAACAATGAATTACGAGGGGTGAAAGTGTCAAAAATGAAAGAGGAATAGTGGCTTGGCGCGGCCTAATGAAGGTCTTGGCGCCGCGCCAAGGAGGGGATAATGTCGCGCCAAAGGTGAACAGTAGGCCCTCTCACTTAACGCATTGTGCACTTGGTGAAGCCCGGTGTACAATCAAACGAAGCCGATTGAAGAATTCAGGAAATGTCCGATGAATCCCTCGTCCCACCTATAAATAAGAGAGCTAGGCTCCCTTCTCATTTGTTCAGAAATATCGCAGAGAAACGCTGAGAGATTTCTCCGCGTTCTGTTGAAGCCTTAGTTACGAGAGGTGTGAGATAGGTGAGTGAAGCCCACTAAAGTCTCCAAACCCCGTCCAAACTCCACCAAAATAGATATCCACCGGTTATAAGTGATCCCTAGCCTAGTAGTTAGGCATCCACCTCACTTCCCCGGCCCAAAAATCCCAAAGGAAGTTGTTACTTTGCCCGAGTAATGTGCTGAAAAACACAAAAACTAAGCCATTATTCCGCCCAACCAAAAAGGCCAAAACCTACCGAAATAAGTTGTCACTATGCCCGAGCAGATAAGCCAAAAGTCACCAAAATAAGCAGTCACTCTGCCCAAATCAAAACAACAACCACACAACAAACAACAAAAAAAACTCCCTCTCCCTGAAGGACAGAGCGAGCACACTACTGCTCTAAAAGGTAAAAGCCTTTAAGGGCGTTATTTTATTTATTTATTTACTTTTCTGTTCATTTACTTATTAAAGTTGTTATTTAAATCCGGCACAATGTAATCAATATAAGCTGTTGTGCTGCCCGGATTAGAATAGGAAATATTATGTAAAAGAGCCGTTATAATGACCAAATATTTTTAAACACATTTGTAATTACTGTAAGGAAATGGCTGCAAGTCCATAAATAATGTAGCCATGGATGTATTTGTTTTAATTTCCTGTCTTTTAATACTTTATTTATTTACCAAATAAATATAACAATAAGCATACTTCAGCCAAAAACCACTTTTGAGACCGAAAGGGCGAGTTGGGTGCCTAGCACCTTCCCAACTCGTAACTTAGCCTCCGAACCCGTTCTTTTTCTCTGGTTTATTTTTCTTTCTTTTCTGGTTTTGCTTTATTTTGCCTTAAAATAAAGATGGCGACTCTAAACTTTTTGGATTCAGTGGGGCCTCGCAACACTCCTTCTTTGCACTTTTCCGTTTTCCCCTAAAAAAGGGAGAATGAAAATGGAAGGGTGATGTATTCCCATATCCTGGTATCCCCTAAAAAAGGGATAACTTGATGCGGGAAACCATAAGTTCCCATATTGGATAAAAAATCAACTAAAGGCAACCGAGGCGCATTCCAACGCGCTAACATAGACAGCACTCCTCTTGCACTTTTGATTTCGTCTTCCCCTAAACAAGGGAGGGTGGAACAAGAGCAGTGGTGTCCCGCATCCAAACGTACGTGCACCCCTAACCAAGGGCGCGCGAGGCGCGGACGCATCCCGGGAACCTCACAGCAGACAGTCAAAGCATACGACAACACCAGTCGATGTGTCTTAGGGGTGGTCACTTTAATGATGACCATTGGGTCGTTAAACATGCCAGTTGAATTCCAAGTCCTGGATATACCAGCCACCTTTAGTCTGTTGCTGGGACGCCTTTGGATCCATGGGGTAAAGGGGGTAGCCTCTTCATTGCACCAACGTGTCAAATTCATCCACGATGACCACATAGTGATTATTTTGGCTGATAAGATCGTGGAGAATAAGGAAAACGAGAACCTCCCAATCCTCGAGATAGAGCATGAGGACACTGGTATTTTCCTCAGTGGCTTTAAGGTTATCCCCCAAGATGTGGTCAACGCCATTGAAAATAGCCGAGAAACCGACATCATTGGAAAGAAAGTCACCTCCCTAGGAAACATGGTCCCCTTAAACATGTTTCGGAAAATGAATTATATGCCTGGTCTAGGTCTCGGTAGAAATCAGCAAGGGCTTGTTAATTTAGTCCAAGATGAACTTAAGGAATGTATCCCTCCTTTTGGTCTAGGATACACGCCTACTCCAGTTGAAGTGGCCGTAGTCATAAAACAGAAACGTGAGAAAAGAAAGGCAGAAAGAGAAAAGCGTCCTTATGAATATTGTGGGTCCCAATGAGCACAATAATAAGCTAGAAGGGGGGGGGTTGAATAGCTTATTAACACTTTAAAAACTTTTAAGTAAGTTCCTTGAAAGTTACTTGCAATCTATGAAAAGAATCAAGTAGCGGAAGACCTTCAAGAAAATTGTTCCGAGTGCCGCCGATAAGAACTACCTAGACCTTTACATTACTTAAGTTCTCACGAATGGATAATGTAAACAATGAAACGAAAGCGGTTCAAGTAATAGGCAGACGGTAGGAAATAACACAAGTATTTTGAGATGGTTCACACTATAATGAGTGCTACGTCCACCACCAAGGCAGTCAACCTTGGATTTAAATTGTGCACTATGTTTTCCACTTAGATCAATTACAAAGAATATCCCTAATGGATCGTGTACAAAAATATTGACTTGTGTTTGGGTCTAGGGAATTAAATATCTGTAAATACGAGATATTTAATTGCAAGTGTATATAGTTAATGGAAGTTAACAACAAGAAGAATAAAGCAATAAATGTTGATGGCGCTTCTTGTTGTTGGCGAGGACTTCTAGATCTGTTAAGGATCTATTGAATGCACCGATTGGTGAAAGACTTGGAGTTATGAAGTTTCGAGCAATTCTTTAAGTGTTCGATTGATTACATGCGGTGTGCATTTGTTCCATCTTCAATGGCGGTATTAATAGCAGTGCATTTCAAAAGAATCGTTGGAGAGGGCGAAGACTTCAACACTCTATTCATAAATGCATTAAATGCATGGGGTCGATCAAGGATTTTCGTCTTCACGAGATATCTAGAGCGGATAATCATTTCGAGATCTTCAAAAAGGTGGGCGATTTGGTGTCGGATCGAGAGATGTAGCGAGAAAGTAGGGGACAGATGCTTTCGCTTTCATCGCTCAGACGAAAAGTCTTCTGCTTTTCGGAAAGTTGCTTTCGGCTTGACATGTCGGGGGAATGACTTGGATTAATTCAAATGAAATATAGGAATAAGTTTGAATTAATCCGGTTAGCTTTTTGGAGAGGACACGTAGAAGCAGTCAGTGGACACGAGGTCTAGATCTTAAGCTTTGAGCGTGTCTTCCGGTGAAGGCGAGAAGGGGTCTTCCGTGAACCTGAAAAGTCCTACAAAAACTATACAAGGCAAAGTTCTATACACAGTTGCCACGCTAATCGATACGCAGCCCGATTAGCCACTGAAGTAAAAAACTAAGGTAATGTACTGATCAGATATAAATTTAACATAAGAATCAACAAATATCCCCCTCTCCAACCATATAGAAAAACCTTAAATGGTTACTTTGTTAGGAAAGGGGAAACTGAAGCCTATCTCATGTTTCCAGAGCCCTAGTTAGACCAGAATGAGAAAAGAAGCCCAGGTTGGGAAATCTTTGAAGATGTTAGTCTTCTCACAGATAGAATGGAACAGGTTACCCTGGAGCCCCGTAGCACTGCATATAAAATTGTCATTGTCGAAAATACTTGGTCCATAGACCAAGATGATTATGCTCTAGCCTTATTAGATGATGATGGTCTAGGAGACAACTTCCTGGGTATGATAGACGGAGGCACTTATTATAAAGAGCTCCCTGCTGAGTTTGAGCTTATTCCGATAAGCCTCTGCGGGTACACCACGACCGGCCCGCTCCTGACGCCCGCAGATCTGGTGGACCGCTTTGGATATACTATCCCTATTCCTTTCCCTAGCTTTACGGATTGGTCATCTACCGATACGCTACCTAAAGTTGAGGATCTCAAACCCCAGGTCCTCAATAATGTAATAAACCCTGTACAGTTTGCTTTTAATGATAATCTGAATGTCTTTGCTTATTCCTTAGTTGCACCTACATTAAAAGACACATTAAATAATTATTATGATAATGAGTCATTTAATGAAATGGACCCAAAAGATAAAAATTATTTGCTTGAGCTTGTAAAGTCAGTTGAGCACCAGGAACAACACCATTCATCAGCAACAACTGAAGACACGTCCACTATCAATCTGGGGCTGGACAATGAAATCAAAGAAATCAAAATCGGCAGCTACCTGCAAGGCTCTGAAAGGGTAGCACTCATGGATCTCCTTAAAGAGTTCGTGGACATATTTGCCTGGTCCTACGAAGATATGCCGGGGCTAGACCCAGCCATAGTCGAACACCGGATCCCCATATATCTGGATGTTCGGCCAGTCAAACAGAAGCTCCGCCGGATCAAGCCGGAATGGTCACTACAAGTTAAAGGAGAAATTATGAAACAGAATTTCATTTGGGTAGTTGAATACCCGATCTGGCTATCCAATATAGTGACTGTTCCCAAGCCCAACAGGAAAGTCCGGATCTTTGTAGATTTCCGCGACCTCAACAAAGCGTCGCCCAAAGATGACTTCCCTCTACCCAATATTGATATTGTGGTAGACACCGTCGCTGCTCACAAAGTCCGATCCTTTGTCGATGGCATGCTGGGCTATAATCAAATCAAAATGGCAGCAGAGGACCAGGAGAAGACCTCATGTAAGACCCCGATTCCCGGTTAACTTGAATTACGTGCAATGCTCGCACTTTTTCTCTTGTTGATCGCTTGTTTGGTTTGTGAGAGAGTCTAGATGTGTATGAGAGATCACATTAAGACCAAAACACTTTTAAGAGATGCCATTTAGTTGTTAACGTGCTAAAGTCACAAGTCGTAACTCGACGATAGTCGAAATGCGACGCGATTGAGAGTTTACTCGGGTTTTGTGTTCCTGACCTCGATTTGGTCCTAGATCTTTACATGATGAGTAAATAACATGTTTAGATATGTTAGACTTCTAGATGGATCCATATATGTAAGTATTAGAGATCATTCATAACATCCTTAACATGATTTAAATCTTGTTTGAATGTTTATCGAATCGACGGTTTGATTGCTACTTTACTTCTTGTCGTTCTTCTTCTTTGTACGATTTTTTCGGTTGGTATTATTTTGACCCTAGATGACTAGGGGACCTTGGGGAATTAACTTAGAATTATTTTTGAGTGGTCGTGTAAACGTTTACACACGCTCGAGTTTGATTTTCGGAAATTCGCGTATTTCCGAAGGCCACGATAGGTCTGTAGTATTTTGGCTATAACTTTGTGTAGGAAACTCGAAATTCGGATCTGTTTGATGCGTTAGAAACTAGACTCATAGATCTTTCTAACCATACCTTTTGTGTAATTTTAGGATATGTATTTCGGTACAGGAACATTTTGTAAAATGACCCAAATTCTGGTCTACTATAGTTGACCACTCATTGTGTGTTAGACTTTCTTTTTGGCCAATCACACACCTACCCTTAATGATAAACTCCCCATATTCAGTTCTTAAACCATCCTAACTATGAACCATTGCATGCCTTACATCTTGTGGGAGTTTTGAGTGCATGGAAGGCACTTGGCAAGGAGAGACATCAACATGCATTGGCCACTCCTCCCACTCACATTTTCAGCCATAGGGTGACCAAACACACCCACTAAGCCTCCCATTTTCTGCCATCTCCCTCCAAAAACGTGGCTGAATACTCCTTGAAGGTTTGAGAGAGTTCTTGAGAGGTTCTTGAGTGTTCATCAATGGTGGCCAAAGCTAGAGGAATCCATTTACAAATCCAAGCCATAGAAGTGAAGAGGAAGATGAGGAGAACCCATTCCACCCTTTGTATGTTTGATTTGTTTACTTGTAGTGGTGATTGTAGGTAAGCTACTGTACTCTTATATGATTTTTGGTGCTCATTGACCCTAAGGAAAACAAGGGTGCTATTTGAGGTCAATGAGTACACATGCATGCTTTGTGCGATTTTATTTTGAAGTTAAGAGTGAACTTGCTAAGAATCATGTGTAGGATGATTTCTATGATTTGTGAAGTATGTTAGGGAGGTTCATTGTGTAAGCTTGGACTTTGATATGATGAGTATATGATTATAAGTTGATGAAGTAAATGAGTTATTGATTATAAGTTGATGAAGTAAATGAGTTATTGATGATGTACATGATTTTTGGAGTTTATTGGATGTTATGAATTGTTAGAATTATAAATGGATATATGTTTGGGAGTTTGGAAGTATACTTGTTGAATCTCTATTTTTTTTATTGTAAGCATGAAGAAGAATTTTTACAATGAATTACATGTTTGAATGTTTCGTTTGACTTTTAAGAATAAGAGTTGACTATTATGCATATGAGAGTATGTTGCCATCTAATTGATGAATTTTTTATTATAAGCATAAAGAAGAATTTTTACAATGAATTACATGTTTGAATGTTTCGTTTGACTTTTAAGAATAAGAGTTGACTATTATGCATATGAGAGTATGTTGCCATCTAATTGATGAATTTTTGATTATAAGCATGAAGAAGAATTTTTACAATGAATTACATGTTTGAATGTTTCGTTTGACTTTTAAGAATAAGAGTTGACTATTATGCATATGAGAGTATGTTGCCATCTAATTGATGAATTTTTTATTATAAGCATGAAGAAGAATTTTTACAATGAATTACATGTTTGAATGTTTCGTTTGACTTTTAAGAATAAGAGTTGACTATTATGCATATGAGAGTATGTTGCCATCTAATTGATGATTTTTTTATTATAAGCATGAAGAAGAATTTTTACAATGAATTACATGTTTGAATGTTTCGTTTGACTTTTAAGAATAAGAGTTGACTATTATGCATATGAGAGTATGTTGCCATCCAATTGATGAATTTTTTATTGTAAGCATGAAGAAGAACTTTTAAAATGAATTACATGTTTGAATGTTGCGTTTGACTTTTAAGAATAAGAGTTGACTATCATGCATATGACTATATGAGAGTATGATGCTATCTAATTCATGAATTTTGGATTATGAACATGTATAATGAATTGTCATTATGGATTTCATGAATAAAATGTTATGTTTGACTTTATTGGGTTGAGTTGACTTTTATGCATATAAGAGCATGTTGGTCAACAATAATTCATGAATTAGGTATGCATCATACTCTTGATTATGAGTATGCTAGATGAATTTACATCTTGTTTGGATAAATGGTTATTTTGAATGAAAGCATGCTTGATTAAATGTTAACATGAGATACATGCTTGAAATGTGATGGTTGACTTTAAATATTAAGTGTTGACTTATGAATGATGATTTGGGGATTGTTGTTGGGAAGGTATGAAATGTTGGGTTGCACAATGTTGCTAACCTTAAGAACTTAGCCATGAATAATAGCTAATGAATAATAGGAGGGCTATGATGCAAGTAGCTTCTATGCCTTCAAATTTGAAAATAGTAGAAATGACTCAACGGAGTCGATTAGTGGACTAATATGATTATAGTGAATCACATATTGAGATCCTACGAATTTGGGGTAGTTTTGATGGAGGTTAAACCTCCGGTTTACAAGTGTATGAAGAACACTTGGGTATTAGAGACTTGATATTAATGCTCTAATGTGTTTGTGTGATAGTTAGCATAGAAATGCATAACTATGTGATTTAAAAAGTAAATATCTACTTCATTGGATTAGTGCGGTGTGTTGTACTTTTCCTTTGTTTGAGCATGTGAGTATATATTACATGTGCTTGAATTTGAGTCAGTGGCGGTTTGGTCGTAATGTTAGGCAATGGGGCGATTCATAGCCTTTGG
>CM028384.1:26718571-26765575 GCA_013146195.2 Codonopsis lanceolata | reverse complement strand
TCCGGCATCCGTTGACACTTGTCACATTAGCGAATGTATTTATCTGCGTCTCTCATAAGAGTAATCCAGTAGTACCATGCGCATAGAACTTTCTCTGCTAGGGCTCTGGTGCCCGAATGGCCGCCACATTCTCCTTTGTGGACCTCGTATAGAACGCCCTCAGTTAACTCCGGGGGGACATAGCAAAGCATAGCTCTGACCTTAGATCGCTTGTATAGGATTCCCTCGACCACCGAGTACCAGTACACTTGGCTCCTAACTGTGGTGGCTTTGACTTTGTCCGCTTGCAGGATTCCCTGCTCGATGTAATCCTTGTAATCGTCAATCCGTCGTTGGCTCGATGTCCATTATTACTGGTCTATCAATGGCCAGAGTTTCCAAGTGCTCAATCATTACTGACGGATTTAACAATGCTAGACTTGCTTTGGCAATCTTGGACAAGTAGTCTGCCCGTATGTTGTCAGCTCTGTCAATTCTGATGATCTACCAAAACTTGAAATTCTTCAAGATTTCCTTGACTAGCTCGCAGTATTTGACCAGGGAAAGGTGATGCACCATATATTCCCCCAGGACTTGGTTCATTACTAGTTGTGAATCCGAGTATACTATGACCGCTTCTACGCCTATATCAGCTGCGAGCTCAAGACCAACGATCATTGATTCGTATTCAGCCACGTTGTTAGAGGCGGGGAACTTGAATCGGAGAGCCAATTCAAACTTTGTGATATGGTCGGGAGCTATGAGAATGATGCCGGCTCATTTCTTGGGCTTTGCTCGCCGCTCGGAGTCACGTAAAGGTCCCAACAATAGGCCGGTCGAGGCTGGGGAAGCTGCTTGTGCCCGGACTCTGTTGGTTGTTGAGCTTCAGATTCTTCTTATTGAGTGAAGCTTGTCTCCACCAAGAAATCGACCAAGGCTTGGGCTTTGATTGCTCACCTGGGCTGGTAGTCGATGTGGAATTCTGTGAGCTCGATTGACCAGTTGAGTAGGCTACGATGGCAGGGCTTGTGGAGGACTTTCTTAAGGGCTGCTGTATACTATGATTACATGTCCATAAAAATAATCCCTTAATTTTCGGGCAGCTATGACAAGGGAATAAGCTAATTTTTCTACATTAAAATAACAACCCTCAATAGGACTGAAGGCCTTTGATACATAGCACACAGGTGTTTTAATTCCTACCTCTTCCCTAAATAAAACAACGCCACCCGGCACTGTGTGGTGCCAGTCTACATATAAGGGCTCCCGGTATGGGTCGCTAAGGAGTGGCGGCTCGCCAAGATATTTCCCCGATTTCTGGCTGAGGGCTTGAGGCTTTGGCACATTCTTCATTCCATTCGAATCCCTTGTTACCGCACAAGACTTTGAAGAATGGAAGGCACTTATCTGCTGACCGACAGATGAAGCGACCAAGGGCAATGATTCTGCTGTTTAGTTGTTGGATGTGCTTGATGCAGTAAGGCTGCTCTATCTCGACCAAAGCTTGTATCTTCTCCAGATTTGCCTCTATCCCGCATTGGTTGACCATGAACCTAAGAAACTTCCCTGCTCTGACTCCTAACACGCATTTGCTCAGATTCAGCTTCATATTATGTTTGTGCAGATTAGTAAACATTTCCTCCAGGTCAAGAGTGTGGTCGCAACCTCTAGTTTTGATGACCATGTCATCAATGTAGGCTTCCATGTTTCTCCTGCTTTGGGAGCCAAAAACCTTGTTGACCATGCATTGATAGGTGGCCCCTGCATTCTTCAGCCTGAAGGGCATCATTTTGTAGCAGTATAGACCCCCACCTACTCGAAAAGCTGTTTTTGTCTTATCTTGCTCGTTTATCTTCACTTGGTGGTACCCTGAGTATGCATCCAAGAAGCTAAGCATCTCAAAACCGGATATGGCGTTTACGAGAACATCAATGCGCGGCAGCGGGTAGCAGTCTTTCAGGCAAGCTTTGTTGAGGCTCGTGAAGTCGACGCACATGCGCCATTTTTCATTGGCCTTTTTGACTATCACCATGTTGGCAAACCAGGTTTGATACTAAACTTTTTCGATGATGTCAGCCTTCAGGAGCTTCTCGATCTCCGTTTTGATCGTTGCACTCTTCTTTAGGGAGTACTGCATTGCCCGCCGTTGAATAGACCGAAAAGTTGGATCCACATTCAAGTCGTGGCAAGCAACGTTCTCACTGATTCCCTGCATGTCTTCAACGTTCCACGTGAACACATCAAGGTTGTTCTTGAGTAGCTCGATCAATTTGCCCTGAGTTTTGGGAGGCATGGCCTTCCCGATTTTAATTTTTTTCTCGGGGTAAGCAGGGTTGATGATGATCTCTTCCAGTTCGCCTTGTGGCTGGAATTCAGGCTTGTCTCGAACTTGCAGAGTATCCATCTCAATATCTTGTGATGTGGGACGCCGGTCCTTACAGTTAGAGACCGTTGGTGTCTGGGCTTGCTCGATATCATCCGTTTCGATGGGGTCAGCTGTCCCAGAGGATTCGTTGAGCTCGATATTGCTTATGGGGATGGAGCCCGAGGCAGTATCGGTTGGAGCCTCTTTATCAGGAATTGCACTTGTCTGGTCGGGAATGTCCACGATCAACTTTTGTTTCTTCCGCTAGGAATCCTGGACATACTCCCACATCGCACGGGGCTTGCTGTTAAGGATACCCACTCCATTTTCGGTATAGAACTTGGCCTTTTGGTGAGGGATAGAGGTGACCATCTGGAACTTGGCCATGGCCGGGGCACCGAGAATGCAGTTGTAAGCAGACTTAAGATCAATCACCAGGAATGTGATCATCTCTATCTGTGTTTGTGCCCCGTCTCCCATGAAGACTTCCAACTCGATGGTGCCCTTGACACTCACTTGGTGATTGGTGAAACCCTCCAGCTTTCCCAAATAAGGCTTGAGCCGGGTGTCCGATAACTCTAACCTTTTGAAGCAGGAGTAGTACATGATGTCTCTGCACGCTCCAGTGTCGAGTAGCACTCTATGAACTTGCCAGTTGTTTACCAGGCAGGCAATGACTAGCGGTTGCTCGGATGCCAGAGGAGTACTCGCTGCGGGTGAAATAGATGCTAGGTTCCCCTACCTGCTACACTGCCAAGAAGTTCACGGCTTTAGACAGGGAGCATATATGCTTCCCGATCTGAGTGTTAGATAGGAACTCCTCTTGAATTACATTAACTATCCCTTGAATCTGTGGGGCATGGCCACCTCTTCCTCTCGGGGGTCATCCCTGCCGATCATTACCGGCATTATTGTCATTTACCTGATTCCTCTTGAAGCGGTCTAGCTTGCCCGCGTTAATTAGCTTATGAATTTCCCGCTTCAACACGTTGCACTCCTCGGTTGTGTGACCATTGTCATGGTGTAAACACCCCAATTTCGTACCCTTGGTATGTAACATGACATGAGATATGAAGACTTGTTAAAACACTAACGAATGTCAAGTTACATGTTTTAAAATGCAAAAGAAAAAGTAGGATGCGCACACAGTGAAATACAGGGGGCCTAAGTGCCAAAAAGAATATATCAAAAAATCCTTTAGCGCCACCCACAAGGACTCTAGGCACCGCGCCAGCACCCTCCATGGGTGGCGCCCAATAATGTCGTGTGCACTGTTGCAGTTAGCCTCCGACACAATCTCTCAAGCGCACGGTACAAGCCGATGAAGCACGAAATGAGAAATCTTAATGACGAAGAAATCCCAATCTTAACCTATAAATAGAAGGCCCTGGCTTCGTGAATTCAGAGACAGTTTATGCACACAGTTTTCACACACCGCGATCACGCATTTAAATTCTCTTCGCAGTGAGTTTTATAAGAGTACGCTCTAAGAGTTTTCCTCCTCAAGCCCCAAAGCTCCATCAAATCTCCCCCAAACACAAAACAAACCGGTCAAAGTGAAACCTAGTTGCCCTGCTAGGATTCCACTCTATTCCTCCGGTCAAAAAATCCCAAAGCAAGTAGTTGCTCTGCCCAAATCCAGAAGCCAAATCAGCAAAAAGCAAGCAGTTGCTCTGCCCGAATCTCCGCAGCAGCAAAAAGACTCCCTCTCCATGAAGAACAGAGCGAGCACACCCTAAAATCTACTAGAAGTTAGTTGGTACGGGATAAAACCCCCACGCTTCAAAAGGTAGACTATTTAATGTTTTATTTATTAAAAAAAATGCTATTTAGACCGACTCAATTTAATAAAAATAAGCAGTTATGCTATCCAAATTTTTATAGAAAATAACACTAAAAAGAGTCATTATTATGGCCAAATATTTATAAATGTATTTGTAACTCCCGAAAATAGACTGTTGCAAGTTTGTAATAATATATATATATGTGTGTGTGTGTGTGTGTGTGTGTGTAAATGTTTTATTTTATCTGTTAAATAAACATAACAAAAGCATATTTTAGCCAAAAAACTATTTTGAGACCGAAAAGACGAGTTGGGTGCCTAACACCTTCCTACCTCGTAACTTAGCCTCCGAACCCTTTACAAATCTGGTTACATCTGGTTTTTATTTGTTTTTCCTTAAAATAAAGATGACGACTCTGTTGATCATATTTTGAGTCCACAATGAGGTCAGGCGTAATCAATACGCCTTAAAACGTTTTGATTTTGTTATCCTTTAAGGGTAAATAAAATGTGAAAATCCGGGCCACTCACAGTGGCAACTCTGCTTGGGACGTTGTTTTTATTTTTTAAAAAATAAAAACGGAGGGCTAGACTCATTATCAAAAAAAAAGTTTTCCTTTATTTTTGGCTAAATATGCTTATTATATTTCTTTAACATTTTAAATATTGTATTTTTATATATATGTATATATATTTGTGCAAATAACCGTGAAACTTACAGCAGCTTCGTTCCAGGCACCGTTGCGAATACAAAAAAAAAAATCAAAAATAGAATTCCGGGCAGGATAACAAAAATTGGGGCTTTGTTTTATTTTTGCTTTATTTTGCTCTATCTTGCTATTATTCTGCTTGCTTTTATTTATTTTGTGCAAAAATATGTAAATATTATTCTATTCTGTCATTTTATTTTGGGGAGTAGGACCAATATGTAATTAATAGGGATAGAGAGATTCTACACTTTTCTTTCTATTTCTTGATCTGAATGGCCGTTATACTTGCTCGCGCCGTCCTTTCAGGGACTGAAACTTATCAGCCGAGAAAGTCCACAAAAAAACAGAAAGGCTGACTATTAACTGCTTTATTTACTACTTTATATCTGAAAAAAAGACTTTATTTCTTTTTAGATACCGCACACACGTGCACACACGTAGAAATATTCCGAACTGCTACCCTACACTATGGCCAGCCTACCCCCTGCATCAACCAACGTTAATTGCATATAGATTCTCAGGACACTTAATGGACCGATTGGTTTTTATATCTGAAATATTCACCAGTCCCTGCGCAAAAAAAAAATAGCAAAAAAAAATATGAATAGAGATATGCACAGGGGCTGACCAATAATTTTTATGATATTCGACCTATAGACCATTTTGAATGGTGGATCCCGGAAAGAGTATAGGCTCTTCGCCTAAGATCAGTCCGATCTTGAGGAGTCGAAAGACATGTGGAATACGATGTACCTATACTCTGGAGAAAGAATCCACAATTCCAGGAATAGTCCTGAGACTGTCAAAACAAAGCGGGTGCTTGTCTGATCAATTGTAGGGAAAATTGAATAATAATAAAAAAAATATTACTCCCTCTGTCCCTAAATAATCGTCCTAGTTGACCCGGCGCACAGTTTAAGAAAAAACAATTGACTTGATTATTTATATTGGTTTAATGTATAGTTTCCTTTAAAATCCATGTGTATGTGACCCATAATTAAAGTAGATTGAAAAAGTAAGGGTAAAGTGGTAAAAGTGATGTTCTAAAAATGTAAGTTTCAAACTGGACAATTATATTGGGACGGACGAAAAAGGAAATGATGACAATAATTTAGGGACGGAGGGAGTAATAATAAAGGCACACTGTACTCAGAACCCAGAAAGTCTTTAGTCATTCCCTTATGATACCTTCAACCCCTTTTCCCTCAGAAACCTGGCCCGAATTTGGAAAGGTAGAGACAACACTGGTCGATTGATACGGGATATAGACACAGAGGTCAGATCAGAAAATATCATAATTAGTTCAGAAAATACAGATTTGGATAGAATGGCCACCGAAAATGAACAGTCTACAGCGGGTACTGATACAGGGGCTTCGAGGTTCGCTCCAACTCCGGCTATACAGCAGTGGCTAGATAAAAAATTGGGTGCACAGGTTGATCGCATAATGAGCCAGATGGCAAAACTCATACAAAGACTAAGGCCCAATGGTGAGGGAACCACTTTCCCTACAACCCCTCAAAAGGCATCTACTTCTCATGCTCCTCCAAACCCAAACCCTCGGCCAAACACTAATCTTCCACCAACCACGAGTACCCTAATCACCAATTTCTCACCAAATACATATTACCAAACTTTCAATTCTTTCTTACCAAGCCCACCATATCCTTTTCCAAACACTCATATACCCCAAAATCCAAATGGCCTTCCATTTCTCATCACCAACCCACTCTAAAATTGCCCACATATGGACCCTAGAGGCTATGCCCAGCTAGGACAAGTAACAACCTATCTACATTTCAGTAATCCTGGTCGTCATGCAGAAATCGCCAATAACCTATCTCCTCAAAATTCCTATCAAATACCCCAGCAAGGAATAAACCCAGTTACCCATAACTCTTCCAATACATACCAAAACCCAACACCACCTTCCACCAAACTAGAGGCAGGCATGGAGAACTTAAAAGGAATGGTGCTCAAAGTTCTAAACAAAGGAGAATTTTCTACGCGGACATTAACGTTACAACCCTCAGCTATATTGCCCTCAAAATTTAAAATGCCTGACATAGAGAAATTTGATGGGACTGGATGCCCTATCTCCCACTTGAAATCTTACTCTACCGCTATGCAATCAAGGGGAGCTAGCTTCGAGGCAATGACATCTAACTTCCATTTGACCTTGGTAGGGGCTGCTAAGCAATGCCTCAAGTTAGCAGATAACAATACGATTGCTACTTGGGACCAAATAGCAGAGGAATTCCTAAAGAGGTACAAAGACAATACTACCTTTGAAATAAAAGAGAACTTGAGGCATGCGCCCAAAAAGAAAATGAAACCTTTGTAGACTTTGCAACCAGGTGGAAGAGAAAAATTACATAGATTTTAGACAGACCTGATCCATCTGAATCAACCCGGTTGTTTATAAAAAACCTCCAACCAATTTATCTTGAACGCATGAGGTATCTTCCCGGTGATTTCAATGTCATCATGGAAATAGGAATCCACATTGATGAAGAAATACATATAGGGTCCCTAGAAATTGATACACCTCCAAGTTCATTCAGCTACTCTGAATCGGAGGAAGAATCTACGGAAGAAGTCAACATTATAGAAAGAATTCCAACTGATAAATACAGTAAGGTGCCATGGTCATATGAGACAAATAAGTCCGCCAATTATGTTGAGGGAAGCAGTGATACTAACAGAAGTTGCATAGGACCTTACGAAGGAAACAAAAGGCATTACGATGAATTGTATGCCCCAATGTCACTAATACTACAAGGGTTAACATCACAAGAAGTCCTTAAGCCCCTTGAAAACTACAAACCTCCAAACCCATTACCCGCCAGATAGAGCCACAACATGTACTGTGAATACCACCAATCCAATGGTCATATCACCGACAAATGCTTCTCACTCAGGAATGCCATCCAAAACCTTATCGATGATTAAATCATTGAGAAGCCGCACCCATAATTGATTCTAATAAAAAATGACCAAGCATCGCCCAAGGAACAACATTGAGAAAGAATTTGGATAAGGCAGAACGTTATTAAAAGAAGTTGTTGGCCACTCAGGGAAGGACAAGGGAAGACTTTAAGACTCATAGAACCCTAAAATACCTTTTTGTATACACCTCTTCAAACCCTTTTTCCTTTAAACCTCCTTTCGCCAAATAAAATTTTCAGGAAACAACCTTTTTTCAAACTCAGCGTCAGTTTTCGTAGATTTTCCATATATATCTTTTTTCTTTCTCAGGTTACCTATTTCCGAGTATCCCTGTAAAGATTTTTTTCTCAAGGATGATAAATTAACTCGCTTAAAAATATGATAAATCTACATGAGTTGATAATGAGTCATCCAGAAGATATGGACCCGCAAACTATTAAGAACATGTGAAATCCAAAACAGGCAAGTCCTCTTGACTGGAATCACCTTCGACCCATTGCGACCGAGCTGTTAGTAGGGTACTTGGGCTACCTACCATAAACATCAAAACCCCTCCGAAAACTTGAAACCCTTTTTAGCCCACCATGTGCCAAAATTCCCTACCAAAACTAAAACCTTCTAATGTCCCCAGCCAAACAAACTATTCACATGATCCAGCTTCCCAAAACTGGGGTTGTTTCACCTTTTTATCCATCAAGAGTGATTATCCTTTGCCCCAAAAGGAGATATGACATGACCCAACTGCTATGATGATGATCCGAAAAAAAAAGAAAGAAAAAAAATAAAAATAAAAAAAGGAAAGAGAGAGAGAGAGAGAGAAAGAAAAAAAAGAAAAAAAATCTATCTGGAGCAAGTCCATCAGTTGTCCATCTCCCTCTTACCCAAAATTAGTTTGGGGGTTCTCGGAAAATCAACATATACACCTTTTAAATATGGATCGAAGAGGCCCACTATGCCCAAAAACCAAAACCTTACCCAAAGTCAAAAGAAAAAAAAATAAAAAAAAAAGCCAAATTCTCATCCAAACCCACAGCCTGAAAAGCCAACCAACGATCAAATTATTGATCGCTTATTTCCGTAGAGTAGTCTTCATATCATGTGCCCTTAATTTTCTCAAAAAAAAAAAAACAAGGGGCTTTCCCTTCGTCCACTTCCCTCTGGGGTTGTTTATATCCATAAAAACGTATCACTTGAGTATGTTAGGGGCTTTTTATCCCATTTTGAAAGAAAAAAATATTGTTGATTGAGTCACCCTGGGGCTTTTCCCACCGAACTCATGAGTCTTGTCTATGCAGTCTCCTATCTCATATTCCCTTAGTCATGAATTGTTAGTCATTTTGGAAAGAAGCATTTTGGAAACACATATCAACCAAGAAAGTTCTTCCTCGGCCTTATTGGGCAAGGACTTCTTAGGATTGGATGACAAGATCACTTACTATGCCTAATCCTCATCTGAAATCCATGGTTATCACAGATAACCTGTTACAGAACTTATACACTACTATAAGGTCCCTCATGATTTCTGCAAGCCGGGTGATTTTATTTCGAATACACATTGCCCCTACCTTCCTGTAATGCTAGACTGGTTGTCTACCAATTTCTGTCCAGAATACCAAAGGTTCGAAACTCCACTTACAAGATTAGACTATCTGTTTCATCGCGCATGTTCCCCTAAGTTCTATAAGATCTTGCTGCTTGACTGTCATATTATCTCCTCAAATGGGACCGGTTTTTGAAACCCTCCTTACTTGCTTTGCCAAAAATCATGATATTTTGTTACCAAGTCAAAAGAAAAAGAAACGGAAGCCCCCCATTAAATTTCTTCACTGAAAAACCCCACCAGATACCAGAAACCAAACAAACTTATATATGCCACACCTCCTACAATTATGGCCTAAGCTTCGAGTAAACCCCAACAAAGCTACAACCTCAGCCATTTCACTCACCAGCGAAGAAGTACATTGTGTTTAACAAATTAGTTTTGCTTAAGGGTCAATCATATACATGTACTATTCGCTAGTGTCTGCACGTGGACTAAATTGCAAGGTGATGAAGATTTCAAAAAAGTTATCTCGCACCCCTATATCTGATCTCGAAACTTTTCTGCATATTACTGACCTTGTCATCGTCCCTGCGTTTTTAAAAAGTGGCATCATTTTCCATATTCTGGGGGAAACACGTTTTAAAAGGTTCCATTGTTTTCCCTATTATGGAGAAAATGCGTTTTAAAAGGTTCCACCGTTTTCCCAATTCTGGGGGAAACGCGTTTTCAAAAGTGGCATCGTTTTCCCTATTCCAGGGGAAGTGTGTTTTAAAAGGTTCCATCGTTTTCCCTATTCTGAGGGAAACATGTTTTTAAAATGTGGCATCGTTTTCCCTATCCTGGGGGAAACGTGTTTTCAAAGGTTCCATCGTTTTCCCTATTATGGGGGAAACATGTTTTAAAAGGTTGAATCATTTTCCCTATTCTGGGGGAAGCGCGTTTTAAAAAGTGGCATCGTTTTCCCTATTCTGGGGGAAGCGCATTTTTAAAAACTGGCATCGTTTTTTCTATTCTGGGGGAAGCGCGTTTTAAAAAGTGGCATCATTTTCCCTATTCAAAGGGAATCACATTTTAAAAAGTGGCATCGTTTTCCCTATTTTGGAGGAAACACATTTTTAAAAAGTGGCATCATTCTCCCTATTCTAGGGGAAGCGCGTTTTAAAAAGTGGCATCGTTTTCCTTATTCTGGAGGAAACGCGTTTTTAAAAAGTTGCATCGTTTTCCCTATTCTGGGGGAAACGTGTTTTAAAAGGTTCCATTGTCTTCCCTATTCTGGGGGAGACGTATTTTGAAAAGTGACACAGTTTTCCCTATTCTGAGGAAGACGTGTTTTAAAGGTTCCATCATTTTCCCTATTTGGGGGGAAACATGTTTTAAAAGGTTGCATCGTCTTCCCTATTCTAGGGGAGACACATTTTGAATAGTGGCATCGTTTTCCCTATTTTGGGGAAAGGGCATTAAGAAGTTGCATCAGCTTTCCCTATTATGTGGAAAGGGCATTTAGAAATGGCACCAGTTTTTCCTATTCTAGGCGAAACGCAGCCGAGTCCCAACGGTTTTGCCTATTCTGGGCGAAACGCAGTCGAGTCCCACCTGTTTTGCCTATTCTGGGCCAAAACGAACCATCCACCCCACCTAGTGCTGGTTGTTTATTTGCATGAGGCCGAACTATGTTTGGTCTGATTCCTGAAAAGGGATACGTAGGTAGCCTATTTCGATAGGTGCAACCATTAGAGCATTTAATATGCATATCTGCTTAAAAACTATGATAACATGCTATAACCGACTAAATATGTCTAGGGTATGTGAGATTTGAACTAAACCTTATAAACTGTTGCATTATAACTGCTACCTCTTACATTACCCCCCATTATAATTTCCACGAAATTTGGGAGCTTATTTCTTATCAACGATGTTCATTTATTTGGTAAGCTTCGGGTTGCCCGTAAACTCCATTGTTGAGGGGATCTGTAGACGCCCCAATTTCGTACCCCTGGTATGTAACATGACATGAGATATCAAGACCTGTTAAAACATTAACGAATGTCAAGTTACAGGGTTTAAAATGCAAAAGAAAAAGCATGATGCGCAAACAATGAAATGCAGGGGTGCCTAAGTGTCAAAAAAATATCAAAAAAGCCCCTGGCGCCACCCACAAGGACTCTGGGCGCCGCGCCAACACCCTCCATAGGTGGCGCCCAATAGTGCCTTGTGCACTGTTGCAATTAGCCTCCGGTACAATCTCTCAAGTGCGCAGTACATGCAGATGAAGCACGAAGTGAGAAATCTTAATGACGAAGAAATATCAATCTCAGCCTATAAATAGAAGCCTTGGCTTCGTGAATTCAGAGACAGTGTACGCACGCAGTTTTCACACCGCGATCACGCAGTTAAATTCTCTCCGCAGTGAGTTTTCTGAGAGTACGCTTTGAGAGTTTTCCTCCTCAAGCCCCAAAGCTTCGTCCCCCAAACACAAAAGCAACCAGTCAAAGTGAAACCTAGTTGCCCTGCTAGGATTCCACACTATTCCTCCGGTCCAAAAACCCCAAAGCAAGCAGTTGATCTGCCTGAATCCAGAAGCCAAATCAGCAAAAAGCAAGCAGTTGCTCTGCCTGAATCTCCGTAACAGCAAAACAACAGCAAAAAGACTTCCTCTCTCTAAAGGACAGAGCGAACACACCTTAAAATCTACTAGAAGCTAGTTGGTACGGGATAAAGCCTCTACACTTCAAAAGGCAGGCTATTTAAAGGTTTATTTATTAAAAAGTGCTATTTAGACCGGCCCATTGTAATAAAAATAAGCAGTTATGTTGCCCGAATTTCTATAGGAAATAGCACTAAAAAGAGCCATTATTATGACCAAATATTTATAAATGTGTTTGTAACTCCCGAAAAGAGACTGTTGCAAGTTTGTAATAATATATGTACAGATATATATATATATATATATATATATATATATATATATATATATATATATATATATGTTTAAATGTTTTATTTCATCTGTTAAATAAACATAATAAAAGCATATTTTAGCCAAAAAACTATTTTAAGACCGAAAGGGCGAGTTGGATGCCTAATACATTCTCACCTCGTAACTTAGCCTCCGAACCCTTTACAAATCTGGTTATATAAAGTTTTTCTTTGTTTTTCCTTAAAATAAAGATGACAATTCTGTTGATCATATTTTGAGTCCACAATGAGGTCGGACGTATTACACGCACCTTAAAACATTTTGATTTTGTTTTCATTTAAGGGAAAATAAAATGTGAAAATCCAGGGCACTCACACATGGTGATAGTCACAATACTTTGTGTTGTTCCTGGTGTGAGTAAACTCAGGGTCAAACGGGTAAGGTACCGAGAAAGCGTCGCCGACTTGGAACATGATCTCCTCCCGGGTAGTATTCTGCGGAGTAAACTGTGATTCCCTGAATCTTTGCCCGAGAGTGGATGTGCGTCTCCTGTCCCTGCACGGGCAGTTGTTTCCCTCCTGGTTCTGGTCAGCTGGTGTGGCCGAGCTGTCCTAAGTCTTGTCCTTTTTCTTGGCCTTGTCGCCCTTGATATTCTCTGTTGAGCAGAAAAGGTGGGAGTTGGCCAAAAGCTCTGCCTTTGAGGCATTCAGGTTCATAGCCAGAATTGTTTTCAGTGGGCCTGCTCTCATGTTGTTAAGGTAGCAGAACGTGAACTTCGGGTCATTAGTAGCCGTAAGTTGGTCGAGCATCTCCTCGAACCTTTTTAGATAGCTACTATAGGACTCATGGTTGCCTTGCTTGATCTTACCGAGTTCAAATCGGTTTTTGGGCGTAGGACCCGCTGTGCCAAACTCCTATAAAAAATTATCTCAGAGCATCTCCCAACTGCCAATAGATCCTCGGGGGACTCAGCCCAGCCATGACTGCGCTTTTCCTTGGAGAGCACCCTCAAAGGCTCTCATCTTCAAGGCCTCTACATCCTTGACCATCCGAATATGTGCCTCGAATGATCTACGCCAGTCACTTGCCCGCGTCTTCCTAAAATACTTTTCAAACTGTGGGAAGATGAACCTTGCGCGGGCGGCACGTTTTTGATCTCTAGAGTGAACCGACTGCCCTCTAGCGGTTTAGTGGCTCCATAACCGGGCTTGGCCACAGCTAAGTTGGCCATTTGTTTTGCCATGTCTCGCTTCATGGCCTCCATTCGCTCGGACAGGCGTTTTTCGGCGTCCACAGTGAGCCTAGATGATCGGGCATGTTCGGACTACTGGCTGCGTGTACCTCTGGAGTGTTCGGTAACTGGTGGGCAAAAGGTCGGATCATAAGAAGCCTCAGCTTCCCTATCAACTCACGCCCTGTGCCTAGGTCGGTGTGCTTCTCCTTCCGCGTATTCGCGGGCTCTGTGTCGATTGTGGCTCTCTTCTTAGGCATGATGATCCTGTCGACGATAATGTTAGTGGGAAGGTCTTTGGCGTCTATACCTGCTTTCTGCCTGATTGTTTGCCCTTTGTGCTCCTTTCGCATGATCTAAAGGCACATGAATAATGGATGGAATCCGTCTGCTCGGCGCGGGCAAAAGTTGGGAGGCCTGGCCACCACCAACAAGTATAGGGTTGCTAAGGGCGGGTAACGCCAAAACTACGACTAGAACCAGGGCATGGCCCAAGGCCAGCAGTTACTGGTTAAGCGAAAACATTTTGTTATAATATTCCGCCTGGACTAGCAGCGCAACGGCCTGCTGCTCAAGGGTCTGCTCGGGCAGGCTCACATGGCTACCCTGCCCATTTTCTCGTTGGCGGTTTAGTTGCGTCCTAAGATCCAACCCATGAACATCCCGTTGTTCGTTGATAACTTGCGTAGCGTCACACTGGCTTGCATGGCTCTGGCTGGCGTGTTGAGATGGTTGTTCCTCAACATACGACACATCATTGCCATGAGCCGCGTGCGCGACCACGCCGATTTCGTTTGCACCCAGGGTGCCGCGTGGCGAATCACCCAGATGGGTTGTTGTTCCCAACCAGCTGGCTTCCAGCCTGATGGTTGCTGACGGTGACGTGATGCTTGCTACCCTTGTCAGCCATTACAATAAGAGGATTTCTGAAAATCTCACTAGAAAACATAAGGAAAGTGTTGAAATTTCGTTTCCTGACAATGGAACCAAACTGATATGACAAAAATGTAGCTTGGGTCGTCCGTGTGTTGGGTAGGATATCTGGGCTTGATCTGCTTCCTTGAACCTGATTAAGATCACAAAAACACCTTAGTGGAAGCGCAAGGCTTGACCTCGCGAAACCACTGCGGTATGAGAGTAAGTATCGTGTGTAGAAGTCAAAAGAGAATTTGACAGAGGTTCTAGGCTTAAGAAAAAGTGTGTAACATGTTTGTGGTTTATGGAGGGGTATTTATAGGCCCCTACTGACGTAGAATCCTTGTGGGATTCAGTTTCCATAGTTACCCAGCCAATTAAGGAGATAATCCCTAGATTTTAGGCATGACAAGCGGTTGGCCGTGTGAATGTAGGAAGAGATATGGCAAGTATCCCGCTAGGTTAGAGAAACCTTTGACTTGTCTTGAAAAGTAAGCTTCTGAGGCCTCCTGTTCGATGATTGTCCAGGGGAGCAAGGCTCTGCCCGACTACATGACAGGTTTGTTGAAGGCAGACGTCCTTCCCGGGCATGGCTCCTAGTCAGGCAGGCAAGGCCTGTGCCCGACCAGGTTTAGACGGGAGCCAATGTTATCTGCTCGGTCCCCCTCCAGCTCTGCCCACTAGATTGGGGGGGTCCCACGACAGTTGAGCTCGTGTCTTGCACGTGATGTGTGCTCGTGTTTTGCTCGTGACCGGGTTTGGACCAGGCACATCAACAACTAGTTATACTACTTTCTTTACAACTAATCTTTGAAAAAACACAAAGTTGTTTTGGACAAAAGCATTTTTGCCATTTTTCAAGGCTTAGTTGTAAGGAAAGTTATAAAATTAGTTGTAAGGCTAATAGTGTTGCATTTATAATTTTTCTCATATTTAAATTTAATGTAAAAAAATGCATAGCTCTCAAAAATAAAATTTAGAATTAATTTAATTTATTTTTTTATTATTCACTTTCTTCCATCAACCCCATCATTAATAGACCCACCACAATACCACCACTATCACCTCAAATATCACCATTAACCCAAAATTCCATTTTTTTTTAAATTTTAGTTTATTTCATTTTCTAATTCCTTACTCCTTCATTCAATGTAACTCATTTACAAAACCCATCAATTATAGATACACCACCACCACAACCTTATATTTCACTTTTTAAAACTCAAATTAATTTTTTTTGAATTTTGAAATTTTCAAATTGAAACTGAAACCTTGAAAATCTTACAATGTTGTATTTTAGCTAAACCACCACTGTTATCCCTATAATCGCCACCACTACCACCCCTAACACCACAATCCTTGCAGTCGTCAGCACCACCAAAAAATGCATTCACATCATCTTGCTCAAATAGAGATATAGAATATCTTTAGCTTTCGATTAGTCGGACTTTGTTTTTCGAACGTTCTCATTTCTTTCAGTGTCAAATTACTAAGCAAAGAGAGAATTTAATTTTATGGTGGGACTATTTGAAAGGATGACGGATGGTGAATACAGACATTCTCACATGTAACTACCTCGGGTCGTAAGAAGAGGAAGAAGCAAGTTCAAACCAAAATAAGTTAGAGGTTTCAAACCCAGTTATGGGAATAAGTAAAATATGTTGAGCTCAGTTATTTGTGATTACTAGCAGTTGTTTTATTTGTAATATCTATAAGTTAGGGGCCAATATAATAGTTTTTAAAGCTGCTTGTAGTAGTCTGAAAATTCAAAGAAGTAAACGATAGATTTTAGTTTTCTTTTCTAACAAAACGCACAGATTCATCAATTGAAACTTTATTTATTTTTTCATCTTATTGACATTATAACATATTTTCTTAACCCTTTTATTTTAGCTTATTCACGGATAATAACTAGACATGCTGAAAATTTTCTTAATATCTTGATACTCAACAACACATCTATTATTACAATTTTTCATATACATTTAATGTCTTTTCCGAACCCATTTAAGAAAGTAAAATCATATTATTTTTTAGTTTCAAATAATGTTTTAGTCTCTCGACTGAGTATCAATATTTTTGTCATTTAAAAAAATATTGGATGACATTTGTAACGATAATGGTAGGAGGGGGAAACTGCTAAAAAGATCAAAATACAAGATGAAATAAATATAATTAAAAAATGTAGGACCTAACTTTAAAATATGTACAAGTCAAGGAATCAAATTATTATTTAATTGTTCATGAAAAACATTAGCCTGACAAATTTACTTGTTTGACCTTAATTAATGGTGAGTGATTTATTATATTTAGATTTATTTTCGTCCAAAAATTATTTTTTGTCATGATAATTTTACTTGTTTTGTCCTTAATTAAATAGTGGGTGATTTATTTGGTGAAGGATTATTTTTGTCCATCTATTAATTTGTAACAAATAACCTTAAATTTTATACATATGGAGACAAATTGAAAATTGGATCCTATATGAACCCTTAAATTTGGAGCAAATATATATATATATATATATAAGCAGGGTAGTCTATATAGGGAAAAATCCCACCAAAACTTTGTTTCCCAAAATAGAAACTCCTATTAACAATAAATAATTAATGAATTCTTTAATTAATTAATTCAAAAACTCCTTGGAACTTTCACCATCAGTTATCCAAATTTGCACAATTTTTCAATTCTCGATTGTAACAAACAGAAATAAATCAACACATTGTAAATGATGATTAATGAAAATGCATTAGTTCACAAGATGAACCTATTAAATGTTGAAATATTATACTAAAAAAATCAAGTAAAGTAAGAAATACCCAAAATTTGAGATGTAAAAAACTATTGACAAGTTCGAAGTAGTATGAAATAAAAATCACCAGAAAAAATCATCTTTCGAGAATACTAAATGATTAAACCAGTTCGGAGATTTATCTAAAAGTAAATAACAAAAATCAATATATAAAAAATATAATCAAATTCACAGTAGATCTGAGTGTCAAAAACATTTTTTATTCGAAATAACTAAACAAAATATTTTTATGTGATTTCATTAGATCCGAACGAAAAATCACCGAAAAAATATAATCTATATTTTTCCTTCAGAATAAAGTTGAATATTAAAGAAAGAGAGATGGATCGAGCGAGATATGAAACGAGAGGAAGAGAGCGTACTGTGGTGTGGACGGTGAGTATAAGAGAGATCGCTAGTGAGAATAAGAGATATTTCCTGAGAGAGATAGAAAATAAGGGAGATTGCTAGTGGAGGCTTCATATTTTCCTCTCCTTTCTTCTTCTCTATTTGTTTAGTAAATGGAGGATTATTGAAATACCACGATAACGTTTAGATTTTTTCATAATGTTATTATTTTTCGATGTAATTTTTATAATTAGTTTCTCTTCTTTTGTAATATATTCTTTTAATTGTTTATTACTTTTCATATAATGCAATTACTATATGACCATATATTCATCATATTTTAATTTATAAAAATGCTAGGTTTAGAACTATTTCTAAAATTATTGCTACACTTAAGATTTAGTGAATGACAAAGTTGTCTTTATTTTCTAAAAAAATGACTTTATTTTCTCATATCTTAAATATACAAGTCTTTAATTTTTAAATCAAAACAAAACTTTTTTTTATATCGAAAGTAGTTGCCTCCAACATTTTTTTAAAATTTTTTTCTTTCTTCTTTGTTTCGCTTGAGTATAAATTAATTAAAAAAATTATATGACCGTGCGTTTAACACAAGTGTAAAACTAATTGATAATATGAACAGAGTTGTAGTAAAGACTAAAGAGTGAGAGAAGCGTTGGAAATCAAACCTACCTGCATCATCTTCGTCTTCTAATTTTGGGATTGCTTTCTTCCGGAGTAGCTCCCAACCGTCGTCTTCATTCAAACATTCTAGTTCATGGACACGACCCATTTCAGCCACGTCTTTTGTCCGTGTTGTTATCAACAATTTGCTACCCACAACACCTTTCTTCTCAATTGGAAAAGCAGGTCTCAAGCATTCCCAATCCTCCATCTCCCAGATATCATCGAGTACAACGAGACACTTCTTCTCTTGTTGAACCTTATAAAGTCGACTAACCAAATCTTGATCTCCCATCCTCATGATCTCCTCCTCCCTACTTTCTCCCGGAAGAAGCTGTTTTAGGAGATCTTGTAATAAGCGTCTTGTTTCACATACTTGAGTTATGCAAATCCAAGCAAAGCCTTCAAAATTGCGCTGAACACGATCATGATTGTAGACTTGCTTGGCAACCGTGGTCTTGCCAAGACCACCCATCCCCCAAATGGAGACTAGCCCGAGATGCCGAGTCCGGTCTTCATTAATAACAAGTGAAACCAATTTCTCCACAGTATCATACATCCCAACAAAATCCTCCTCAACCAAATGAGGATAAGACATTCTCCTCCATCGTTCTTGTTCAGCATCATTGGCACGTGAGCTTTCTCCTTCATTGATAGATGTTATGCCGTAAGATTGTAAACTTGTAGTGAGATTCGAGATCTTAGTTCTAACACGAGCGATCTCGGACCCAGTTTTGTGCAGAGCTACAGACTCGGAGAAAATGCAAGCAAGTCTTTTCAAGAAGACTTGTTTTAAGCCATTCCCTTTCTCTGAAGCAACTTTGAGAGCATAAATCTCAAGGAGATCCTCAATCCTTTCAGCAAGGAATTTAACCTCCCTAATCCAATTGCGCACCCTTGCATCTGTGACTTGTTTTTCGTATGCATCTTTCAGGAAACATTTCATTCGACGTAGCTCGTGTTGGATCTCCTCAACTTGGTCCCTCACATCTAAGAAGAACTGTGCTTCTTTCAACAGAAAATCAACAATTCTTTGGACAGCGATACTGACCACTGCATCTGCCATTGTTTCTTCTTCAACTCATAATTCGAAGCAGAGATTTGAAATAAGCTTAAGAGTTAAGAACTACGCTGGCCATATAGGAATTAGGAAGTAGATAGAAATGAAATGATGCTTGGTTGGCCTTTGACCACATGGCATAGAATTTCATGAAAAATCTTCTTCAACTAAGGCTCCGTTTGTTTCACGGAAAATGACTTTCGGAAAACGTTTTCCTCATTTTCCAGCTGCAGAACATTGTGAAAATGCAAATCAACGTAAAGGTTTTCCGAGTCAACGGAAAATGAAAGCTTCTTAGAAAATGACTTACTGATTCATTTTCCGTAAGTCATTTTCCAAATGTTCGACCCTCCGCCCCTTTCACAATCAGCATATTTATTTACACACAATATTTCACTCAACAAATAAATTGTTTAAAATATAAATAAAGTTTGTGCATACTATTTATAAGTTATAATTTTAGTAAATGCTTACTACATTCTAAAATTAGTATCACCTATATTATTTAGGGACATCCTAACCATTGTCCATTTTCTATTTTAAAACATTTTTTTCATATCAATTATCAAAAAAATTATTTGTAATTGTGAGATTGAAAAAAGATAGACATTGATTTGACACCATTAATGATAAATGGTTACTAAAGAAAAATTACTTAAAGTTCAATACTATTTTATATTCAATATGTGCATTAATATTAGAATATATTTTTTTGTATTTATTCATATATAGTTTTCCGTAACATTTTTTAGGGACATCCTAAACATTGTCTATTTTCTATTTTAAAATGTTTCTTTTTCATATGACAACAAAGTAGTTGAACAACTTGGAGAGGTTGCGTTAGCAATTAAGAAACTTTCTGATGAGCAAGTGACCACAGAAGATCTCTACAAAGAGGTTATGAAAACTGAAGGCTTTGATGAAGTGTTTCTTGGTTCTGTTTGATCATCGATTATCAACAAGGATTTGGCTAGAGGATTCATGGTAAAAAGTGAGAACCTTCGAAGGAAATGGATTGAATAATTCATGACCCAAGAGTGGCATGGATACTAGTTTTATGTTTTGTTGTTGAAGGACAAGAAAGCTTTGGATGATGGTTTATTTTTAAAACAATTATTAGAGTTTTGGTAATATTTTGTTAGTATTTGAACATGATCATCATGTGGAACACAATATTTTGTACACATCTTAATTAGACTTTTGGTAAGTATTTTTGAGTAATGTGAAATTTTATGCTTTATGCAACGTACATTAAAAAATTATCCAAAGTATGCTGCCATTTTATGGTCATTATTGCGTTTGTAAAATAGCTAGTATACATGGAGAGTTGATAACTCGTGTGAAAATTTATGTTTAGTTCCTATTGGAGTATTATATACAAATGATATTGTAAAAAAAATGATTTCCAACACATTTTCACAAAGTTTACCAAACACCGGAAAATGTTTTCCACAACATTTTCATAAGACTTACCAAACAGCGGAAAATAGAATGATTTCATTTTCTGGAAATCATTTTCTGGAAAACGTTTTCCGGAAAACGTTTTCCCTGAAACAAACGGAGCCTAATAATTTCATATGTGGGTCTCCCCTGCATAACTTCTTTGAACATTCATTCTACTTTTTTCCTTTGTCATCTACTATCCGTTTCTTATAATAAAATAAAATAAATTATTTTAGCGATGGTTCCGATTTCGAAAAGTGCACACCTTATCCAAAGTGGACATGTTTTCATAGTCTTAGAGCAATGGAGGTTTTTCCGAATCAAACTCAAATCTTCTTATCTAATGAAAAATTTAAAAAAATCTTCTCCAAATCAACCAATGATTTTAATAAAAAAAAATCATCTCTTGAACCTCAAAGTCCCCAAATCCTAGGCAAGTGGATAATATTATATTTTCTTCCATTGCCTTTCTTGACCAATTTTTAGCCAAAAAAATTTAATTTTTTTAATTTATTTTTTTTCTTGAATTAAAGTACACATTTTTACCTATAAATAAAGACTTGGTTTGTTTCATTTTGATATCAGAAAAAATTTCTATGATTTTTTCAAGTTTCTAGTCAATATTAATTGAGATAAATATGGTGGGGTATGTAAATGTATTGGATTTTGTATCACCGTTGGGAAGGTTTTTTGGTTTTAAATCAATTAGGTATCTAATGAATTATTTTATTAGTTTTTAATGGGTTGTATTTGATTTAGCAAAACCATTGTACATACTCTTATACATTCTTTTAATTGCGTCTTATTGTCATTTATATATATTTTTTCTTATTTTATTTAAAAATATATTTTTTTATTCTTTTCTTCTTATACATCTTTCTAATTGAGTTCCACTTTCATCTCATAAATTTTACACTTTAATCTTTTTTTATACTTTTTAAACAAATAAATTTATTGGAAACATTATTTGATATATTCATATTTAAATATTTTATATAAATGAATTAATTTATAAATTAAGACATAAATTAATCATAAATTATATAATTTAAAGAGATGATGAAGAAATGAAATAAAAAATTAAGAAATTGTAGTATAAATTAAGAATGTTAACATGATATATTTATAGTGAAGGAAGGAAAGGAAACTTACAAACAAAAAATTCTTTCAAAAAAATTAAAAACCCACGCACTCAACCACCCACCCCACATAAATATAAAAAATTAAAAACCCACCCACCGCACATAAATACAAAGCCCCCTAACCACACCCACACAGCCGCCGCCCCACCTCCCCAAACAAAAAGTGACAAAAATTGTTTTGTTTTTTAAAAATATATATGTATATTCAAACCAGGCCCCACCCCACGCCCCTTCTCACTTCCCTCTATCATGCATGTGGTACACGCACTCGGTGTGGAAGTGTCGTGCACCACACCACCCCTTTTATTTATTCTTTTTCTTCCAAAATTTTCTTCTTATTTATGAAGATTTTTTTTTCCTAGATGGCATGATAAGAAGATGATTTATTATTGTTGCATTTAATCTTCTTAATAGGAAGAAGTTTAAGAAGAACTAAATTTGCACATTGTTGATGCTCTAAATCTCTAATGCTCTTAGTTGATCTACAGTTGATGGGATTGTGTGCACCAGAGGCTGATCCAACAAAGTATATTAACTACATATTTCTAAGTTCAAGAACAAACGCAAATTTCAAATATGAACTCGAAAATCTTAGGTAAACCAACAATGCAACAAATAATTCCTACAAATCGGATATTACCTTTAAATTGTTCAAAAATAAGCTTAGTCAAAACTACAAATTTTATTTTCTTATAAAAATTTATCAATTAAATCGACTATTTAACCCCAATTAAAATTCATAATTTCGGATAAAATAAAGAGAGATGAGAGAGTATATTTATTACCGAAAAATCTTTGAAAAATTAGTTTTAATTCACGTAATCTTCAAGCTCCATGCCAAATTCAATATTAAAATGACGGAAAATTGGAGATTTTTGAATGGAGGAAGAAGGGGTTGCCGTTACGTTGGTTCTGCTTCTGTCACTTCGTCAGTTTGTTTGTTTGTGTTTTTACTCTTTTTTGTTTTTAGGTTGGTAAAAAAACATTAAATTGAGTAGGTTCCTGGCCGAAAACGCCACCGTTTTGTGAGATTAAAAAAAAAGAGAAATTTTTTTGGTTGGGTCCGTTGCCCTCATCCCATAATTTATGACAGGTGCGCACCGCATGTGATTTTCTTTGGAGAAAAAAAGAAGAAGTTATTTCCGTAAGAGAGATGATTGCCAGGGTCAACAAGTACAAAAAAAACAACTTTGCTAGGTTTATCATCAGGATTACCACTATCGTGACAACTATGCCTTGAAGATACACATGCACCTCACATGCACTTTGTCTTTAAGGCAAAGTTGTCATCCATAGTGGTAATCCTGATTGTAAACTTAGTATTTTCCTTAAAAAAATGGAAAGAAAGAGTAAAGTGAGCCGGTTGGCTTCCTGTTATCCCAAAAATAAACTATTTCATTTTTAAATGTTTAAATAATTTATTTTAAAAAATTAAGATATAAAAATATTATTTTATTACTGATGAGTTAGTAAAAATTTCATTTAAAAAAAATTTAACTTTCAAACAGGGATCCTTTGTTCAGAACGGATGGACTAATATTTTTAAAAAATTGTAGATTAAAGAAGTTTATAAACAAAATCATCGATCCTTATTAAAGTGCAATTATTGTTGATAAGTTTATCATACTTTTTTCAATACAACATTTAATTAGAAAATAATTAAAAGGTGTAATTTTGACAAAATATAATAATTATAATTTTTTAAATAATATAACATCATTTAGTTAGATACAATTTTTTTAAAATAAAATATCATTTATTTTAGGACGGAAGGGGTATGTTTCAATCCCCAGTTTTGAAAGTACTCTGCTCTAGCGCTTTAGGCTCTGTTTGTTTCACGAAAAATGATTTTCGGAAAACGTTTTCCTCATTTTTCGGTGTTTGGTAACCTTAAGAAAATGTAGTCAACGTAAAAGGTTGTCCGAGTCAACGAAAATGAAGGCTTCTTTTCCGGAAAATGACTTACATATTCATTTTCCGTAAATCATTTTCCAAATGTTCGGGCACTCTTCGCCCCCTTTCACAATTGCACAAATTTACTTACACACACAATATTTTACTCAACAAATAAATTGTTTAGAAATATAAATGAAGTTTGTGCATATTATTTATAAATTATAATTTTAATAAATGCTTACTACGTTCTAAAATTAGTGTCATCTATATTGTTTAGGGACATCCTAACCATTGTCAATTTTCTATTTTAAAACGTTTTTTTTTTCATATCAATTATCAAAAAAAATTATTTGTAATTGTGAGATTGAAAAAAGATAAACATTGATTTGATACCACTAATGATAAATTGAAGGTTACTAAAGAAAAATTACTTAAAGTTCAACACTATTTTATATTCAATATGTGCATTAATATTAGAATATATTTTTTTGTATTTATTCATATATAGTTTTCTATAACATTTTCTAGGGACATCCTAAACATTGTCTATTTTCTATTTTAAAACTTTTTTTTTTCATATCAATTATAAAAAAAAAATTTGTAATTGTGAGATTAAAAAATATGGACCTTATTAAAAAAAATATGGTCCTTATTGATTTTCTAGGGACATCCTAAATATTGTTTATTTTCTATTTTTATTTTTGCATTTATTCATGTATTGTTTTCCGTAACATTTTTCATGTGTTTACCAAACACCTGTAAATGTTTTCTGAATATTTTCAAAAGATTTACCAAACACAATGAAATCTTTTGATTTTCGAAAAATCATTTTTTAGAAATCATTTTCTGAAAATGATTTTCCGTGAAACAAAGGGAGCCTTAATAGGGATTGCATGTGATGCAAACGTTATGGAAACAATAAAATCTTAGGAGGGATTCTTAAGTTGCGATTTATATGTTGAGGATGAGGTATAATCTTGCTTAATTATTATGGTGTTTACAAACAAAAAGTTGTGACATTTGTTAATTAGTTGTATTTAAAATTTGAGAGGGACTTTCAATTGCTATGTCCCCTGAAGTCTGAAGCGAAGGTGTGTCCACGTGAGTGGGTACATTGCTTGTTTACTCATCCCAAGACGATTTATGCCTCATTTCGTATAATATTTTAAAAACGTTGGTTTTTCAAAATGCACTATTTTTAAAATGTAATGTTTTCAAAACATAGATTTTTTATTGTAAACATATTTGAAAAACTATTTCAAAACGTTATTTTTATAAATATAGTAATTTTTTGTCTTTAGCTAAATGGTGTGTAGTTTATTTGGTGAAGGTTATTTTTGTCTATCAATTAAACTGTAAGAAACAAACTTGACTTTTATAGTAAGAAAGACTAGTAAGGTTCATGTGCGTTCGTTCCACTTAGTGTTAATGATTTTTTAAAATTGATTTGCTAGTTTGTTAATTTTTTTGTTTACTTTTAATTATTAGATGTTTTTTTGTATTTTTATCATTACAATTTTTGAAACTTATAAATTGTGCTGTTGTGTTTTTATTTTTTTTTTGATATTTTGTTTTTCGATCATTTATAATGTATACTTTAAGTCATTATATAGCAACTTATCCTATAAATTTGTTTTTTTTGTTGATTATTTTATTCTCTTTTATAATAAGAAATGTAACTGTTAGTTTATTTTTGTACCACGATTCATCAATTTTAATACATTAATTTTTACACCGCAATTTAATGGTGTAATTGTTAGTTTATTTGACTACTTTAAATTGTTTTTAAATAGAAAAGTGAAGCCTTTCTCGTTCTAGTAATTGCAGTACCCATCACCGTGGACAGAACCTTGGAATATGTTGACGATCTACTTTCTTCATCAATCGGTTAGTAAGCAAAAATGTTGCAAGTGTAGCTTTATGGTGGACTAGATTTCTTCTTTACTGAAGATGTTTTGCGTCGTAGGTGACAATCCATTGATTATGAGAGATCTGAAAATACCCCTATTTACACCATCTGACGTAAGAATCACAATAATTGATGCCAATATCGTAACAATCGACGCCAACATTAGAAACAACGATCCCTAAATTGCAACACATAGAAACTTACAACGCCTAAATTACAAAATAATTTTAAAAACCAATACATTGATTTGAAATAATGCAGCATATCTATTTTTATAGTTATAATTACACTGCATAATACCAACCCAATTATCATCCTTTAAAATAAGCCTTGGCCCCCTAAAATGTTAAGACCGGCGGTGTCTGTCGTATTTTATTTTTCATTGAATCTTATCCGTGTCCATGTCTTCATTTATTAATTTATTATTTTATCAATCTTCTTTCGCAAGGAGGTGAGATACTAAAATTCAAAGATAATATTTCAAGCCTTTAAAAGCGGAGCCGTGCACTCTTTTTCCAACTTTAAAAGATTCTGTTGTCGGAGAGAATATTTGAACCACTCGTCTTTGGCCTTTAACGAATAGCAACTTTAATAATGTCCATAACGAGTTCATATCTTCTATATCATTTATATGTATTATTGATATATACTTTTTTTCATTTTAATCATTAGTTAAGATGTAATATTTGAGATGTATTGGTTAAAATGAAAAGTGATATAACAGTGATACACACAAATGATACAAAAGATTTAAACTCATAAATAACCAATATTTATTTTATTAATTTCAACTTTGGTATTAATCATATCTTAATTACGTTAACGATATTCAGTGTTCTAAAACTCTCAAAGTCTAGGTGCTAAGCCTCTTTACCACTCTTTCTAGTCACCTAATTCAAGTCGGCCGACGTTGTCGCTGCCAGATAGATAGAAGAAAGAAGAAGACAAAAAGATGAAGAAGAAGGGGTTGTTGAAAATTGGGATTAAATGTATGTTTGTATTTTTTGTTTATTTTACAAACATAGACAAATGTTTGATAAAATGACAAACATAAAAAACATTAAATTTGTAGTGAATGTGTTTGATCTTTGATGTAAATTATCAAAAAAAATGGTAATTATGCCTTAATTCTAGGCCCCGATTACATAGCTAAGCTAGTGTCTTACGCCTAGCGCCTAATTTTAGAACCTTGACGATATTAATACAAGTGTATTGCTAAAATAGCCCAAAGATAAACTTATTTTTTTTAAAAAAAAAAACCTAATGATCAACAATACTTATTTAGGAACGAAGAGAATATTTCACTAAAATGTAAATATGTTGTACCGATTACTAGTTTCACTCAACAAACTCTAAATATTTCTTCCGCTTTAAAATTATTGTTTTGTTTAACTATTTTGGTGCCATAATGAATGTTTTTCAAATAAAATTATATATATATAAAATCCGTAATTTGTGGTACAAAAAAAGTATCACAAATTACGTATTTTTTATAAATTTGAGAAAATAAAAATATGTATGTCAAATTTATGTAGACAATAATTTTGAAATTGAAGGAGTACCGTGATATACTACTAGTAGAATAGTATAATCTTGATAATATAATAGAATAGTAAACTAAATACTTTAATGATGCTACAAAATAACTATAAATATGGTAAATAAAAGCATGACTTGAATAGGAACAATTTCTTTCATATTAAATGAATGACCCTAATATGAAGTAAATGACAATAATAATGAGAATAATAACAAAACACTTAACAATAATGCCAATAATATTAATAACTAAATTATATTAATATTAATATTAATAATTAATTATTAAATACAATATTAGTACTAAATATTGTTATTATATATCTTAATATAAATTGAAAATATCAAATTTTTGGGAAAGAGCGGAAGAAAATGAAGGAAAATTCAAAAATCAAGTTGATATTCAAATGCAGTAAACCATGACTCTATGTATAGATAAAAACGTGTAGACATTTTTAAAAAATTGAAAAAAAGGTAAAAAAAACATAGGCCATAAACAGGATAAAAATAAAAATCAGTTGAACCACCAAATTGCACCATGTGGAAAGGTGGTGGAAGGGGTTGTTGGCCACCCTTTATTCGCATTTATCTCTGAAACAACATTGTTTTGGCAATTTTCAATGTTAAATGGTGTTATTTTGATTGGTTTTGACGTGGTTGATCTTTTTGGTTTCTGGATCATTCAAAGTGATCGAAATTACTGAAATAGAATAATGAACACTTTACCTAGTACATAATTAAGGAATACTATTTTTTGATTCTACTAAAAAATATATACGAAAGTAAAAATACAATAATAAGATCGTTGGATTTTAAACTATAGTTGGGGACAAAAAATAATAATAATAAATATATATATATATATATATATATATATATATATATATATGAAAAACACCATGATTGTGCCACATCATCTCTTTTCGATAAATTTTCATTGTCAAGTATCTATATGTGACTCTTTGTTTTCTTGTCAATTACCTAATAATAATATCTATTATTAATATCTTTTATTGTAAATAGTAGAAGTCTTACATATAAAAAAATTACAACCATCATTAATTTCAAACCAATGTGGGATACTCTTATATTTTTTTTTCGTAATTAGAAAAATAAACACATCATGTATAGTGATGTACAAAATAAAGCACTTTCATGCATCACAATGCATGATTTTGTGTATCTCGATGCATAAAATACATTATTTTTAATTACCTAAAAATATAAGGATGTAATGGGGTTGAAACTTTGAGAAGACTGGCTGCAATTATTCTTTAAGATTTTGTCTCTAATATAAATAAAGCTCACATCTCATTTTCGTTTGGCAAAACACACAAATAGGACCATCCAATTTTAACCTTTTTTGCAATTCGGCCACCGAAACTTTGAATCATCTATTTTGGTCACCCTACTTTAGTCTAGTTGCAAGCGAGCCCATTTTTTGGATGACTGTTAGATTTAGCTGTTAAGTTATGTCAAATATCTATTTTACCCCTGAAGGAACAATTATATTTAAAAAGGGGTCAAACTGTAAATAATAAAACCTGGGGGGTGTTACAAATCAATTCATATTCATTTTCATCTCTCTCTCTCTCTCTCACACACACACACACACACACACAAATCTGGAAAAATGGAGGATGGCGGTGAGGATAGAGATGGTGGGTGAAGAAATTAGGGAAGGATTGTAGAGAAAGGAAGTCGGCTATCTGTGGTTGAAGATAGAGGGATTCGCCAGGCCTAGGGCTGTGAAGAGGACGGTGGCAGAAGGCAATTTAAGCGGGGCTTAGTTGATGGTCCGGCTGTGCAGATGGCAATGTGAAGGATTGCGACCGAGATGAAGACTCGACTGGGAGATGTTAAGTAGAGGGGTTGGGTGATGGCTCATCTTCATTTCTCTCTCTCTTTCTCTCTCACACACACACAGAGAGATCTGGAAAAATAGAGGATGGCGGTGAGGATGGAGATGGTGGGTGAAGAAATTGGGGAAGGATTGTAGAGAAAGGAAGTCGACTGTCTGTGGTTGAAGATAGAGGGATTCGCGGGGCTTGGGGCTGTGAAGAGGACGGTGGCAGAAGGCAATTTAAGTGGGGCTTAGTTGATGGTCCGACTGTGCAAATGGCGATGTGGAGGATTGCGACGGAGATGAAGACTCGATTGGGAGATGTTGAGCAGAGGGGCCGGGTGATGGCTGGTGCTGGAGGAAGACGAAGGACGTCGGTGGTGAGTTTGAACGGAGGAAAGAGAAAGAGCAGAGATTCGCCAATTTTGGTGGAACTGAAATGAGGGGCAAACTTAATGGTCGACGAAAAGAACGAAGAGAGAACTGGGTGTGATTGACGACGAAGGGGACTTGCTATTGAGCCGATTGAAGATGGAGGAAAGAATGGAGAACATGACTGGCTGGAGAAGAAGCGGCTGATGGGTGAAGTGTGGGTGAGATACATGGCTAGACAGATTTGAGCGAGGGGGATGAAGATGGGGGATGGTGTTGGGATGGAAGTTAGAGGCAGGAATGGTAGGATGAACTGGTAGGAGGGGGGCCGGAATTTGTGACAGAGGGATATGGAGATGGGTGAAAGAATTCATCGGGGAAGATGAAGGGGGCGGATATGGAGGCTGGCGTGAGGCCGGAATCAGCTGCTTCTCGTCGGCGAAGGAAGGAAAATGACTTCTGGGTCAACCATGGAGCTTGCTGGGGGTTGGAATCAAAACTAATGGAGACATGGAGGAAGGGACCGGTTGGATCTGAAGCAGAGGGGTGAAAGAGAGGAAGGAGGATGCCGACTTCACCTCCATTTTTCCAGATCTCTGTGTGTGTGTGTGTGTGTGAGAGAGAGAGAGAGAGAGAGATGAAGATGAATAGATCTGTAACACCCCCAGACTTTATTATTTACAGTTTGACTCATTTTTAAATATAATTGTTCCTTCAGGGGTAAAATAGATATTTGACACGACTTAACGGCTAAATCTAACGGCCATCCAAAAAATGGGCTCGCTTGCAACTAGACTAAAGTAGGGTGGTCAAAATAGATGATTCAAAGTTTCGGTGGCCGAATTGCAAAAAGGGGTAAAGTTGGGTGGCCCATTTGTGTGTTTTGCCTTTTGGTTTTGGATATAATATTTGCTAATTTGCTATGAATATATTTGTTTCTTAGTGTTTTTATGTAAGGAGGCTATTGTTTATTGATTTAAATTTTTTTAGGTGCTTAATATTTTAATGACTTCTAAAAGAACTTTTAAACATGAATCTAAGAAAAAAAGAATCAAAAAGAAAAACAATTGATTCGATTTGAAATCAAAACTCTTAATTTTTTTTTATGACAGTATGGTTGGACTTCATTATGCCTAGGCCCCCTAAAATCTTAGGGTCGTCACTTAGTTTCATACTCTATTTTTTTTATTAAATCTTAGCATACAAGTATCTTTATTATTTTATCAATCTTCCATTTACAATGTTACATAGACTAAGATTTAATAACAAGGACGTGCGATATTAAGATTCAATGAGACGGCGAGTCCACATATAAGATTTCAAGCCTTTAAAAAAGGAACGTGGACACTCTTTTTCTAATTTCAAGATTATGTTGTTAGAGACCATTTGAAGCACTAATCTTTGGAGTTTAAAGAATATTAACTTGGGTAAATTTTTGCTGATCTTTTTTATAAATTTTGTAACCCCTCCAGTCCACTCTTTTTTTTTTTAAACCGCAAAACTCTATTTTTGAAGTAAATGTTCCTATAATACCCAAAGTAAAAAATAACTATGTAAATTTCTTCTTCTTCTCCCTTTTCTTCTTCACCATTTTTCTTAATTTCCATGGATCTGTAGTTATACAATCAAATGCGAGCAAAATATATGAACATGGATTAACCATACGTACTCCAATACTGATCCATTTCTATACTCAACCATCTCATCCCCAACCACGTCCTCCTACTGTATTTTGCTTCATCAAAATCGTCTGACCATCTTCGAAAGTGGAGAATGGTTCGCCTGGGAACATCCTCAGTCTAAGAGCTAAATCTTTCAAAGAAAAAAAGACATGTGAATCAAAAAATGGAATAGCTATATACTTAAACTCTGTCACGTATTTCAAGTTCGCATACGAGTCTTTCGTTCCTCGATATATTTGATGTGGTAAGAGGCTTGTTTTCGGCCTTCCTCTTTGGAAGGGAGAAATAGAATGAGTCTTCTATTTCCTTAGAAGAAGCAGTGGAATTCCATCACAAAAGAGAAGTAGATTTGGACTCCCATTTTCTTAGTTGCATCTCATCCCATTAATGCAGTTGGCAATCTATGTTTTTCCGTTGATATCATAAGATTTGTAAAATTGATTTTTTGAATCGCGGTGCATTTTTGTAGCGCTTCAGGTTTATTAAGGGTATTGCAGTCATTTTATCTCCTAAAAATATCATTTTTCGGTTGAAAAAAAACACGATACTAGAAAGAATTAAAACTTTAAAAAGTGGATCTTCATCCAATTTTACCTATTAACTTTAATTATAGGCATAGATAACTAATATGTTGTGGGTGGGTCTCCCTGTTGACGGATACGAAGACTTTGTTTCAAGCACTAATCTTTGGCACCCTTACCTTAGAGCATCCACAGCAGTGACTCCCAATACCACACTCTAGCCACCTCGTTTTCTGTTCCATTTACACTTTTTCAACTCTCTAAAAAATATTTCACTCCAATAAACACCCTCTATATACAACACTTTATAAATCTCAAATCTCTCAAAACTCAATTAACAAACTTAACTACCAATATATATTTCATCTTCTTTATTTTTATTTCTTACCATGATTGAAATGAAATATATTTTATTTTAAATTTTATATTCTATGAAAATAATCTTGTATAAAAATGTTTCAATCAAAAGAAAAATTTATGTTTAGAATACATTTTAATTATTTTTATTTTTATCCAATCTCATAATTTATAACATTAATGCCCCTTTGGTTTATTCAGTCCCCCATTTTCAAGTAGAGAGGGAAAGAGATTCAGACAGAGAGAATTGAGTAGAGAGAGAAAGAGTGTGGAAGGCTCCTTCAGAGAGAGAAAGAGAGAGGTGTAAAAGGGAAGGGGCAAAGCTGCAGCATTTGGTCTATGCAATACTCGGCAAACTTCCCTTTTTTAAAGCGCCTCCGATCTTCCCCTTGTCCCCTGCCCCCCTCCTTCTCCGTTTCCCACTGCAACTCCTTTTCCGGCGCGAAAGGCCGCCGGCTAATTCATCTTTCGGACCGCCACTAAACATTGAAGGGTCCCATTGATTAACTGCCGGCCTAATGGAATCCCGGGGAGAAAGACGAGAGAAGGCTGTGGGGGAGGATGGAGAAAGAGAAGGCGGACGGTGGAGAAGAGAGAGAAAGAGAGGGAGGATGACTACTGTTCATGTTTGGAGACTCCCGACCTTTCGCGAGTCCCTTAACGGATTATTGGGATAGGGAGTGGTAACGGGGGTCCATTGTGAGCTTCAGGTCTGCTAAAAATCTCCAAAAACAATTTTGGAGTGTTGGTAGCAGGGACCATTGTGGTCGCTCTTACCCTCTGTGTACTACAATTAGTCTATTAGATCAAATACAACGGAGGATGCTTAGAGGATTTTATGGGATTTTTGGAAAACAACAAAGGAGCTTTGTAATGCTTAGTTAAGCATAAAGGGAAATGGGGAGTAACTTAAGCTCCCGGCTTCACAATCAAAAAGTCATCAAAAATCGGCCACTTTTCACTTTTCTCCCATTTTTCCAATTGTTTCACTATTCACTTTTCCTTTATTTATTTTTTTCGTCAATTTTCAATCATAAAAAATATGTTTTTTAAATATTTTTTTTTCTTGTATTAAAGTAAACATTTTTACATACAAATAGAGACTTGGTTTGTTTCATTTGGATATCATAACAAATTTCTATGAATTTTTCAAATTTCTAACTATTTTTTTATAAAAATATTAAATTATTGGAGATAAAGATGATGAGGTATATAAAAGTATTGGAGTTTGTGCATTGTTAAAAAAATATTTTTATTAAGAAGCTTAAGTGGGGAGCCTAATGTCATTTTTATAATAAAATAGAAAAAAATGGAGATTAAGCTCCCCAAATAGGGAGCTTTGTTGTTCCTGCTCTTACGTTGGATTATTGATTTGTGCTAATAATTTAGTAGCTATAACCCATTGATTCATTGCTTATGATTGATAAAGTGGTGTTGTTTGATATAGTAGTTTTCTTTCTTTAAAGTTCTGATTAGTAAGTTGAATTCAAATCGAAAGATTACAATAGCCTCATCACAAAATATGATTCTCATTATTATTATTATTATTCTCATTATTATTATTATTATTATTATTATTATTACTATTATTATTATTATTATTCTCATTATTATTATTCTCATTATTCTCATTATTATTATTCTCATTATTATTATTCTCATTATTATTATTATCATTATTATTCTCATTATTATTATCATTATTATTATCAATTTATCATTATTATTATCATTATTATTATCATTATTATCATTATTATTATCATTATTATTATCATTATTATTATTATTATCATTATTATTATTATTATCATTATCATTATTATTATCATTATCATTATCATTATTATTATTATTATTATTATTATTATTATTATTATTATTATTATTATTATTATTATTATCATTATTATCATTATTATTATCATTATTATTATCATTATTATCATTATTATCATCATTATTATCATCATTATCATCATTATCATTATCATTATCATCATTATCATTATCATTATCATTATCATTATTATTATTATTATTATTACTTATAATAATAATAAATAGTTTTACTATATTATTATTGCTATTAATTTTATTATTATTATTTATGTTACTTTATTATTATTAATACTATTTTTTTATTCTTCTTACTATTATTACTATTACAGTTACTAATTTCATTATTCATATTATTATAATTCTTTTTATTATTATTAATTTATTTTAATTAATTAATAATAATTAATAATAATTATTATTATAATCATTACCATTATCATAACACATATTATTATTCATATACTTTTTTTAATTACTATTACTATTATTATGAGGGGTAATCTTAGAATATTAAAAATTTCAATAAAAAAGATAATTTACGTGTTTTTGAAAAATAGAAATAAGCACACGACTTAGTACTTACAACTTATGGTCTTACATGTGTTTTAAGTGGTTTGTAAATGATTTATGACTTATCTAATCATAAGTCAAATCAAACGCTTCAAAAACAATCATCACTAGTCATAACTCATAAGTTATAATCACATTCCAATAAGCCAAATCAAATATTTATTTTATTATTGCTACTTTCTTAGTCACCTAATGCATATTAATTTTGAATAAGTTTTTATTGTATTAATTTCAACTTTGGTATTAATCATGTCTTAATGTAAACTTTGAAGGTCGTACTTAGACGTTAATGATATTAATGCACGTGTACTACTAAAATAGCCGGAATGTCAACTTAGTTTTTTTTAAACCTAATGATTGACAATACTCATTTAGGGAGAGAGAGAATATTTCACTAAAATGCAAATACGACTATGAAAACTTATGATAATATCGCGAAATAGTAATTACTTGTACTGATTAGTGATTACAAGTTTCACTCAACGAACTCTAAATAATTACTTCATTTTTAAAAAAATTATTGTTTTGTTTGATTTTTTTGAATCATATTGAATGTTTTTCAAATGAAAATTTGTCACATATATTTTTGCTTACTTAAATTATAAAACCCGTAATTTGTGTTACCAAAAAAGTATTACGAATTCCCTTTTATTTTTAAATAAATTTGAGAACAATAAAAATATGTATGTCAAATTTATGTAGACAATAATTTTGAAATGGAAGGAGTACTGTAATATACTACTAGTAGATTAGTAAAATCTTAATAATAAAATAGAATAGTAAATAAAATACTTTAATGATGCAATAGAAACAATTTCTCTCATATTAACTGAATGACCCTAATATGAAGTAAATGACACTAATAATAAGAATAATAACAAAACACTTAACAATAATGACAATAATATTAATAGCTAAATTATAATAATAGTAATATTAAAAAATTAAATACTAAATAAAATATTAGTACTAAATGTAGTTATTATATATCTTAATATAAATTGAAAATATCAAATTTTGGGAGAGCGAGAAAGAATTTGAAGAAAAATTCAAAAAAATTGTAGAAAATCGAGTTCATATCCAAATGCAGCAAACTATATCTCTATTTATAGATAAAAATATGTAGAATTTTTTTAAAAATAGTTTTTGAGTTGAAAAAATAGGCTAAAAATTGTTTTGATTGGTTTTGATGTGGTTGATCATCTTCCGGATCATTCAAAGCAACCGAAACTACTAACATAGAATAGTTAACACTTTACCGGGAACATAGAGAGTACTATTTTTCGTTTAATTCGTGATTCTACTAAAAAAAATACATAAAAGTAATAATATAATAATAAGAAGTTGGATTTTAAACTATCATTGGGAGACACATGTACTTAATACAAACCATAGATTAATATCACTTCTTTTTTTTTTGGTCCTAAGGGGGGCATGGGAAGGGATCGAACCTGAGACTTCACACTTTGTGAAGCATCATCACTTCACTTAACACAATTAATAACAGTAATAATACTTATTTAGGAGCGATTGTTTGAAACTTAGTCAAATTCCTAAAAACTATTTAAAAAGATTGGATTTTAATCTAATGAGGTGAGTTCTTTAACAAAATTTCAAAAATTGATGGAGCCGAGGCTTGCGATGGCAGAGTAATTGCCATACTTATTTCTCCTGGGGGTATTGTGCGAATTCTAATTTGGCCATAAAGGAACCCTTAAAAGTCTACTCCACAAATTTCAAATGTGTATTTTTGTGAACTTTGGAAATGAAATTGGCAGATCAAATCAAACAGTGAAATGAATGTTTGGAGGGAAAAGGGATTTCTGATTCATTAGTCGAATTTTCTGTTACCGCTGGAATAAAGAAGCTAATTCCCACTATATAGCTACCATACAAAATGGCTACACTCTCCCTCCACTAACTAACAAGCATAACTGAATTTACAGCCTGGCAAGAAATGCATAAAATATCTAATAACTACATTCACGATCATCAATAAAATAGTTACAAGAATACCCCTAAGATCATCTCCATATATCCACACAAGGCAGCTGGATAGCCTTGTAAAATCTCTGTAAATCAGACTTCATTCTGCTTGATCTGTGCACATTGTTTGCTTGAGGCTTAGTCAGTTTAGCCACATTATTGACTTCAGCATTGTCTACACTCCCCCCACAAGTTGAAAGTGGGAATGCACTAAGAACTTTCAACTTGGATATCAAAAACCAATGGGAAATCTTCCCCAAGGATTTGGTGAATATATCAGCCATCTGAAACTTGGAAGGTATGTACTGAGGATGTATCAGACCTTGTTGAACTTTCTCACGTACAAAATAACAATCAAGCTCAATATGTTTAGTCCTAGCATGATAAACTGGATTAAAGGCTATAGCTATTGCGTGAAATTGTCACAATACTTTGGAACAGGAAGAATAGGAGATATTTGCAAGTCTTTCAAGAGAGCATGAACCCATAGAATCTCACACTAACAATAGCTAGAGTTCGTACTCGGCTCAGAGAAGATCTAGGTGACAGGCTGCTTCTGGACGAGAAATAAGAGAATTCCCAAGGAAAATGCGAAACCTCGTGACAAATTTTACTACGTCATTTGGATCCCCGATCCACTATCACAATAAGCTGTAAGATTTAAGTCATTGATGGATGAGAGAAAAAGGCCTTGTCCTGGACAAGCTTTGAGATATCTCAGAACCCTAAGCAATGCTCTCATATGCAGATCAGATGGAGCATGTACAAACTGACTCAAAGTATGTGCAGCAAAAGCTACATCATGCCTAGTAATGGTCAGGTATAACAGCTTACCAACCAACTGTCTATAGAAACTGGGATCTGGGAGAGGGATCCCTTCAGAGGCCAACAGCTTAGTATTAGGATCCAAAGGGATAGTCAAAGGCTTTGCTTCTGTTAATCCTGCAGCCTCTATAAGATCCAGTACATACTTCCTTTGGCTGAGGTGAAAACCATGGGCAGACCTGGTCACTTCAATCCCCAAGTAATATTTGATGAAACCTAGATCTTTGATACTGAATTGAGAATCAAGAAATTGCTTTAAAGACTGAATAGCAGCAGGATCATTCCCTGTGATGATAATATCATCTACATAAACTAGAAGGGAAGTAAACTTGTCATTATGCTTCATGGTGAACATAGAATAGTCTGCATGAGATTGCACAAATCCAATTTTCAGTAAAGATTCTGTAAGTTTAGCAAACCACTGTCTAGAAGCCTGTTTAAGACCATACAATGACTTCTTAAGTTGACAAACCAGGCTTGGATCTTTGTTCAAAGGGAATCCTTGAGGCATGGACATGTAAACTTCTTCATGAAGATCACCATGTAGAAATGCATTATTAACATCTAATTGATGAACATCCCAACCATTGGTAGCTGCAATTGAAAGAAGAACTCTAACAGAAACCATTTTTGCAACAGGAGAGAAAGTCTCATGATAGTCTATGCCTTCAGATTGTGTGTACCCTTTGGCTACTAACCTAGCCTTGTATCTCTCAACACTTCCATCTGAATTATACTTAACCTTATACACCCATTTGCAGCCTATTGTCTTCTTGCCAGGAGGTAAAGGAACCAATTCCCAGGTATGATTAGCTTCTAAAGCTGTCAATTCCTTATTCATGGCATCAATCCAATGTTAGTGTTTAATAGCTTGATTATAAGATGTAGGCTCTACATTACCATGTAAAGCATTAACAAAATGAAGATGTGAAGAATCAAAATGGTGATAAGTATTGAAATGATTTATGTGATGTTTAGAAAAGGAAGTGACATAGTCCTTAAATCTAACAGGAGAAGTGGGAACCCTAGAAGATTTCCTACGAGGGACTGAAGGAGGAATGTGAGTATCTTGTTCAGGCACTTGAGAAGATATAGGACTTGGACTAGGAACCTGTTCAGAAATTTGAGGGGAAGGATGAATTTGTTCAGTCATCTGAGGTGATGAAGAAACATGAGGAGGTATAGGATCTGAAATGGGAGAAGAATTAGCTTGAGGAAGAGGGGTTGAAGGGTAAGTATGATGAACATGAGGATAATCATCAACAGGCCAAGGTAAGGAAGTGGTGTCTGAAGGAATAGAAGAAGAAGTAGAAGAAGAAGTAGAAGAAAAAGGAAAAATGTGTTCATGAAACACAACATGTCTACTTATGAAGAATTTCTTGGAGGTAAGATCATACAAAATATACCCCTTCTGTCCATGAGGGTAACCAAGAAAAACAGATTTGATGGCCCTAGGTTCAAATTTGTCAGAATCATGTACAGAGGCATAACATAGGCAGCCAAAACTCTTAAGGTCAGTGTAGTTAACAGGACTATTGAACAGGATTTCATGAGGGATTTTAAAATCTGTGGCACTAGTGGGCAGCCTATTAATCAAATAAGTGGCTGTGAGAAGGCAATAACCCCAAAAGTGTTTTGGTAGGCTTGCTTGAAACCTTAATGCCCTAGCCATTTCAAGAAGTTGTTTGTGTTTTCTTTCTACAATACCATTTTGTTGTGGTGTGTAAGTACATAAAGACTGATAGGAGATTCCTAGTTTGGCTAGAAAGGGAGTAAGTTCTTGATTGAAGAACTCAGAACCATGATCAGTTCTGATTGACTTAACAGTTTTAACTGTGGATTGAAAATGATTATGCACATAAGCAATGAAATCCTGCAATACTTTGAATACATGGTACTTTGTTGGGAGCAAAAAAGTCCATACACATCTAGAACAGTCATCCACAATGGTAAGAAAGTATCTACAACCTTGCATAGTAGGTATTTTGTAAGGACCCCACAAGTCACAATGAATCAAGTCAAAACATTTAGAAGCATGAGATACACTACTTTGGAATGGGAGTTTATGTTGTTTGGCTAAAGGACAGACAGAACAAAAAGAAATACATTCATGATTTATTGTCTTGGAATGAAAAACATGAGACAATTGTGAGATTTTCTTCAAAGTATGGAGAGAGGAATGACCCAATCTTCTGTGCCAAAGCTCAGAAATATCCAGGTTGGGCATGGCTGATGTTGATCCAACTAAATTGGGCACATTGGGAATGGATGTGGAGGCTTGTCCTTGCAGCAAAAACAACCCTCCATGAAGATCACCAGTGATGATGACCTTCTTCATCTGGTCCTGGAAGATGCACTTAGTATTGGTGAAAGAGACTAAGTAAGAAGTATTAGAGAGCAACCTAGAAACAGATAAGAGATTAAATTTGAAACCAGGGACATATAGGACATCATGTAAGACAAAACCAGATGCCACATCAACAGAACCCTTTTGTGTGATAGTGGCATGATTCCCATTAGGAAGAGATAGAACAATAGGTGTGTGCAATGAAACAACTGAATGCATAAGTTGGATGGAGATGCATACATGGTCAGTAGCACCTGAATCTATTACCCAGGTATTAGCACCTTGAATTGAGGATATAAATTTGTCATGACAGCTATTAGTAGTACCCATACCTGCAAAAGGAATATTGGAACCTGAAGTAAAGGTTGAAGCAACAAGGTGATCCTCAGGATGATCTTTTCCCTTCAACATAGACATAACCTGACTTAATTGTGTCTTTAGTTGTTCAATTTCAGATTGAGTCCCCTCATCTGCAATTTTGCCTTGTACCTGCATTGCCTTAGCTCCCACATTCACAGCATTCTGGCCTTTCTGTCCATCTCCAGAACCCTTAAACTGCTTCTGATTGTTCAGAGAATAAGCTGGATGTCCTACTGGGAATCCATGCAGCTTAAAACATTCAGACTTAACATGCCCTTCCTTATTGCAATAGTTACAAATAATCCCCTTTTTAAAAGGTGCCTTCACATAACTTGCTTTGTTTCCATGTCCAGAAGGAGACCTATCAGAAGATCTAAAGTTTGTGGTGTAATTGGCAGCTAATTTTAACTCAGCTTCTTGATTAGACTTGGTCATGTTAGCAGCCACAATGTTGTGATCAGTAATATAACCTATCTTCAGTGACTCTTCATGTCGTACCATGTAATATGCCTCTCCAATGCTAGGTAAAGGTTTCATTCTTAATATCTGGCCTCTAATATTAGCATAACTGTCATGCAATCCCATAAGAAATTGCATGAGTTTCTTCCTTTGTTCTCTAAGATCTTGTGCCTTGACAGCCCCACACACACATTTATTACAAGTATAGGCTGTAATAGTGTCTAGGGCAACACATTCATCCCATAATCCCTTCATCTTATGATAGTAGGCCTCTACAGATCCATCCCTTTGTTCTAGCCTGTACAGATCCTTTTCTAATTGAAAAGCCATATGTCCATCAATATTAGAGTACCTTTCCTTTAATTCAGTCCAAACAACAAAAGCAGATGAAATGTATCTTAAACTATTGCTAATTTCTTCTGAAACAACATTGAAGATCCTTGAAATCACCATATCATTTGCTCTTGCCCAAAGTGGATATAGAACATAAGTTGTTTCAGGGATAGGGTAATTACCACTGATCAGAGAAGATTTGTTCTTAGTAGATAAGGAAATCTGCATAGACCTAGACCAAGCACTATAGTTATCACTACCAGTCAGTTTAATCGAGATAAGAACAAAACCTGGATGATCATTGTTATGAATGTACAGAGGATGCATGTTCGAATCTATGGAAATTTCCATTGTAGCAGATGTTCTAGTTCATTCTCTTGCTCCATTGGAAGATGTATTTTGCTCTGAGTTGCTTGATTCAGCCATGAGACGATCGAATGTAAACAAATCAAGAGGAAATTTCGACCAGAAACAATCGACTAGGGTTTGAAATAGGAACTTTGAGAAACTGAGAATGAAGGATGTAAACAAGCTTCAAAACAAAGGGAAGCATAGATCGAATTGCTCTGATACCATGTGAACTTTGGAAATGAAATTGGCAGATCAAATCAAATAGTGAAATGAATGTTTGGAGGGAAAAGGGATTTCTGATTCATTAGTCGAATTTTCTGTTACCGCTGGAATAAAGAAGCTAATTCCCACTATATAGCTACCATACAAAATGGCTACACTCTCCCTCCACTAACTAACAAGCATAACTGAATTTACAGCCTGACAAGAAATGCAGAAAATATCTAATAACTACATTCACGATCATCAATAAAATAGTTACAAGAATACCCCTAAGATCATCTCCATATATCCACAAAGTACTGGATAGCCTTGTAAAATCTCTCAGAAATCGAGACTTCATTCTTGATCGTACATTGTTTGCTTGAGGCTTAGTCAGTTTAGCCACATTATTGACTTCAGCATTGTCTACAATTTTCTTGAGAGTTTCTACATTTGTTGTAGTAGTGATTTTGGGTTTTCTTTAAGTGATTACCTTGAAGGAAATGATTTGGACCGACCGATTGGCCGCGACAAGTCGTGCTCAGTGTTCTATTCCTATAATTGTAGCCTTTGGAGGGCATGGAATTCTTTTCAATATTAGAGGGTGCACAAGGAATATTATCCAAGCAAATGACTTATTGTCATGAGCAGGACTAGTTTTGCCAATGAGGATATAGGCAAACATAGACCAATACCATCACTAATGTATTAATGGTTCAGAACACCATAGTCTGAAAAACTCTAACAGTTTATTCACATCTCCAGTAACATGCAGACCTCTCACTGCCCCAAACCTCACAAGATCATGGATATTACGATAGCTAACATGTCCTAATTTGTGGTGCCACAGATGAGAGTCATCATCTTTAGCACTATGTCAAGAATGAACATTGTTAACCTTGTAATAATTGTCAGAAGATCTAGTTCCTGTAAGAATGCACTTGTTAAAAGCATCAAAACCCTCACATTTTTCTCTATCAAACCTTACCTGAAGATTACTATCACATAAGTGGCTAATGCTTATAAGCCTGAAGCCCCTCAGCAATTTATTCACATCTCCAGTAACATGATGCAAGGCCCCAGAAATGAGGAACCACTGTGAAGGAGCAGGCTGTTGCGAGTCACTGACTTAGCCAGGCGAGATTTCTGAACTTACTGGGAGGAATGAATCTGCACATTATTATAGTCGAGAAATCGAGCCAGGATGTGGCGTTCATTAATTTGTTGGATGCCCAGGCATATCACACAAGTTGCAAAATGAGGCATTTATTTGTATTTTACCACAAGGAGTTACGGTTGAACGATAATTGTTAGAGGCTTGGTTTTGGTTTTGGTTGTTCAAGTTTAAGATACTAGAGCTTTGCTTTGACTCCATGAACAGTTGTCTGGTTAGACTGACGGTTAACATGATTCACTTATGCTAGAGTAAGGGAGGGGTTCATCCAATTTATTGAACTGCAACTCGGCAAAGGAAATTGAGCTATCGTGAACATGTACGGTACAATGACTGCGATATGGTGGTCAATTGTTCATCACCATTCAGGCATTCACCAATGCCCTTGGGAAGATGCGCATAAATAAATAGGACTGGACTGGCGCCTATTATGTCAACACTCCCACCACTCCTACACGTTTCTCTACTCTTCCACCACAAAGAGAACATACACCAAAACTTCCCCCGACGTATTTATTTTAAACTGCTAAAATCCACTTTTGATGATGCATCGCAATCCACATGTATAAATGGTGCATTATCTTATAAAATGATGTGGGTTTTAGCAGTTTGAAAAAAATATTGATTACTAAAGCAATTAAAAATCCAATAAAGTGTACCATCCTGCATTTTTTTTTTTCCGGCAAATATTTGAGTCTATTGGCCCAAACATAAAAAAGCTTAGCACTAAAGTGTTCAGTGCCCCAGAAAACAACAAATTCTTTTGGAATGCCAAATTAACATTCTTAAAATATAAAACTATATATAGCTGTGGTCAAAATAGAGCAAATAAATACTCTATTGAATTATTTATTTCCTAATAATCTTAATATCTTCAGGATTAGTTAATATCTTATACGAATCCAAAACATTAACATCTCCACATTTGAATACATAAAATCCTCATTTCCAATACCCCCCTTTTTCTAGCCTATTCAATCCCCCCTTTTTCTAGCATAGTATTGTGTCCTTTGAGACTAATAATAAGGATAAACGTGGTAAAGTTATCGATACTGAGGTCACAGATGTGATGGATGCAAGCACATTTGGAAATGAGGGTAGAGTGCCACTTAGGAAGCAGGATGTCGAAGGGCAGTTTCAACTAGAGCTGAATAGTGGGTCAGGTACAGAAGAGATAGTAGGAGAAACAATTGGTGATACGCCTGAAACTCGCAAACATGTTTTGATGTTGCCACGGGTTGTGCACCACGCACGGCGTTGGTAAGGTCATTAAGGAGGAATCAATTGAAGTGAACGATACATGTAAGGACTATGCTATGGGAGTGAAGTTGGTAAAGAAGGATGAAACTACGTGACTTCTTCCTTTTGTGCAGAATGGTGGTCTTGGTTTTGAAAAGAAGCGAGAGGCAACAATTGTGAAAAAGCCTATAAAAGTAAGTGTGTTACATAATTCTTTTCCACTTTGGTAGAAGATGTAGACGAGGTCCAAAAAATCTTTTGGTTTGGTAGAGGGCTTTGAACCTCATAATTATGGTAATGACTTGTTTGATTTAGATGAGATATGAGATCTAAAAGCAAAATTTCGCACTGGACTCACTAGTTGGCTCAATCAACAAAGGGATAGGTAAATTAACTCTGGCGCCACCTCCTTCGATGACTTAACTTTCTTCCCTCCTTCAAAGTTCAAGTACTAAAGTTTTTCAACAACAGTGTCGCAAACTTGTTAAGAAGACGAAGGTTAAAGCCTTTCGCTTAGGTAATAAGAGGCTTACTAGGATAGCTAAAACCAAACAATAGGGTTGCAACTCCAAGATCAATAGTGGTTACTCTTTTACGCTCTATAGGAATTGTTTTTGGGCTTTTTATAGTGTTTTTTAGTTCATGTATTTTTGTTAGAGGTAAGGCTTCTTGTTGTCCCCTTTTTTATTTTTTTCTCATCTATATATTAAATATTTCATTTAAAAATAATAATAAAAAACAAAAAAGTGGCTCGTCATAAGTGGGTCATTACTAGCCCCGATGGCTGTGGATTAAATGGGTAATGGGTCGGAGGTGTCACGACCCAAGACAATCCAAATAGTAAACATGTCAAATGAGTTTGGTCACAATTGAGTTGAGTTAAAGCAGTCAACCCATGTTAATCCATTTTTTCCAAAAATCATTTAGATTCACAAGGAGAATTCATGTCACATCTAGTCAAGAATTGCAACTAATTCATAAATTTGGAACCAAAATCACGATTATCGAGATTTGAGCATTGCGAAAAGGAAATTTCGATTGCCTGATGCATTTAGTGTGAGAAGAAATGCGATTAAAGGTGAGTACTAGTAGATGTTTTGTAAGGAAACTTTCTAGCAACCACCGAAGATGTAGCATAAGAGAAAACGAAGTAATCAACATCGTATTCCTAACCTCCATATGAGTGTCTTGCCATTCTCGATAGATAATTAAGAAGAGACATAGAAAGACCGAGAAAAGAATAAGGGACCTAAAATTTACCGCCTTCGATGCTCAATGTGCAACAAAAACACAAAATAGTTGGATATCATATTTACCCCCAAGAAAGTCGGAAGATATCAATGGTTGCACGAATCACGACTCCATGTTTGATCGTCATTTGAAAACCAATATTCGTCTTAAAAAGTCAAAACAATATATGGGCGAAGGAGAAAAATCGAGAAAATGAATACATTTATGCAGAATAAACATCTCAAAATCGAACATATCATAAATCAAAGATTAAAATCCAAAGTAGAGAGTAAATCATCAAAATAAACAATTAAAAAGTAGATATAAAAAGAGATTGTCGTAAAAACTTGGATCGAAGGAGAAAGGGTAGGGTTCAAGGTTCAGGGCTAGCGGAATTTAGAGGGGGCATTGAGGGGGGTAGACGAGCGAAGAGGTGTTGAAGTACGACCGCTAGGTATTAACTATTAATTATGTTTAATCAGGTAGTTTAAACCAATTTAACCATAAAATTTATTGGGTTAAGAATATAAACTCATTTTATTATTGGGTTGGGTTGGATAATTAATGGTTGGGTTGGGTGGGTTCGTTGGTAACGAGTTCAAATTGACCGGCCTAATTGCACACCCAAATCACATGATAAACCCACTCTCCATGCCCCATGCCCCATGCCCCTCCCCCAATCTCGGATCCGACCACCAGCACTGGCCACTTCCGTGCTACCTCTAACATACCTTCTGGCTTCTTCTTCTCCTTCTCCCAATTGTAATGAAATAAGAATGTATCAAAAGCATTTTTATTTTAACCAAATCCAACCAGAACAGAGGAGGCAACGGGGAATCGCAGATCCGACCAGAACAGAGTAGGTTGTCGCCGGAGCCAGTGGGAGCGAAGAGATCGGTGAGTGTTGGTGAGGTGAAGGTATAGAAGAAGAGGAGGGAAAGGACTTGCTTTAGTTGCTCTGCATCTTATGTGTCATGAACGTCTCTACCAGTGTTTTGGCGAACAATCGTAATGAGTATTACAACTGATATTAAAGGTCTCTGGATTTGCGGTTCCAATTTATGCCCCATTCAAGTATTTTAATGTGTTTGCTGGAAGCTTGTTTCAGCTGAATTCAGGAGGCAGCAAATGGAGTCGGGCTCTTCGATACTAGCGATGAGGCAAAGAAAGGTATGTTTTGGGTGCAGCTTCAGTTGCAAAAGATGTTCTTGACAATTAGAAAGTGATGGTTTTGTTTCTAACTATAAGGTAATATCAGGAACAAACGTAGAGTTGCCTTTCTAGCTTGCTTATGAATTGCATTCGAGACAAGCAGTCTCAATAGATGTTCATAATGGAGCAGTTAAATGTTCATATCATTGTAGATTTCTTTCATGCAAGTAGTAAATATGTCACAGCAATAAAATGATCACACCCAACTTTTAAAAATAAAAAATGAATTTTAAAGTTTTAAAAATGATTTCAAAAGTATTCGTTTGACCATCAAAATGAAATAAACCTTTTGATGTTGCATCTAAGGACCCACTCTCAGGCTATCAAACCTGCAAATTGGATTTCTACTGATACCACTTGTTGGGTCACATGGTTAGGCTCAATAGATAGACTAGATGGAAGGAAACCTTTAAGATGACTTGCATTTCATACATAATGATATCTTCTAATAGTACATTTTATACCTGCTAATAGCAGTGGTCAAACTAGAGCAAATAAATACTCTACTGGATCTCCACATAAATACATAAAATCCTCATTTCATGACAGGAAATAAAAATGTTTTGTAATAGTCACTCAAATAGAAAAGCAAACCTAAAAGCAACTCGCGCGAATCGGTAGGTAGATCAACCTTCCATCCCATTGCAAATGCAAAATACCTACAAAGGAAACATAAAGATGGAGATTGATAACTGTGTGAGTAGCCATATCCATGTCAACTTTTACCAAAACAGTTTAAATAAAAAAGAAAGAAAACAAAAACAAACAAACTTGACCCATTTTTGAATGAAAAATAGGCATAAATAAGTAATTTGATTTACAATAATTCTTCGTTTGGTACTAGTAGCACAGAGGATAAGACTACTTAATAAATTTTACTGATAGTTACTAAAAAT
>CM028384.1:26677987-26718471 GCA_013146195.2 Codonopsis lanceolata | reverse complement strand
GACACAAACCCGCGTAACCGATTATCAAGCCTACTCATAGTACTTCTAAAAAGTCGACAAAGAACAATCATTTAAGAATGGAGGGAGAAAAATAATTGAATGCTCCAAAATGATTTATAGTATATAACATCAACAAAAAACAATCAAGATAAAAACTTTAAACTACGTTAAACCAAAAAGAAAAAAACCAATGTTACACAATAAAGCACATAAATCATTATGTTTAAAAGTTATTTTCTCCGCCAATTTCTTGGAGATTACTAAAATAACATCGGCAAGATCTTCCAACTCATGACCAGCTTGTATAAGCTTGGGTGGCTCATGGATTATCCTTTCTTCAAAGCCCTGATCACAAGTATCAGCATCTGTTATGACAGCAGAGGCAAACGAATTTAAGCTATGGAAATCTTGAGACTCCAAAACTTCTTCTTCGTCGAATCGAGGTTATCAAGGGCATCACTGTAAATCTCTGAACACGTCTCGTAAATTTCTTTGATTGTGGGAATACTCTTAATGGGTTTCGCAAGAGATTTGATTAAGTTTAGAAGATACAGCACGGCTTGCGCTTTCTGATTGCAATGAAGCCAAGGGTTGGAAGATCAGCTTCGAAGATCGAGAATCGGATGTTAAGGACTTGAAACATAGAGAAGGATTGCGAGCTTGCTTGCATGTATCGATAATCAAATCATTTTGACAGAATGTGAGGGTGCTATAGAGATATCAGAAGAAGAAAAAACGAAGAAAGATGAGTTGCAGAAAGAATGAGAGGCCATTTTTTTTATGAACTTTCAATTGGTTTTGCTTTTGCAATACTATTATATTAAGATGTTTATATAGTTTTTCATTGAGAAATATATTAAGAAAGTTGTTAATGTTGCTACTATATTATCACTAAATAGGAATGTTGTTGATTGATCGGCGCTTGTAATTGATATAGATACATACAAGTATGGAAATATATTGTGGGAAAAATAATAAAGATTTGAGTTAGATTCGGATTAGATATGAATTTGCGTTTGAAAATTAAAGAGTTTCCGTTCCGGGCTTAGAAATAAGAAATAATATCAAGTTTTTAATACTTTTTATCAAGCTTGGTAAAAAGTCTCCGTTTGTAAGTTAGTTAATTTTTTTTTGAAATCGATACTTCCAAAATGGACTCAAAGTGAACTCTTTACCCGCAATGTATAGAGTATTGGTTGTTTTATTTTTAATTTTAATTTTTATTTTTGTTGTGGGATGAATTGTCACATTACCATCAAATTCTGAATAAATTTTTTTGGAGGGTCTCTTTTAATTAAATATAAATGAAAAGAAAAAAATTACCATGTATAATTGAGAGTATTAATTACCCAATTTTACTCATATCGAGTGAATAATCCGATTTAACCAATTACATTATAATATATATCAAATGTGACTAATGTACTATGTAATTTTTGATGTGATGTGATTCTTGTCGTCAACACCTCTATCTAATTTGTGTAACAAGATGCTGACGAGATTAATGAAGGGACTAACAAAAAAGGGTATTTTTGTCCATTTTAGAGAGAGAATGCAAACCTAGTAAAAATAGTGCTTGCATAACAGTTCTTGTTTTCTTTCCCTCTCTATTGTTGATTTGAAATCACTCGCTGGGAATCTACTTTTGCGCGTCCCTCTTAACAGCGCTACTTCAGATTTGTCGAATCCCTCTTGATTGCAGCTCGCAGCCTTCCGATGTGTTTTTTGTTGGTGTTGTAATTGTGCTCTATTACATTGAAAGTGATTGGTTCTTGCTTAGGTTTTTATTGAGCTGCATTGATCTCCAATTTTTGGGTCAAGAATGATTTTGTGTGTGTGAGAGAGAGAGATGGGGTTTGGTGGTGGAGAGGAGGGGTGGTTTTAGTTGGGGAGATTGAGGAAGTGTAGGTGGATGAGGTTGATTTTCTTGACTTTGATAAAACACCGCGTGCACATCATCTGCAATAAGGGGTATTTAGGCTTTTTGAAGATTTCCTTCTAAGATAACCTACGAAAACAACTTGAGTGACCTTGTCGAATTTTTAGACCAAATATAGTGATTAAATTTTTTAAAAAAATACAGTAAATTTAACGGGAAAAAAAAAGTGAAAGTGGAGTGACCAAATTGTTATTTAAGCCTTCAAATAAAGGTTTAGTCATTCATCTTAATAAGAGGATTTTCGTCTCTTCAAAAATATTGGACAACATTTATTACGGTAATTGCAGGAGGGGAAATCAGACTTTAAAATAGACATATGAGACGAAATGAATAGAATTCAAAGATATAGAATCTAACTTAAAGTTATGTACACAAATCAAGGGACCAAATTATTATTAAATTACTCATGGAATTGATTAGCTCAAGAAAAGTTTACTTATTTAACTTTATTCAATGGTGAGTGATTTATTAAATTTAGGTTTATTTTTATACAATCATTATCTTTTATCGTGATAAATTTACTTGTTTGTCCTTAAATAAATTATGGATGATTTATTATATAAAATTTTAATTTTGTCAATATATTAATTTGTAAAATACAACTAACACTTTTATAGAAGAGATACTACAAAACAAAATTATCAAAGACAACTATTTACTTTAACATTATTATGTACATAAGAATGTATATACATTTTTAAACCTAAAAGGGTCTATTTGAAGTTTTCAGAACTTAACGAGCAGTGAAAATCTTAATAAAAGTTACGTAGTTAACTAAATAGGGATTTGTTAGTAAAATTTATAATTTAGGGACCAATATGATAGTTTTTAAGGTCGTTTATAGTAATCCAAAAATTCAAATGAGCAAATAGTATATTTTATTATCATTCCAACAAAATGTATGATTCATCGACTAAGTTCTTCATTTTTCTTTATCTTCTTGAATTCATAGCACATTTTAATTTCTTAACTCATTTTTTTTAGTTTGTTCACTAGTAATTAATAAGCAAATCTATTTTTATAATTACAAGGTTTCATATACATCTAAAAATGTCTGCCAAAACATATTTTTAAAAGGAAAACCATATTATATCTTAGATTCAAATAGAGGTTTAATCACTCATCTTAGTAAGAGTATTTTTGTCTCATTCAAAAATATTGGACAACATTTGAATCAGACTTAAAAATAGAAATATGAGACGTCAATACACACCATGAAATCTTTTTCTATAATTACAAGTTTTCGTATACATCTAAAAATGTCTGCCCAAACATATTTTTAAAAGTAAAACCATCATATATCTTAGATTTAAATAAAGATTTAGTCACTCATCTTAGTAAGAGTATTTTTGTCTCATTCAAAAATATTGGACAATATTTGTAACAGTAATTGCAGGAGGAGGAATCACACATTAAAATAGACATATGAGACGAAATGAATAAAATTTAAAGATGTGGGACCTAACTTAAAGTGAAGTACAAGTCGAAGGACCAATTATTATTTAATTATTCATGAAATTGATTAGTTCATGAGAAATTTACTTATTTAACATTATTCAATGGTGAGTGATTTATTGATTTTAGGGTTATTTTTGTATAAACATTATCTTTTACCATGATAAATTTACTTATTTGTCATTAAATAAATGGAGGGTGGTTTATTAGATAAAAGGTTAATTTTGTTCATACATTAATTTGTAAGAGATAACTCACACTTTTATAGTAGAGATAGATTATTAACTGATGACGGTTAATCTCTACGAAAATGTTAAATGTTGGCCACAGAAAAGAGAGACTATTTTTTTTGATTACCTCAGTCGGGCATAGAGCTATCTATATTTAGACTTTCAATAATCACTAATTGGAACTGAGTGTCTGCATTTAGTCTTTTTTGTAATTTGAGCTATGTCCTTTTTTTAACCTCTAAAGTCCACTTTCGTTAATTTCATCCTAAAATGCCCACACATACCCTTCTTCATCAAATCAAATCTTGGTGAGTCATCAAACCTCCAAATATAATTTTCCTACCTTCAAATACTAATATAAGGCAAGCAGGGTTGAATCCACAGAGAACGAGATTGTTCAATCTTACCTTAAATTAAATTTGCTTAAAATCATTCCACTTATTGTCAGCCAAAAACTTATAAATTGTTACATTTTATTGGTCAGCTTGAGATATTCATTTGTCAGTCACATTGAAGCAGCTGACCATAGTTTTAAAGTGTCAGCTTCTTTACCTCATTTACTTGAACATTCTCTAGTACTGACACTTTCCTATTTTGTGTTTTGATAGATATCTTGTACATCATCTCTCTAACAGGATCCCTGTGATCTTGTGAGAAGATACATAAGTTTTCCTTAACACATTTCAAATTAAAATATGTTCCTAACGGGCTACACTTCAAGATCATCTATAAATAACCTCAGGAATCAATTGAAGAAATATAGAAGTCTGAAGCATTCTACTCTCAAATAAACTCTCTCTGTGCCTTAGTCTTCTTGGAAACTTAACTAGATATTCTTTTTTGATAATTACTTAATTTCTAGTTATAGTTTGGACAAACACTGAGTGTCTTACTTCATATTCTTTAAGAAATCAATCAGTTTGTCTCACGAGTTTGATTGTTATTCAATCATTCTCTATAAACATTGGTCTTTTGTTGTACACTGATTCATTAGAGATCACCTAGATTTTTAATAAAATTAGTGCACTTCAAAAATCCAAGTTTGACCAACTTGGTAGTGGACGTAGCAGTTTTACTGTGAACCACTTCAATTTCTCTGTCAGTTATTTCATTAGCTCTTACAAACTGTTCTAACACTTAAGAAGTCTTGATCTACTTAAGTGTCAGCCAGTTACTTACATAAATTGTTTACTTAATTGTTTTGATAAATTGTTCTTCAGCTTCTTCTTTATATTTAGTGATTTGTGTTAAGAAGAAATTTCTTTAAAACAATTATGTCAACCAGTTGACCAATATTCATCAGCTTCAGCCACTTTAAAATATCAGCCAGCTGACACAGTATCAGCTGACTGACAAATTATCTTTTCCGCTGCTAACTTTAATGTTTCTCAAAGTCAACCTTCAAAGTTTTTAAAAGGCTATTCACTCCCCCCCCCCTCTAGCCTTGTTCGTTGCCAACTGGATTTACAATTGGTATCAGAGCTTCACTTTTCCGAAAAAAAAATTTTTTCCCAAGTTTAACAACTTGAAAGCTCGATCATTGCAACCATAAAAGCTTTTCAATCAAACAATGTTACTCGAGTACTCATTTTTTATGAAGATCACTTTGATATTTGGAAAGAAAGAATAACAAGATATATGAACAATATAGATAAACGATTTATGGAATGTGTAAGAGGTGGTCCTATGCAACCAATGAAAATCAATGCTAAAGTTGGTAAATCTTCTATTGCAGATGATGATACCATAAATCCTCTTGCTCCTGATATTGAAGAATATGTCCTCAAGCCTCAATCAGAGTGGACTGAGGAAGATAAAATTACTGATGACTGGATGCTAGAGTTGTACACATTCTATCAAGTGCTGTTCCTGATGAAAATTACAAACAAATTTATGACCGTGTTACTGCCAAAAAATTTGGGATGCTCTCGTTGAATACGTCAAAGGAGACCAAAACACCAAGGACAACAAACTCTATGACTGTATACAAGAGTTTGATGCCTTAAAAAAGGACCCAAAAGAATCATTGAAGAATGCTTACGATAGATTTCTCGGGGTAAGTAATAAATGATCATCTCTTGGTAAAGTTTATAGCATGAAAGATTTGAATATGCGTTTTCTTAGTAGCTTGGGAAGTAGATGGCATGTTAAGGTCACAGCCATAAAGGTGCAAGAGACTTGAACAAAACTCATATACGTAGTCTTGTTGCAAGTCTAAAAATTTATGAAAAGGAAGTTCTCAAAACTCAAGAAATTGAGAAAAATTTGAAAGGTATCTCTTTGCAAGCTGAAGAAGAGACACCTAAAACTTCTACATCTCTGTCAGATGATAACTTTGATGAAGATGAATTTGTTGCATTTGCTAGACAATTTAGAAAGTTTAAATCTTTTAAAAAGAACTTCCAAAAACCTTCTGCAAGTTTTCAAAAATTTTTAACTTCCTCAAATTTTCAAAAACCTTCATCAATCTCCCAAAGACCTTCTACTTCAAGTTTTCAAAAGCCTTACTTCAAAGGAAATGAAGATAAGGATGAGAAAGAAAAGTTGTTGTGTTTCAACTGTAGAAAACCAGGTCATTTTGCCTCAAACTGTCCTTTTACAAAAAATGAATATTACAAAAGGGCTCCCAATTTTTTTTTTTTTTTAAAAGGGTTTAGTTGATGAAGATCAAAATCTTGCAGCATGGATTGAGACAGATTCTGAAGATGAATCTGCTGATTTTGTGCAAGAAACAAATCTGTGTCTTGTTGCAGAATCAGCTATATATAATTCAGAAAATGATTTTCCTAGTCCAAAATATTCAAATGAGTCTGATAATGAGCTGCCAAGCTCACCTATTAAAAAACCCAAGCTGACAAATGTCATCAAACCTGATCAGTTTGTGGTTAAAAAAATAGGAAATTGTTTTTATGGACAAGGAATAATAAGTCAGCCAGAAAGAAAAATCAAGTCAACTTCTCCAAGGACTACTTACATCAAAATAAGCAATATGTCAAAAAGGCAGGAGGAGAAGGCTACTGACACAATTGTTGATGATCTACTGGAACAAATGCAAGAAATGTATTCCAAGTTTGAAACACTTAAACGAATTCATGTCTCTTTATCTGGTGATTTCAAAAGAATCTCTGATGAAAACTGTGAGCTTCAAAAGATCAATGAGCTTTACAAAGTACAACAAAATGAATTGCTGCAACTTAAAAGCATCAATGAAAAACATGAGATTCAAGCAAAAATCTCATATGCCCAGATTGCTGACCTTGTAGAAAGAAATCTTCGACTGACCAATGTTGTTGATACTTACTCAAAGTCAAAAGCTGTTGTTGAGACCATCATCAGTCAACAAAAAAATCATGAAGACCAACATGGTCTTGGATATTCAAAATATGATGGAAACTGTGAGATCAAACAGTCAAATGGTGGACTTAAGATTCTGTTTAAAAAGGATAAGGGATTAGCTTATAATAGTGTACCTTTCAAATATCCCAAAAGCATGAATCAGCTTAAGAAGTCCATTAACAAAAAGGATAAGCTAAATAATGACGGTTGTCAGTATTCTAGTTATAAGCCTAAAAAATTGTCAGCTAATGCAACAGCTGATAAATGTCAGCCAACTAACAAATGTCAGCCAGCTGACAAAAGAGGAGGAATCAGAAGGAAGACAACTGACAAGTTCAAGCCAATCAATTTTGTTGCTGCTAAGACTTTTAAGCTAAGTCAAAATGAATCAAAGAATTCACCTTCAATGACTGATAAATCTGGTTATCACAAATGCAATATTTGCTCTACTTTTGGTCACCAGTCTCATAAATGTCTGTTTAGATTTAAACCTATTGACAAAGTCAAGATGCCTAATGTTAGGAAAGTTTGGCTACCAAAGAAAACTAACCCTTTGCACCAAAAAGCATAAAGGGTACCATGATTTAAATATTCATATTTCAAGTATGCTTAATGGCAGATGATCAACCAACGGACATATGGATACTTGACAGTGGATGCTCTAGACACATGACTGGGTCAGCTGAACTTCTTACTGACATTATCTTAGCCAAAGGACCTTCAGTCATCTTTGAAGACAATTCAAATGGGAAGACTATAGGTTATGGATCCATTATCAGGGGATCTATAAAAATTGAAAATGTTTCTTTAGTTCAAGGTTTGAAACACAATCTTTTAAGCATTTCATAATTCTATGATAAAGGTATGAGCTGCTCTTTCTGTTCTACTCATTGTTTATCAAAAACACCATCACAAATGAAGTTTTACTTACAGGTTCTAGAAAAAGAAATGTTTTTGCTATTGATTTACTTGCTTTAAATCACGATACTCAAATATGTTTAGTAGCAAACATTTCTTCAAAAACTTCATGGCTTTGGCATAAAAGACTTTCACATTTGAATTTTAAATATCTTTCAAAACTCTCAAAAGGAGACTTAGTGAAAGGTCTGCCATCTATAAACTTTCCTTCTGACAAAAAATGTGATGCTTGCATTTTAGGAAAAATAACAAAAGCTTCTTTCAAACCTAAACCATGTCTTTCAACCAAAAGAATTCTTGAACTACTTCATATGGATTTATTTGGTCCCATTACAACTGCAAGCTTGGGAGGAAATAGATATACTCTGGTAGTTGTGGATGATTACTCAAGGTACACATGGGTTGAAATGATGCAATCCAAGGATGAAACTTATGGCATTCTCACTTCTTTATTCAGAAATCTTCAAACTCAAAAAGAATGTGAGATCATAAGTGTAAGATCTGATAATGGTACAGAATTCAAGAACCTTGACATGGATACATACTGTGATGATCATGGCATTGATCACAATTTTCGGCAAGAACACCTCGAAAATGGTGTAGGCGAAAGGAAGAACATGACCTAATTAAGCGTGTAAAACAATACTAGCTGAAGCAAAACTGCCAAAGTACTTTTGGGCAGAAGCTGTCAACACAACATGTTTCACTCAAAACAGATCTCTCATAAACAAGTTTCATGGAAAGACTCCCTATGAATTATGGAGAGGAAGAACACCCAACATTGCTTACTTTAAAATTTTTGGGTGCAAATGCTTCATTCACTACAATGGTGATGACCACAGAGGTAAATTTGATGAAAAAGCTAATGAAGGTATTTTCGTTGGTTATGCTAAACATAGTAAAGCTTATAGAGATTATAATAGAAAAACTCAAATGATTGTTGAATCTATGCATATTACCTTTGATGAATTTAATTTACTTGAGTCTACTGAGACTCCTGATGTTACTAACAATTTTGAGATTTTTGAGACAGGAAACAATGATTGTTCAACTCAAAATAATCATTCATCTTCCATTCCTCCAACTGTAACCTTAGATATTCGAAATGAGCATCAGCAGGCTGATAACTTCCAGCCAGATGACAATCCAAAATCTGGTGACGGTCGGTGACATACTGTACGAAACTATTCAATCAGCTAACATTCCTCCTTCTTCACCTTTACCAACTGAACCCCTTCCAGTCCTTCCCAAAGAAATAAGAGAAGCTAAACATCATCAAGTTTCAAACATCATTGGAGATCCATTTGTTGGTCTAAGGACAAGAAGCAGTTCCAGAAATGAAACTCTTGATTTATATGCTTTTGTCTCCTCCATTGAACCCAAAAAGATAGATGAAGCTCTAGAAGAGCCCCAATGGATTGAGGCCGTGTAAGAAGAACTAAATTAGTTTGAAAGATGTCAAGTATAGGAACTTGTTCCAAGTCCCTCAGATCAACAAGTTATTGGAACTAAATGGGTGTTTAGGAACAAGCTGGATGAAGATGGAAATGTCACTAGAAACAAAGCAAGGTTGGTAGCCCAAGGCTATAGACAGGAGGAGGGTATTGACTATGATCAAACATTTGCTCCTGTTACCAGGATGGAAGTTATTAGATTATTTCTTGCCTATGAAACTTTCAAGGATTTCAAGGTCTATCAAATGGATGTAAAGAGTGCATTCCTAAATGGTGATCTACAAAAACAAGTTTTTGTTGAAAGATTAAAATGTCAAAAGTAATAAACTGAACATTCGAATTCACATTTTGCTTTGGCTCAGTGCCCACATTGACTATGGGTGGCGCCCGGCCTCCTCCTATGTGGCCCGTTCCCCATTTTGAACAATTTTGTCCGATGTTGGGTTTATTTTATCCGTTGGATCGTCTATTTTTACCGTTTGGTGCACCCATTTTTCCTGTTGGGTGTTGCTCTACCTTTCAAAAAAAATCATTAAAACAAAAAAAAAATGTTTTCTTTCCTTTAAATCTTGTGTTGTGTTTATACATATTAGGATCGTTGTTGTTTTTCTTTGGTACCACTAACAATTTTGCAGGGGCTGAAAAATAAAAAACAAATTGGTTATTTATCATTTACTCTCCTCCTGAGAGGATTGTCTGGAGGTATGTAATCGTCATATCTCATTATGAGGATCGGAAAAGCCATAAAAAAGAGAAGAGTTTTCTAATAAAAAGTCATGTGTAATACATAGTTCTCTTTTCCTTTTAAAAAAATCGTTCTCTCTAAACAAAAAAAATCTCTATTCTTTTAAATTGAAAAGTCAAAAACAAAAAACAAAAAAGAAGATTAACAAAATGAAAATTTCTCTGATAGAGAAGAACTGCGATGACCTGAGCCTCGAAATGAGGAACGTAGGCAGCCTTCGAGTTCGATCAAATGCTTTGATTTACTCTTCAAAAAAAGGAGGTATTTTCTATGTGTTTTCTTTTTGTTTCCCAAAACATGAAAAGACAGGAAATCCTCTCACCATTATTCTTAATTGTCATCTCCAAATTCATCTTCCCTCTTAACCGCATCACCAGTTGATAAGTGCATCGAGATGTCAAAAATATTTATCCTGGGGCTTCTCCCGTCAAAAAGGAGGTACATTTTATATCGTTCACTCTCGATTTCAAAAAAAAAATCAATAAGTCCTACTTCGAGATGTCAGGGTCTTCCACTTCTTAAAAAAAGAATTAAAAAATGAAAAACAAAATAAAACAAAAAATAAAAACAATTAAAAAAAAGAGACCGATAGGGAGCCAAGGAAGAAAGGAAAGTTGGGAAAGCCAAGAAGCCAAGAAAGCAGAAAAGTCTGGAAAGCCAAAAAATCCAGAAAAGCTAGGCAACTCAAGGATCATACGCAACAATTTAGGACTAGGGGCTTTCAAACCCCAGGGGTGTCTCTTATGCCTATATTGATGCCTACAGCCCATCCTTGCAGAGTATGCTAACGAATCTATTTGGCCTCCGTTATTTCAAAAATCCAACCAAGTCCTCAAATCAAGCTTTCCAAAAATATTTATCTATATTTGAGTCTAGTAAATTCTTTCTTCTCCTATATCAGCTTGTCGAGTCTTCTTCTTGATCTTTGAGCACCATCTATCGCCGAAATATCTGCTATAAAAAAATGATGAATCAACTCATGTAAAAACATGATAAAACTACACGGCTTGATAATGAGTTATTTCGAAATATGGACCCACAAATCATTAAAAATATAAGTTCGATAAAGAAACCTTATGTCTTGGTAAAAGATCATCTTCGATCCATTGCGACCGAGCTATTAAATGGCACACTGGGGGCTACCACCATACACCAAAACTAACCATCCCTAAGATCCAGCATCCCAAAACTGGGGCTACTTCACCCTTATATATATATATATATATATATACATCCATCAAGAGGCGCCTTTTTATCCCAAGAGAGAGAAGACGGATATCTCTTCAAGCACTCTCCCAAATTGCTCAGAGAGGTCAACAACAAAAAAAGAAGAAAGGGGCCTATGCACGAAAAAAAAAAAAAGAGAAAAAAAAAAAGGCCTGTGCATTTTATTAAAAAAAAGGGAAGAAAAAGAAAAGAAGCCTCTCTTGAGCAATTTTCTCAAAATCTCTTTCTCTCACAAAAAAAAAAAGAAAAAAAAAATAATATATATATATATATATATATATATATATATATATATATATATATATATATATATATATATAAATCACTCTTGGACAACCCCACAATCCATAACCAAAGCCAAAAGCCGATATCCCGACCATACCTACAAGCAGATCCAGAAACCAAATTCTCATCCAAAACCCACAGCTTAAAAGACCAGCCAATGATCGCTTTGCAATCGCCTTTCCGAAAATAACCAAATCCACAGCCCAAAATGCCTTTGAGAAAGAGGCCAATCAAATCCTCAACCCTGAAGCTAATCCATCTCAAATACTTAAACACTATACCCTAACCTAGTTGCAACCTATAGCTCTGTTTCAATCGGTTATAACGTGATCTGGGTCCAGGACAGAATCCTTGCTAAAGACATATAAAATTATCAAAAGATAAATGTTAAGTAGGATCCATGAAACTTGTGATACTTGGCAATAAACTCTGGATCATGACTCTTCTTTTGTCCATTAGAGTCGTTCCTTTTTCTTTGAACATACTCATTTATGTCTCCCACAAAAGTCTCTCCCAATCGAGTCTATCTGGGGCTGACCATAGTTAATTTCTTCAGGAACGTTCCGATCATACAAAATTTGGTTGATCAAATTCATCATGGGGCTTCTCCCGCCAAACTCATTGGATAGATAAAGTCCCATCATCTCCAGAAACAACTGTCATTTCCATCTCGCTTGAAGAAACGAAGAAGCTACAAAGGCATGATCCCTCAAAACCAAGTGGTTTATCTTCGCATGTATTGAAAGATCGGCTCCCTATGAGGTAAAAGCTCGCTAGGTTGAAAACCCGAAAGGGCGGCCTAGGCAAAAGTTAGAGCAACAAAAAAAAGAGAAAAAAAAAAGAAAAAAAGTGGTCCCTCAAATTAGTAGTATTTACTAATCTTCTGATTGAATTCCTTTTTTTAATGATGCACTAGTCAAAAGACTGAAAAATATTCCTAAACTTCACCCACCTCCATCTCAAATACCACTATCAACTCATATACTCATAACACTTCAAAGCCAACCAAAAACCATATCTCAAGCTTTTATATTACATTTCCATCACTTTGGCTTATCTTGTCTTAACATGTTTAAGAAACGGATGATACGCATGCACATTTAAACGTCTTTTTTTAAGAAAAAAAAAAGAGTTTCATTCACATGCTTGCATCTCTTATTTGCATCCTTTTACTGCATCTTATCAGGTCTTCTGCCACATCGGCTCTTGAAAAATATAAATGTTCTACCAGCATCTCGCCAAGGTCCACCTCCCAAAGATCCTCAGCAGCATCATCAAAAGCTACACAAGTCGATCATCGAAACCATTCTGCCACAACGCTTCATAATCATCACTTCTCCTATGCTGGGATAAGCACATTTAAAAAAAGAATCAGCATCGCTTGCTCGACTCAGCTGCGTGAACATTCACATCGGGCGACTCAGCTGCGTGAAAAGCTCGTTTTCCCTTAATGTTGGGGAAAGCCCGTTTTCAAAAGCAGCATCGCTTTTCCTATACTGGGGAAAGTCCATCTTAAAAAAGCAACATCACGTTCCCTATGATGGAGAAAGCCCATCTTAAAAAAAGCAGCATCGCTTTCCCTATGCTGGGGAAAGCACTTTTTAAAAAGTAACATCGTTTTCCCTATGCTGGGGAAAGCCTGTTTTAAAAGGTTCCATCACTTTCCCTATGCTGGGGAAAGCCCGTTTTCAACAACAATATTGCTTTCCCTATGTTGGGGGAATCCCATTTTCAAAAAACATCATTTTCAAAAAGCAACATCGCTTTCCTATCTTTGGGGAAGCCTTGTTTTCAAAAACGACATCGCTTTCCTATCTTTGAGGAAAGCCCGTTTTCAAAAACAACATCGCTTTCCCTATGCTGGGGAAAGCCCATTTTCAAAAGCAGCATTGCTTTCCCTATGCTGGGGAAAGCCCATCTTAAAAAGCGACATCGTTTTCCTATCTTTGGGAAAGCCCATCTTAAAAAAACGACATCGCTTTCCTATCTTTGGGAAAGCTCATTTTGAAAAGCAACATCGTTTTCCCTATGTTGAGGAAAACCCGTTTTAAAGTTGCATCGTTTTGCCTATGTTGGGCAAAACGTTCCATCCATCTAAAGTCAAGAAAAGCTCGTATCCCCAGCAAAATTACCGCAAAAAGGGGAGGGAAAATAGAAATAATATCATTAAAATCCCCAGCAAGATGCCTGCAGCACCATAAATGCAACAAAAGTAGCAACATAAGCAAAGCAAAAGCAACAGCATAAGCAAAGCAAAAATGCAGCAAAAGCAAAGAAGAAAGAAAAGTAGCAACAAAAGCAATGCATATTGCATTGGATCTCGCATCAAGTTTCGTGAAGATGTAATGAATATTGCATCCGGTTTCGTGCAAGTTTTGTGATAATGCGATGGATATCGCATCTAGCGTTGCGATGGAAAGAATATTGCATCTGTCTTTCTGATAATGCGATGGATATCGCATCTAGCGTTGCAATGCAATGAATTTTGCATCCGTCTTTCTGATAATGCGATGGATATCGCATCTAGCGTTGTGATGCAATGAATATTGCATCCGTCTTTCTGATAATGCGATGGATATCGCATCTAGCGTTGTGATGCAATGAATATTGCATCCTCCTTTCTGATAATGCGATGGATATCGCATCTAGCGTTACGATGCAATGAATATTGCATCTGACTATCTGATAATGCGATGGATATCACATCTAGCGTTGCGATTCAATGAATATTGCATCCGTCTTTCTGATAATACAATGGATATCGCATCTAGCGTTGCGATGCAATGAATATTGCATCCGTCTTTCTAATAATGCGATGGATATCGCCTCTAGCGTTGCGATGCAATGAATATTGCATCCAGCCTTCACGTTAGCTTCCTAGCGATGCAATGAATATTGTATCTGGGTTCGTAGTGATGCAATGAATATTGCATCCAACCTTCACGTTAGCTTCCTAGCGATGCAATGAATATTGCATTTGCGTTTCCGGTGATGCAATGAATATTGCATCTAGTCTTTGCAATGCAATGAATATTGCATCTGTATTTGCGGCGATGCAATGAATATTACATCTAGGTTTGTGGCAATGCAATGAATATTGCATTAATTGGCTCGCGGTGATGCAATGAATATTGCATCTGGGTTTGTGGTGGTGCAATGAATATTGCAACTGGGTTTGTTGTAATGCAATGAATATTGCATTTTGATGTTCGTTATTTTCCCCAGGTTGTAATGAATATTGCAACAATCTTTTCGCATAACTGTTGTTTGTTTGCATCGGGCCGAACTACATTTGGTTTGATTCCTTTTATTAAAGGATACGTAGGCAGCCTACTTCGGTAGGTCCGACCATCAGAGCACTTAAATTGCATATATGTTTAAAAACTACGATAACCTGCTATAACCAACTAAATATGTCTAGGGTTTGTGAGATTTGGAGCTACTACATTATAAACTGCCACATTTGCATCTCTCCCCATTATAATTGCACGAAATTGGGAGTCTATTTCTTATCAACGATGTTCGTTTACTCAGTAAGCTGCGGGTTACCTGTAAACTCCATCGTTGAGGGGCTCTGTAGACACCCCAATTTCGTACCTCTGGTATGTAATATGACATGAAATATCAAGAACGGTTAAAAGGACTAACGGATGTCAAGTTACAGGGTTTAAAATGAAAAAGATGCAAAAGAAACGAAGGATGCATAAACAGTGGATTGCAGGGGGTCAAAGCGTCAAAAAGTGAAATAAAAAAAGTACCTAGCACCGCTCCTATTGCCTCTTGGCGCCGTGCGAACTTCCAATGTAGGCAGCGCCCAAATAGTGCTAGTGCATTGTAGCTTTTTTCTTTCGGTACAATTCTGTCAGCGCGCAGTACAAGCCGACGAAACTTAGAAAGAAAATCTTAATGACGAAGGAATCCCTCCTTCAGCCTATAAATAGAAGGCTCCAGCTTCAGAAATTCACATACCAAATACGCAGTAACACACCACTAAATGTTTACACAGTGAGCGCTGAGAGTTCCCCTCCTCTTATAATCCTCGAAGCTCTACCAAATCTCCTCCAAACACAAAATCTACCGGTCAAAGTGAGCCTTAGCCTTCCAGCTAGGTTTCCACCCTATTCCCCCGGTCCAAAAATCCCAAAAAGATCAGTTGTCCTGCCCAAATCCAAAGGCCAAATCCGCCAGAAGCAAGTAATTGTTCTACCCGATTTCCGTCAGCAGCAAGCAAACAACAGCGAAAACGCAAACAGTTGCTCCACCCGTGTTACGGTGCCCAGAAGCAACTTTCGGAAGCAGTTATTCTGCCCGAACCGCGGCAGCACCAAAAAGACTCTCTGTGAGTCCCAAAGGGCACAATAATAAGCTAGAAGGGGGGGTTGAATAGCTTATTAGACACTTATTATTGTGCCCTTTGGGACTCACAATTGGTATCAGAGCTTAACTCCTTGAAAACTAGTTTTTCCGAGATTAAACTCTTGAGAGACCCGATCCAATGGCACAAACACACTACATGCTGCCTACATCAAATGCAAACCACGTCCCAATATTGGACGAAGGCCATTTCGATGTTTGGAAGAATAAGGTAATGCGTTTTATGAACTCCATTGACAACAAGTTATGGAAGTGCGTACTAGCAGGACAACATGTACCAATGAAGACCAACCTTTTAGCCTCCATCGCTGGGAATCATGCCGAAGTACCCAAAGAAGAATCTGAATGGATAGAGGACGACAGAAAACTAGTAGAGCTAGATAGCAAAGCAATCAACATCATAACTAGCTCTCTAGACACGAGCACGTACCAACAAGTGATCCGGTGTACCACTGCGAAAGAAATGTGGGAAGCTCTCGTGGAATACTTGGAAGGAGACCAAGACACAAGAGATAATAGAAAATACACATTCATCCAACACTTTGACTCATTCAAGAAAGACCCCAAAGAAACCTTGAGACAAGCATATGATCGGTTCAGTGAGGTAATTAATAATTGATTTTCTCTTGGTAAAACCTATGACAAAAAGGAAATGAACATGAGATTTCTAGGCTCTCTAGGTAGCTTGTGGCATGTTAAGACCACTGCCATGAAAGAATCCAAAAACTTAAAAGAAATGACTCTCCGTAGTCTTTACGCAAGTTTGAAGGTTTATGAGCTCGAAGTAAATCAAGCTAATATATGCTTAATAGCTCATGATTCAGGTCCCACCTATGACTCTGAACATGAAGTCGAAGTGTCACCTAGTCCCTTAGACAAAAGTGAGATCAACTGTGAGAACTTCAATAAGGAAGAACTTCTTAAAGATAATCAAGATATGCTTGAAGAGTTCAATTCCTTCAGAGTAGCCTATGTAAAACTCGCCAAGAAATGTGAGAAGTTTGCTGCTGAGAAATCTCTGATGGCAGCTGAGATTCAAACTCTCAATAGCTGTCAACAAGAAAGTATCAAGCTTAAAGGAGAAAACAAATTCCTTTGTGACAAAATCGAATGTCTCACTGAGCACATCAAATGACTTGACCTAGAGAAAATTGTCTTGCAAAAGACAATTGACTCTTGGAACAGCTCCAAGGATACCTTTGAAGACATCCTTTCAAGCCAAAAGTCATGTAAAGATAAATCTGGCATAAGATAATTTGAGGAGCCTAGTATGACATACTCATCTATCACTGAGAAAGGTGAATCCTCCGAGACTGCTTATGATATCTCCTTCTCTAAACAGACGTTCCGAAACAAGGGTAAACAAGATCTTGGTTATACAAGTGTACCGTATGTTTACCCCAAGGCTCAGAAAGGGAAAGCCAAGATTACTGCTTCTAATGAGAAATTTGAGAAAGTAACGGTAGAGAAACTAAAGTCTACCGACAACAACTCTGCCAAGGCTAAGTCTGCTGGCGGTAGACCTACGAAATCTCTACCTGTGACTATCAAGTTTGTCTATGAAACAGGCAAGGCCCCTGTACCTGTTGAAAGTAAACTTAAAGGTATTCTACCGGATCCTCCTAAAAGGATTATCAACAGACCATCCAAGGCTAAGTCTGCTGGTAACATACCTAGGAAGATCCAAAAGAAACCAAGTAAGTCAACCGTCAACAAGCCAGCTGAACCAAGGACTGCTGTTAAGATCAAGAATAATCACAATCACTCTTCAGCTAAGGCCACTGACAGTTCTCTATGGAACTTCCATTTATGTCATTCTTGCAATTGCCTAGGCCATCTGGCCCCATAATGCCTGCTAAGGTTCACTCCAAAATCTGAGAGACCTAGTTCTATCAAGGTTAGGCAGGTATAGGTTCCAAAAGGTTGCTAATCCTTAGGACCCAAAAGAAAATAAAGGGGACCTTTTTTCTTTAATCTTTTTCAGGTATGCTTCATGGCTATAGATTCAGAAGATAAGGACATCTGGTACCTGGACAGTGGCTGCTCAAGACACATGACAGGGAACAAAAGTCTACTCTCAGATATAGCTGAAGCCAAAGGTCCCACAGTTATTTTCGGAGACAATGCAAGAGGGAAAACAATTGAGTATGGCTCAATCACTAGAGGAAGTCTCTCCATCGAAAAAGTTTCTCTAGTGAACGGCTTAAAGCATAATCTTCTGAGCATATCCCAATTTTGCGACAAAGGACTAATTTTCCAATTCAACTCCAACCAATGTCTTATCAAAAATCGTAAATCCTGCTCAACAATACTGACCGGCAATAGACAAGGAAACGTCTATGTCGTGGACTTAAATCTTCTAGGGAGATTCTTCAGCCTTTGCCTAGTTTCTAACAACGTTCGTGACAACAGTTGGCTATGGCACAAGCGTCTCAGTCACCTCAACTTCAAGCACCTCTCCAAGCTCTCCAAAGATGGCCTTGTCAAAGGTCTACCTACGGTGTCTGCCGACCATGATAGAAGTTGTAAAGCTTGCCAATTAGGAAAACTTTCCAAGTCTTCCTTCAAAAGAAATTCTGTCATGTCAACAAACAGACCTCTTCAACTTCTGCATATGGATCTCTTTGTACCAATCACTACAGTCAATATTTCAGGAGACAAGTACACACTTGTAGTAGTTGACGACTGTAAAACCCTGAAATACTGCTTGCTTGTGATATGCATGAATTCATACGCTTATGATCGTCATGAATATGTTCATTTAGCTCCCGGTTATGTTTAGAGTCAATAGCATGATCATTGACGTTGTTGGAGATGCATGTATGCATTTTTCTTTCGCGAGATGTGTTGAATCTCGGGTTTACATTTTATGTGATTAACACATGGAAAATTGTTAGAAGGCATTTATTATATCATTAACATGCCTTGGGTGTTGGTTAGATGCTTGTTGCATTGTTGGTTGGGTTGCTAGTTTGATTTTAGCGTTAACCCTTTTCAGTTTGACTTTTCCGGTCGTCGTTCGGGAGAGTTCTGCCTGATTTCTTGGCCTTGTTTTGATGGGGTTTGAGGCTTGATTGCTTTGGTTATTGTTTGGAGGTTATTAAGGTTGATTTATAGACCATTTTTGGCTTGGAAGGACTCGAGATTGCATGCGGGAGAGTCCGGGACCGAGCAAGGAAAGCAGAAAACATGGATTGCTGGAAACTAGGTGATGCGGTCGCATCACCCTTTTGCCAAGCGACCGCAAGGTCCTTGTATCAGCTTACGGGATTTTTGGTTCGGTTAGTGCACTGTCCGAACTTTTTGCCTATTAAACCCAAACTAAACCTATCCTAAGTTCACTTAATTAGCCTAATACTAATCATAATCATCTATTAAGAGAATTAGGGGGTAATTAGTGATTTGATTAGTGAACTAATCCCCCCATATAAAACCAAAATCTGCCGCACTCTTTCATTCATTCGGCAGTATTGCGACTTCTTCCTTGAGTTCCTGCGACCACTTCAGCCAAGGCGCAAGTGAGGGCTTGAGGGGGGCGATTCTAGGGCTTCAAGAGGCAAAGCTTGGAATCCATAGCTGGGAGTCTTCTTCTCCATCTAACTCGCAAGATTTAAGAGAGCTTAGTGAGAAGAAACGGCTTCATCGTTGAGTTCGAGTTTGGGCAATTTGTAGGGCTGAGTTCGGGTAAGTTTCTACCTCTCTTCCCTTGATTTTTGAGCTCCATTGACCCTAGGGAAACAGCCATTCGTGGTATTTGAGGTCAATGGAAGCCATTGTTAGGGTTGTAGAAGATGTATGAACCCTAGGTTTTCAATTGAATGATAGAACTCGATTGGCCTATGTGAGACTATGATATTTGTAAAATTCATGCTCTAACTAGCCTATTGAACTTGTTTATGTTGATTGATAATGTGGATTAATGTTGGTTTGGTTGAGATGCTTGGAGGGTGTCTTGCCCTAATTTTGATTAGCTTGCAAAATTATTGATGTGAGCATGATTAAAATGTTTTATATGTTTAGTAGAGCATATTAAATCATATTGTGTGAATTAATCGTGAATTGGAAATTATTGGTTGGTATGGTGACTTGAATAAATTTATAACCAAGATGGCTAATTTGTTCTAAGTTACCTTGTTAATGATTTTGTGGGGTTTATATGATTTTATTGAACCTCGGGTTTATGGTTTTGGGCGATAGTTGTGAATGTAGGGGGATGATGAAGCCTAAGCTTCTATTCCTTGAATTTTCGAAAAACTTAGATTGAACTCAACGGAGTTAACCTTTGGGTTAGTTTGAATCCTAGGAACTATGATTTTAAGTCCTACGGAATCTTGGGTAGAATTCATGGAGGTCGAGCCTCCAAGAAGTTTTAAGGTGTGTGAAGCACACTTGATTATGAGAGCTTATATGATTCTCGGTTGTGATGTTTATGCTAGTTGTGAATAAATTGCATGACTAGTTTGATGGTAGAGTGTTTACCTACTTGTTTAAGCATATGAGTATATATTACTTGTGCTTGGGTCTTGAGTCCAGCTGGCGTCGGTCTGTTGAGTCTTTGGTGGGTCGATACATCGTTTTCACGAATTATGGGATTCGTGATTACGATGGATCGTCGTGCCGGGTTGCACACACCCCTCCATCGATGGCCACGGTGGGGAAGTAGTTTATCTTAGTTGTAGTAATACACATGACTTTGATAACTATGGAACTCGAGCGGAGACTGTCTCGGGGACGTCGATATCTACGAGAGGGATATCGAGGGCACATAAGGGTTTGCACGTGTTTTTGCAGGAGCGACACGCGCGGAGGAATTTTGGTAATGGTATCATATCCCTTATATATATGAATTGTTTCACAAGTGCTTAAGTGAATAGCGTGCTTAGTGAATTGGATATGATATGATGTTGTTTTGGTTTCTTACATGTTATACTTAATAGATAACATATTGATTAATGTTGTAAGCATAAATGCTATCACATGAATTTTATTGGAATGTTGTTTTATGCCAAAGGTATAAATTATTATTGTTAAGACTTATATGCCTTGACATGGATTTTTGGTAAAATGTTATACTATGATGATAACATATTTATTTAATGTTGAGCATGGATGCCATAACATTATTTTGTATAAGGTTATTTCATGACAATAGCATGATATATTTATGATTGAGCATTATGCCATGGTAGGAAGTTATGGTTAGTAACTTACTAAGTCATTGTGACTTACTTTTATTTGTTGGTTGTTTTTCCCTAGATCCGAGCCGAGCTAGCGGATCCAAGTAAATCAGGAAGGTTACTTTGGCAAGGAAGTCTTTTGATCAAGGTTGCTACTTAGGTGCTCATTTTGTTTTTGGTGAGGTCGTTGGGAAGATGAAGTTACATAAACTTCATGTTTTGGGTAGCAAACCTGTATGAATTTGTAATGTTGTAATTATGTGGTTAGCCTATTCTTTTGGTAGCCAACCGGTGGTGGTTGTGCTTGTTATATATTGGTAGTTAAACTTCCATATATTTTCTGGTTGTTAGTACATATAACTGTTAGTACTTATTTTGTTGGTAGCCGACTGGTTTTAGTCGTGCGTGGTTAATTGGTGAATATGTTTAGCATGTTAAATTGCTAGTTTAATATGATGTTTGTTCTCCGGCATGTATTTAGCCGTTGAGTTGTTAGACTAGAGTCTTAGACTTAGTTTAATGTTGGGTTCCGGCCGTAGTTTCGCCGATGACTTGGTTTATATTATGCTTATTATTGAATTGCATAGCAGGGAGTTTGTCCTACGTGCCCAATGTTGCGGCACGCGAATCGAATTTTTGGACCGAGAGATTAATCATCTCTTTGGTTGTTTTAGTTTGAGCTTGTTAGCTCGGGCGCCACTGCTTTATATTATTTCGCTTCCGCATGTGTTTTGAGTTATCGGTGTATCGCCGTTATGGCCCTACCCATTATTTGCTACTTGTGTGTTATTAATTGTTCCCCTGGTGGCACGACCTTGGGATTTCGTCTTGGGATCCGGGTCGGGTCGCCACAACGACTACTCTAGGTTCACCTGGATCGAAACAATGACTTCGAAAGATGAGACATATGATCTAGTCACTGCTCTTTTCAGAAGACTTCAAACCCAACGCTTAAAGATATTAGTGACATAAGATCAGACAATGACACCGAATTCAAGAACAACAATGTAGAAAGATATTGTGATGACCACGGGATCGGCCACAACTTCTCTACTGCCGAAACTCCTCAACAAAATGGTGTAGCCGACACGATTGAAGCAAAGAAGAACTATGCCGCGTAAGCAAAACTTCCAAAGTACTGGGCAAAACCCGTAACTCGCATGTTTTACCCGTATCCCGCTAAACAAGTTTCATAACAAAACTCCATATGAAATATGGAGAGGAAGAGCCCCAAACATAGGATTTTTTAAAATCTTCGGCTGTAAATGTTTTATTCTTTATAATGGAAAAGAATATAGAGGAAAATTTGATGTAAAATCAGACAAAGGAATTTTTCTGGGCTATTCCAAACATTCAAAAGCATTTCGCATATTCAGCAAAACTTCTTTAAAAATTTTAGAATCAGTGCATGTTACTTTTGATGAATATGACTTATTAGAGCCTCGAAAGGCTCCGAATGTTGCTAATGATTTTGATAATGATGAGACAGGTACAAATACAACATCTACTTCTACTCCACTTCGGAATTCTGCAACTGCAGACCCTTCCAGTTCTGCTAACACTACACCGGCAAACTTCAACTCTGTTGGTGCCAACTCCAACTCTTCTGTTGACCCAGAACCCATCTCTTCTGTTTTACCCCAAATACCTTTGCAGATCACTCACCCTTCTTGTTTGCCAAAAAATAAAGGTTTCGAAGATCCTATCTCTTCTGAACCTGATTTTGTTGAATCACCTTCTCAACCTACTCCATAATTCTTAAGGGAATAACCCACTAGAAGTGATCTTCCTCCAACTATTATTGAAACAAGAGATCATCCCATTTCTCAAATCATTGGTAATCTTAACTCAGGAGTTCGTACGAGGAACAAAGTTCGAAATGAGACTATGTTTGCATTCGCATTCGTGTCAAAAATCGAGCCAAAGAAGATTGATGAAGCAATCGAAGACCATTACTGGATTTAAGCTATGCAAGAAGAGCTGAACTAGTTTGAAAGATACAAAGTGTGGAGCTTAGTTCAAAGACCAACTGACCATCCAGTTATCGGCACCAAATGGGTATACAGGAACAAGAGAGATGAAGATGGGAACGTCACCATAAACAAAGCTAGATTGGTTGCTCAAGGTTACCGACAGGAAAAAGGAATTGACTTCGATGAAACATTTGCTCATGTTGCTAGATTAGAAGCAATCAGACTCTTTCTAGCCTATGCTTCGTTCATGGACTTCAAAGTTTATCAAATGGATGTGAAGAGTGCCTTTCTGAATGGTGATCTTTAAGAAACGGTATACGTTGAACAACCTCCAGGTTTTGTCATTCAAGACAAACAGGATCATGTCTACCGACTCAAGAAAGCACTCTATGGCCTAAAACAAGCTCCCAGAGCTTGGTACGAAACTCTATCCAAATTTTTAATTGAACAAGGATTCGTGAGAGGAAGAATCGACACAACTCTGTTCATCCTCAAGCACAAAGGTCAGTCTTTTCTGGTACAAATCTCTGTGGACGACATCATCTTTGGATCAACAAACCAAAGCATGTGCAAGAGATTCGAGAAGCTGATGCAAAGCAAGTTCGAGATGAGTATGATGGGAGAACTTACCTACTTTCTAGGATCGCAGATTCAACGCATTCGACGGAATCTTCATCACCAAACCAAATATGCAAAGGAACTCATCAAGAAATTTGGTCTTGATTCAGCAAAAGGATTTGAGACTCCAATGTCTACCGACTGCCATCTTGATAAAGACGAGAAGGGAAAGCAAGAGAACATGACCAAGTAACGAGGAATCATAGGTTCACTTCTATACCTTACTACCAAGAGACCTCGATATTATGTTTGTTTGTCGCTTGTGTTTGTGCTAGATTTCAGGCAGATCCAAAGGAATCACATTTGCTTGCTGCCAAACGTATCATCAGATATGTTTCAACAACTACAAATCTAGGTATCTGGTATTCCAAACGCAACAACTTCGATCTAGTTGGATACTCAGATGCAGATTATGCAGCCTGCAAAGTGAGCAGAAGAAGCACCAGTGGGACTTGTCAATTTCTTGGAAGTAGACTTGTCTCATGGTCATGCAAGAAACAAGGATCGGTTGCAAACTCCACCATGAGGCAATATATTGCCGCTATTGCTCTCTATTGCTCTCGCCTATTATGGATGAAGCAACAACTAGTAGACTACAACATCAAGATCGCAAATGTTCCAATTCTGTGTGACAACACCTCAGCAATTTCGTCTCCACAAATCCAGTGATGCACTCGAAGACAAAGCACATTGATATCTGTTATCACTTCCTCAAAGATCATGTGGAGAAAGGTAACATCAGTCTGGAATACGTTCCAACTGAACATCAATTGGCTGACATTCTCACCAAGCCACTGCATGCAACCAGGTTTGCTTATTTAAGGAGAAATCTTGGTATGATTGACCCTACCGTTTAAACTCAATTTCTTAAAGTTTTTCTTTCATACCGATAGACTTAGATTTCTACTAACCGGAAGACTTCTTTTTCTCTAATTGGAAGACTTAAAGGTTAGTATCTCAATTTAGTCTATTTTAGCGAAAAAGGTTTCTAAACGGAAAGGGGGTCAAGAGTAAAATCTTTTTACACTTAGAAAATATCTTAAGTTCCAGCTTTTGCGCTAAGATTTTTTCTTTAAATAGACCTTGAACCGCCCTTTCCAAAAACTTTACGAAAACCCTTTTGTCCAAATATTTCTCTCTCTACTCAAACCCTCTCTCTCTACTCAAACCCTCTCTCTCTCTCTCTCTCTGTGCAACTGATTCCATAATTTCCAAATTATTCTTGTTTCTTCTTCTCTACAGCAACAATGGTATGCTCTTCATTACTCTCTGACTTGCTATTCATTAATTTTTGTTTAGTATTTCATCTTTGAAGCTACTTGTTAAGGAATCCGAAAAGACACTTTCGCGTATCTGACAGTAACCGCCATTGTTGTTTTTCAAAACCTAGAAACTAACAGTCTTCTATATGCTTTGAGTACTCATTCCTTTTAAGAAATCATCTGTTTATGTTTCTCTGGTTCTTTTAACCTAAACATTCAAGGGTTTCAAGATTTTTCATCAAAAATTTCAATTAATTTCAGAAAATTGAAATTGTTGCTTGTTTATTCTGTTAAGTAAAAAGCCCTAATTTCTGAATGTGTTCTTTCAGGTAAAACCCTCTTCAAAATCCAAAAGTGACAGCAGGAAGGAGTTTGACCCTGAGAAAGTCATCCCACCTGGTCTGGACATCAATTTACCTGGGTACCCTCCATTTCCCGCTGCACACGACGTCATAGTGACTCTGGACCCTAAACTGTATATACCCGGCATGTGCATAGACCTCAAATCTGCTTGCACATTTACCGCCGGAGTCAATGCCTGCGAAGATATGAACGCTTTGGGGATTCTACCACTCTTCTGCCTTAACGACAAAGACTATAGTATCCTCCTGGCTGAAGAATTCTACCAACGAATGGTAGTCAGAAACTAAATTGCATTGCGAGGATGGATTTGTGGTCAACCAATCTCCATCACTGCCAAGACAATTTCCATAATTATTGGCGTACATTTTGGTGGTGATTTAGAATTATCAATTGCTGAGGCTAACCAAGCCTTGGAAGTAATGAAGGGAGTTGATACTCCAAGGGAACCTCAAGGCAAGATGTTGAGGAACCTTTTTCCACTGGACGTCTACTGCTCAAGCCATCTGATTGATAAGGGCCTGCTATTCAAAAGTGGGGCCCACGATATGTTCACTACCCAATAGCTGAACCTCACCAGTGCCGTCTTCCTACAGACTCACCTCAACTACGGCTCTATTGTGTTCAATGAGCTGAAGTAGCGTGTTGATAAAGTAAAGAACAACCCCAACTGCAAATGGCCTTTTGTCAGGCTGATCAACGTCCTTCTACGAGACACAGAGAAAATCAACTCTTCCATTAAGGAAGATGAACTTATTTTGGTGTCTAAGGACAAACAGCTGACCGCCTCATTCTTCAACAAATATGCAGAATATAAGAACAAGCCACGACAGCAAAGAGGACTTCCAAATGTCTCTCTTGAAAAGGTTGCTAAACCAACGCCAATAGTCGTTACACACTTCAACATGGATGCATATGAAGCTGCTAGCAAGAGCTATAAAAAGGCATCTGACAAATTCAATGCTCAAATTGCTCAAACACTTCACCAACAAGCAAAGGATATGGCTGACGAGTCAGAGCAGCTGTTGAAGTTATAGTAAATAGCCAAGGCCAAAAAGGCACGGGCGGAAGAAGACGAAGCTGAAAAGCGTCAAGCCAAGTGGATTAGGCAAGAGCTGAAGGCATGCAGACAAGACAAGTTTGCCGGCCGCTCTTCTACTGCTGCCAGTAAGCCTTCATCTCCTCTACCCAGCCTTCTCCTAAAACCAAATGACAACCCTCGCTCGACCAGCTCTCACCTTCACCAAAACCAAAACGTAGGCGACTACGCAAAGCTTTTCAAACCCAGCCTTCAACAGACACTCACGATTCTACCGATGACGCAGCTGAGTCCCCCTATTCAGTTGCTAAGGAAGAAAAAGAAGTCTGCCACCAATCAACCCTCTACTGCCAACCAACCCCCTACCGCTGACCAAACCTCTACCGACAACCCAAACCAACCCATTCCTACTGAGTCATCTACTCAGAGGACTTCATCCCCTCCGAAGGAGTCTATCCCTCAGGAGGAGCCACAAGGACAGGAAGAGCTTACCAGAACTCCTACACCACCTCCCTCCCCTTTCAACTATTCTCCAAACCCATCTACCCCTTCTTCACCCCATCGAACCCGAACCAGTCCATCTACTCAATCTAAACCAACCTAACACTCTCATAGAAAACCATTAGACTCTGCTGCCTCCAAGTTTCTCTTTGAACTTTTGTCGGTAGCAGATCTATTCCCCCAACCTCAATCACAACCTAACCTCCTCCTCAAACCCAAATCCCTTTTCTATCCTGCCCCCTCTTTTTGGTTATCTACCGACCCCTTACCAGAATCATCAATCGTCAGTGACAACTCCGACACTAACATTGAGATAGCTTCCCCTCCGAAACCTCCCTCCCCACCAAAAACCGACTCCTCAACCCATACTTTCCCCTCCTGTGACTCAACCTCTTCCGGCTCAGTCACTCCACCTCTCCAACAGCCCTTCCAGCCCATGTCCACTGCTGAAGCCACCTCTTCTGCCGGCGGTAATCATATTCACATTGGCCTGGACCCTTCTCCCTCTCAACCGGCCAATGCTGAAATCATGTCTCGCCTGGACACCATTTACGACAGACTAGAAGAACTAATTAGCATCTCCACTGCTGCCGCTGAGCTTGCCACTGTCGCGTCTAAGGAAAATGATAGAAATGCTGCTCTTCTTCGACAATTCCAAGATGACGTATGGACACGATTTGGACAGATGAAGCACGAGTTTATGGATGTCAAGATTAACGTTGAAGCTCAACGCTCTGAATGCGTCCGGCTCTGCTCATCTCTATTCTACAAGTTATTCCACGCCATCACTCTTCATCTTGGGCACAACCGCCCGCCTGTTCTTGAGCTCAACAACATTGCTCGCGACTCTGCTCATAATGTCATGAATGCTCAGCGAGATCGTGATCTGGCCATCACGGAGGAGAGACAAATGAAGTCTATCAACCAGATGCTTTTGGAAGAGAACAACCGTCTTCGTGAAGAACTGGACTACCGTTCTCTATCCACTAGACCTCCCACTTATGCCGATGATGAATACGTCAGAAGAGCCGAAGAACTTGAACGATAGAGAAGAGAGAAGGAAGCAGCAGACAAAGGAAAAGGGAAAAGACCTTGGTAAATCTGTATCTTTTCTTCCCTTAACCGTTGTATCTATCTTATTTTTTGAAAACTCTGTAATATTAAACTTCTCGTTTTAATACAAAAGATTAATTGACTTTCAAAAATGTCTATTGTTTAAAATTCTTGTTATTTCAATTCATACCTGCTTAGAATTTAAACACTTAGTTTAAATCCACATTTGCACTGTTTACTACTAATCTGTGTGCTATTCTCTTTTATCTCTTCTGTTTGTAAGCACCTAGATTAGATTTTACACTTGAGGTGTTCTCCTATTTGATAGAGGCATGTCTACCGTTATAAAATTAAAAATACTTTTAAACATGCTATTATCTATCATATAAGTTGCTTATAGCCCTCATTTGTAAGTAATGATGGCAGATATAAATAGGAGGAGATTGTTGATTCTCATTTTGTATCTAGATTTAAATCTGTTCATACATTACATTAGTTTTATACATTAGTGGCTAATTGGGCTGCGTATCAATTAGCGTGGCAACTATGTATAGAACTTTGCCGTAGAATAGCTTGTTTTATAGGTTTCACAGGTTCAGCAGAAGAATTCATCTACAGCTTCAACAAAAGACTTCAGTTGTGCTTCACCGGAAGACCTGCAACAGCAAGCAAGCGGCAGACCTTGTCTGCACATGGTCAAGCATGACGTGTCCAGTCAACAAGTCGTAGTGGATTAATTAATATTCATCCTTTATCAGTTTGAATTTAAATTAAGACATTCCCTGGCTTCTCAGACACGCCTAAAGCAAAGCCTTTCAAAAGCAGAAGACTTTCGCAGCCTCGAACAAAGATGTGAATCACCTACGTGCACCAATTCTTGCAGATCTAACATTCGAATTGCTCTCCTACCAGTCTCTACAAAAACCTCTACACCTACTCCATGCTCAGTATCAGTGAAGACGAAACCATTAGGACATCTCCATGCATTTAATGCATTCAACATAATAGAGCTGTTACACTTCGTCTTCCCCAACGAATCTCCAGAATGCTCCAGCTATAAATACCGCCATTAAAGACTGAAGAAATACACTTGATGAAATGCTCTGAAAATCTTCAACAACTCAAAGTCTTTATACTCAGTGCATTCAAGAGATCTTAAACTGATCAAGAAGTCCTCGACAACAACAAGAAGACCTGCATCAACACTTATCTTTTAACTTCTTGTTGTTATCCTTCAAAACTATTCTTCTGCACAAATTAAATATCTTGTTTACCCAGATATTTAATTCCTAAATCCCAAACACAAGTCAATATTTTTGTACACAATCCATTGGGTATATTCCTTGTAATAGAACTGGTGGAAAACATAGTGCACTTTTAAATCCAAGGTTGACTGCCTTGGTGGTGGACGTAGCACTCTTTATAGTGTGAACCATCTCAAATACTTGTGTTCTTCCTTTACTGTTTGTTTACTCTTGAACTGTTTATTATTTTCTTTACCTATATCCTCAACTACAGACTTGAGTATTCAGTCAAGTCTACCGGTAGTCATTAATCGGCAGACTTGAACCTGTTTCCTTGCAAGACTTCCGCTACTTCAATCTTCCCAATAGATTGCAAGTGCTTGTCAAAGTAACTTACTTAAAAAGTTTTGAAGTGTCTAATAAGCTATTCAACCCCCTCCCCCTTCTAGCTTATTATTGTGCCCTTTGGGACTCACACTCTCTCTCTCTGAAGGACAAAGCGAACGCACCTAACGCTCTTAAAGGTAAACCTTTAGGAGTTTCTTTAGAAAAAATGTTATTTTCATCCGGTCTAATGTAAAAAATATAAGTTGTTATGTTGCCCGGTTCTATGTAGAAAATAACATTAAAAAGAGTCATTATTATGGTCAAATATTTTAAAATGTATTTGTAATTACTTGAATGAAGTGGCTGCAAGTCTGTAAATAATGTAGACATTGATATATCTGTTTCTTTTAATGCTTTATTTATTTGCTAGAAAAATATAATAAAAGCATACTTTAGCCAAAAATTGTTTTGAGACCGAAAGGGCGAGTTGGGTGCCTAGCACCTTCCCAACTCGTAAACTTAGCCTCCGAACCCTTTTTACAAACTCTGATTTATTTTTGGTTTTTCTTTGTTTCTCCTTAAAATAAAGATGGCGACTCTGTCAAAACATTTTGGATCCCAGTGAGGCCCGCAACATCCTTTTATTTCACTTTTCTGTTTTCCCCTAAACAAGGGACGATGGGAATGAAAAGGGTGATGCATTTTCTGTATCCTGTTTTCCCCTAAACAAGGGAGAATGATACATGGAAAGCCAATGCACTCAGAACGATCCAGAATAGGCCTTAAGGCAATTTTCGAAAAGTCCATAGTGAGGCAGGGCGTGTTCCCACGCGCTTTCGCAACATCTTTTTTTTGCACTTTTCCATCTTTCCCTAAACAAGGGACGATGGGAATGAAAAGGGTGATGCATTTTCTGTGTCTTGTCTTCCCCTAAACAAGGGAGGGAGAGATACTGAGAAATCCAAAGCTCTCATAATGAACCAAAACTCACTCAGTGACCGAGGCGTACTCAACGCGCTTTTTGACAACACCCTTTCAACATTTTTAATTTTGTCTTCCCCCAAACAAGGGAGGGTGGAATGAAAAGCGTGGTGTCCGTTCGGCACGCCGCCCACCCCTAAAAAAGGGCGCGCGGGGCGTGGGCACATCACGGGAAACCCACAGAATCAGAAAAAAAAGAACCTTAGCCACGCATGCTTGAATCAACAATCTTCATAAAAATTAAACTTGCAATTGTTGTTAAGAGAAAACGAACAACACTCCAAGAGCAAGTGATCATGACTTCACTTATTTTCAAGAAAAACTTATTTGCCCCATCAATGCCCAACAATTTCAAGAATATTCAACGTAACAAAATTAAACACCTCACCGAGGAAAACACGCATTCACTCTTTATTGTTTGAATGGTAATGTGTATCAAACCACTCATCATCAAAGCAAAACATGCCATTATCATAAGCTTGCTCACATATAAAATCTACATCACTAAGATATGAATTCATGCAAAAATCAAAGGGTCTTGCAAGGGTGAAATGGGACCATGGGTAATGGTAAGGCAAAGGAAATATGAAGTGTGACAAATCAACAAGATATGAGAAATCCATGCACAAAAGTCTCAATGACATACAAAACACCTTAATTCCCAATGCTTGATCCTCATAACATTTAACTCCCCACCTCTTTGCACTCTTTCTTTATCTCTTTTTTCACTTTATTTTATTTTAAGGCCTTGAAAGGCTACAATTATAGATATATGATGTTTTTTGTGTGACTAGAACAAATGGTGTCTCTGATGAGATTTTAAATACATGAGTTTGATTAATCTGACAATTCGATTCAATAGATAATGTCTTTGGGTAAGGCTTGAACAACAACGTTGCCTTTGACAAGGCTTGGATACCCGACCTTTCTATTGAAAGTTGTAAAGTTCATGGTGTCTCTAGTGGGACTTGAATACCAGACCTCTCTGTTATGAAAAGTGAACAGTACCAATTGAGCTAGAGCTCGTTGGTCTCTTTTTTTCACTTGGTTCTCCATAAACATCAAGAAAATTCTCTCCAAAACGATAACCAAGTATTGACCTTTATCTTTCACAATTGCATACTCCCAAATATATAAAATTATGAATACTTTAGGGGAGTGTCACACAAATCAAAATGATATTCCCATAAAAATATCCTTTAGCGATTAAATTAAAAGATAAAGGACTCCGAGGTTAAATATTGAACTTCTCCCTAAAAATATATAAAGTCTTTCTTAGACCATGAGTAGTGTTGACTCCATGAGTGTTGTACTTCTCGACCCCTAAATTTATATTAATATTTCCACAACATATTACAACACAAAGTATTCAAAGATGCAATAATTGAATATAATCAACATCTTAATACAAACGTGGAGGGTGAAAGATGGCATCAAATAAACAGTGGAAGACTTTATTCTAATAAAGCAGTAATTAGACACAGTAATATACCAAACAATCTACACATAATGCTTGTAGATCCAGCTTTATGGCAAAAAAAAATTTACTAAAAAGATTATGAGTCTTACGACGAAAATAGTGAAAATCACGAAATACCAAAACCTTCTCACAAAAGTACAAGTCTAGAAAAGAAACACCACGAAAACAAAGTAAAGAAAACATGAGATTAAAAAATAAGTTTACTATTGTCAAGGAAAACAAACAACAATGCGGTTCCTAATGTCATAGCCGCAATTCGAATACTCAAGCAAGCTCTCATCTTTCTCTCTTTGCAACATATCTCTAAGTCTCGAAGGTGTATCTCTTCTCATGATCCGCACTTGTATATATTAGTCCTAAAACAATAAAGAAATCAAATTCTTCAAGGAAACACAAGATTGGAAATAAGATATTTAGTTTCCAAAATTAGTTTCTGAAGGGATTGAAATCGAGGGGTTAACCCTCGGCATGAACAGTACCCGACCCTCGGCATGAAGAGGGTCCCACCTACAGGACCACACGTTGCGAGGACAGACCACTCACCCCAAGATAAATGAGCATAGAGACCCTACTAAGCGAGCCCAAGAACTCACCGACAGATCGCGGGATCCCGGCCTCACCCCCAATCGGTCTTCATAAATCCTCAACCTCGACAAATAACCAAAGCTTTTGTCACAGACCGCTCGGCCTCGGCCTCAATCATTCACCCCGACAAACCATTTCCCTAGGCCCAGAAAACCGCGCACGCCAATACCAACTCTCGACACACACGCTTCACCCACTTCAACGCATTTAATAATTGTGTTTCCCAATAGCAACCGCCACGCCGCCATCAATATCGGTATAATATGAGAGCCCTTATGGCAAGGCATGTAATTTCAAGGATATCCTAACTCTCTTATCATTCTATCAAACAATTATCACGACTCATTTATTACCAAAACTTTAAAAACTAATTCATACAGGAGGGTTATAGTCGGCCAACCCGACACCTTAAAGTTTATTGTTTTTCTTGACAAATAAGAAGCGCCACCTCATCCTCGCATACGTGGACGTCAAGACAAGATCACCACAAATATTGCGTGATCAGTTTCCTTATTTAAAAGAAAGATCTTACCAAAGATTTAATCAAACTTAAACAATGACTCTTGAGAGATTTTTGGAAGTATTTAAATATAATAACTACTTACCATTGCTTTTTGACCAAAAAAGATACAACAATAAATTCAATTTAGAAAAATAAGACGACCAAAAATAATACAATTGACTCTTTATTTAGAACGAAAGGAGTATTTTTTTTGTTATTATATATTGAATTGGCTAAGGGGTAAATAATACGAACAACCCTACAATTGTAGCTTTTATTACAACCCCATGTTTCCTTTTAGAGATCAATATTGGACTCGGGAAATCTCTGAAAACTAATTCATGAAGCTATTTCCTAAATTCTTTTCCTAGTTTAACTTTTTGAATCAATTTAGTACTTCCTGTTTCAGTTAAACATTAGCGCAAAGTGAGGCGCATGAATGATAACTATGCTATTAGTTAGTAAGTCCTTTTAATACTATAAAATGACACTTAGTAGTTTATTAATAATAAAATGACATTTTTATGCATTAATTTTTGAAAGTAAGTTCTCTAAGTAAAACAAATCAAAATGGAATTGTGGACTTTTTGCCCAAAACGGAGAGAGTATAATTTTATTTAATTTTTTTCAAAATCACAAAACACGTAACTCTTAGACTTAGGTCTGTCAATTACAACTCATTACCCATGAACCCACCCAACCCTGCCCACTAATTCAATTCAACCCATTAACATTTTTTACACAAAAATATTAACGGGTTGAGTCGGGTTAAAGCAAGTCAGACATGTTACCCGTTTTGGCCCACAACTTTTTTACTATAAAATCGATGTCAACCCGAACCGTTTGATATTTGAATTTAACAGGTTTCGATCCGTTTCAATTCGTTACTCATTCCAATCCGACTCAAACCCAACATACTCGATTGTCAATCCTACTCATAATACTTAAAAAGTCAGACAAAGAATAATCATTTAAGAACGGAGGGAGAAAAATAATTGAATGCTCCAAAAAGATTTATAGTATATAACATCAACAAAAAACAATCAAGATAAAAACTTTAAACTACGTTAAACCAAAAAGAAAAAATAAACCAATGTTACACAATAAAGCACATAAATCATTATGTTTAAAAGTTATTTTCTCCCGCCAATTTCTTGGAGATTACTAAAATAACATCGGCAAGATCTTCCAACTCATGACCAGCGTGTATAAGCTTGGGTGGCTCATGGACTATCCTTTCTTCAAACCCTTGATCACAAGTATCAGCATCAGTTATGACAGCAGAGGCAAACGAATTTAAGCTATGGAAATCTTGAGACTCCAAAAACTTCTTCGTCGAATCGAGGTTATCAAGGGCATCACTGTAAATCTCTGAACACGTCTCGTAAATTTCTTTGATTGTGGGAATACTCCTGATGGGTTTCGCAAGAGATTTGATTAAGTTTATGGAAGATATAGCACTGGCTTGCGCTTTCTTGATTGCAATGAAGCCGAGGGTAGGAAGATCAGCTTCGGAAGATCGAGAATCGGATGTTAAGGACTTGAAACATAGAGAAGGATTGCGAGCTTGCTTGCATGTATCGATAATCAAATCATTTTGACAGAATGTGAGGGTGCTACATAGAGATATCAGAAGAAGAAAAACAAAGAAAGATGAGTTGCAGAAAGAATGAGAGGCCATTTTTTTTTATGAACTTTCAATTGATTTTGCTTCTGCAATACTATTAAGATGTTTATATAGTTTTTCATTGAGAAATATATTAAGAAAGTTGTTAATGTTGCTACTATATTATCACTAAATAGGAATGTTGTTGATTGATCGGCGCTTGTAATTGATATAGATACATACAAGTATGGAAATATATTGCGGGAAAAATAATAAAGATTTGAGCTAGATTCAGATCACATGAATATAACTTTGACGTTTGAAAGTCAAAGAGTTTCCGTTCCGAGGCTTAGAAATAAGAAATAATATCAAGTTTTTAATACTCTTTTTCGTTTTGAGTAAAAAGTCTCCGTTTGAAAGTTGAACTTTTTAAGAAATTGATACTTCCAAAAATGGACTAGTTGAATACTTTGCACAGAACAGATGAAGTATCGGTTATTTTATTTTTTATTTTTTTTTCATTTTTATTTTTGTTGTGGGATGTATTTAACATACGATCAAATTCACAATTTTTCTTTGGATGGATCTTTTTTAATTAAACATAAATGAAAAGAAAAAAATTATCATATATAATTGAGGGTGTTAATTATCACGATCATATTGAATAAAACCAACGGTTGCATATCGAGGATGTTCTAAAACTTTCTATTTCGTCACTTTGCAGTATGTGTTGACATGATTTCGAAAAAGGCAACTTAATAAGTAACAATTAATTTAAGTCAATTAAACATTAAATTTAAGGAAATTGAAATTCATGGTAATATTAGTGATTGATTCATATGTAATCTAATAGAGATTCTCATAATGTGGTAAGTACTCAATCTACAGCAAAGTTTTCGTGTAATTCCTAGAATGCAATATTTAATTATAAAACTTTTTTTTCGATTATCTTGGTGGGGCCATAGAGCTATCTACATTTAAACCTCGTTTGGTGCAGCGTTTTAAAATATAGTTTTTTTCAAAACGCAGCCTTTTCAAAACGCAGTTTTATATTTGTAAACACATTTGAAAAATTATTTCAAAACGCTATTTTTCATAAACAGAGTAGTTCTAAATGTAACATATTTTTAAAAAGCTACAAATTGGAGCGTTTTAAAACGCTCCACATTTTTAAAACGATGCGTTTTAAAACGCTTCATTGAAACACTTTAAAGAGAAAACACAGCGTTTTTGACAAAAACGCTCTACCAAACAAGCACTTAATTAGACTTTGGAAGATTATAAAAATAAGGGAGAGACTATTTCTAGTTTTCCACTACAATTATTACTTATTCACTACATTTTTATTTATTGTATTAAATAAATACATGTTTAGACAAAACTACCTATTAACTACTTGTCCATTTTAAAATGACTAATCAAGTTACTTTTCTAATTATCTTTTAACATTATTTTTTAGTTCAAACATCAATTAAAAACATAAATATACTAATATTATTTTTACTTTATTTAATGGCTTTATTAATTAATCTTATAACTAAAGTTATATTGTATAATAAAAAATATCATACGAACATTTTTTTCAACCAAACTTTGAATAAATATGTGTTCTAAGGTTATGGGAAAAAAAACTAAAAGTGAAATTTAAATAAAGTAATAGTAAAATTTTGACTCAATAATAAAATCATAGTATGACATAGTATCGTAATTTTTTTTTGTCTACCTTTAAAATTGATTTAGAGTTTTAATTCTTGAGTTAATTGAAACCAATATTCAGTTTATTACCTGCCATATTATTTTTATTGAATTGATCTTTTTAAATAATGTTTATTAAACTAAGTTAAATTATTTTAGTTTTTATAATAGGAAAATCAATATTTTCTAAAATTTTGGTAGAAAATGCATTAGTTATATTAATTTTATGATAATGGAATATGAGACGATAGTGATTAGAAAAATTAACTAAACATATTTATTATGAAAAAAATAGAATAAACACATTTTTTAGAATTAAAATCTAAAATTAAAAATAGAATAATTATGTTTTTTTCTCATGTTTGAACAAAATGTTAGATGTAATTAGGAAAATAACTTGATTAGTCAATTTAAAATGAACAAATACTTAAGGGGTAGTTTTGTCCAAACATGTATTTATTTAATGCAATAATTAAGTATGTAGTGGATAAGCAATAATTGTAGTGGAAGTAGTTTCTCCCTAAATAATCATCGTACTATTCGTAGAATCGTAGGTAACCGATTTAACCAACCACATTATAATATATCAAATATGACTAATGTACTATGTAATTGAATGCGATGTGGTCCTTGCCGTCAACACCTCCATCCAATTTTGTAACAAATCTGTTGACGTAGATTAACGGAGGGACTGCACAAAGGGTATTTTTTTTATCTTTCAATTGTATCCATTTCTTACCCAAACATTTTTTTCTTCAATTCCAACTTTCTAAGTGTAATTGAAAGACAAAAATACTCTTTGTACAATCTCTATATTAATCCACATCAACAGATTCGTTATAAAATTGGATGGGGCATTGACAACAAGGATCACATCGCACCCAATTACAGAATACATTATATTGTATTGTAGTTAATTAAATAGGTTACATACGAATAATACGATGGTTATTTGGATATTTTTCACTTTCCTATAATCCAATCGCCTTTCATAGATACAATGACTTAATTATGTGATTCCAAATTTGAAGTCTTTTAAAGTGAACTCTTTAAGTAAAATTGATTTATCTTTCATTTCAATTTATAACAAATTTTTTTACGAACGGGTAAAACCATCAAAATGAATGAAGTTTTTCTCAAAAGAACTTCAACGGTTTCAAGTCTACACTTGCACAATGTAAAAAAAAGAGTAATGTTATCCTTACCAGTTAGAGGTGGTAATTTTTTGCCCGTGTTCATTTGTTCGCCCAGACCGCCCAATAAATAATAGGTATGGGCACATCCAAAATTTTAAGTGGGTACAAATGAGCATGCACATTTGGGCATATTAATTATGATGAGTTAAATAGGCGCCCACTTGGGCACCCATGCTAAAACTCATTCTCTTGCTTTTCTAATTTTGTTTTATCAACTACATACATAATTATAAAATACTTAAGATTAATAATAACGTTTAACATATTTAATATATCTATAATGTACACCCACCCTTCCAACCCCTACCCCCTCCAACCGCGCCCCCTCCCCCCAAAAAAAAAAAATCATTCTCTTGCTCTTCTAATTTTGTTTTATTAATTACATACATAATTATAAAATACTTAAAATTAATAATGACGTTTAACATAATTAATATATCTATACTGTTCATCCACCCTTCCAACCCCCACCCCTCCAAGCACCCCCCCAAAAAAAAAACTAATTTTCTTGCTCTTCTAATTTTGTTTTATCAATTACATACATAATTATAAAATACTTAAGATTAATAATTAAGTTTAACATAATTAATATATCTATACTGTACACACATCCTTTCAACCCCCTCCCCCCTCCAAGTGCCCCCCCTAAAACTCATTCACTTGCTCTTCTAATTTTATTTTATCAATTACATACATAATTATAAAATACTTAAAATTAATAATGACGTTTAACATAATTAATATATCTATACTGTACACCCACCCTTCCAACCCCCACCCCAATTGCAAAGCAAAGCATGTGACATATATATATATATATATATATATATATATATATATATATCCCGCCCTTCCAACCGCCACCCCCACCCCCAAATTGCAAACAAAGCATGAAATGTTATTCTATGACTCTGTACCTGATATGCCCGGCCCAAACCCAGTCACGAGCAAGGCACGAGCTATCATCACGTGCTGGTCACGAGCACAATGCATATGGGGCCCACATGCCTAGCAAGCAAAGTGATAGAAGCATCAAGCAGCGAGCAGCGTAACTCTCATCCAAACTTGGCCGGGCAAAGGTCTCGCTGTCAACCGGGGCCATGCCCGGACATCACACATATTTAGTAAAGAAACCAGATTCATCTCGTCCAAACCTGGTCGAGCATTGGCCTTACCAGCCCGACCAGGGGCCGTCCCTTGGACCTACAACAAGTTTAGAAACAAGGCATTGAGCACCCAGGCAGCCTTGCTCGCCTGGCACACATCAAGCAGAAGCACCGGTGGCTTGCTCTCCAAGACAAGTCAAAGGTTTCCATACTTGAGCAGGATACTTGCATTATCTGCTCCTACATCTACGCGGCCAGCCGCCTATCATGCCTAAAATCAAGAGATTCTCTCCTTAATTGATTTGGTAACTATGGAAACTGAATCCTAGACGGATTCAACCACCTTGGGGGCCTATAAATACCCCTCCATAATCATTAACAAGGTACACGCACACTTTCTTGAGCCTCGATACTCTGTCGATTTGCTTTCAAGCTTATACACGAGACTTACTCTCACACCGGAGGTGTTTCGCGAGGCCCTGCCTTGCACTTCCACTCAGGATTTCTTGTGTTCTTAACAGGCTCAAGGAAGGTGATCCAAAGCCCAGATATCCTACCCAACATACGGACGGGCCAAGCTGTTATTTTGCCACATCAGTTTGGTTCCATTGCCGGGAAGCGAAGTTTCAACACTTCTCTCTAAGTTTTTCCGGTAAAATTCTTGATCTTCTTTTGGCTGCAATGGCTGGAAAGGAAAGCAAACACCATGCCACCGTCAGCAAAACAGGCTGGCAGCCACCAGGCTATGAACAATAACCCCCCACCAAAGGCACCACACGGGGTGCAAACTAGAAACCAAAAGGTGGCTGCTGGGCACGCAACACAGGGCAATGAGGTGCCATATGTGGAGGAGCAGATCTCCTAACATGCCAGTCAAAGCCGTGCAAGCCAGCGCGATGCTAGATTGGTTATAAACGAGAGGCGCGACGCATGCTCCCAAGACCTCAGGATGCAGCTCAACCGCCAACGGGAGAATGGTCAGGACAGCCACTTGAGTCTATCCGGACAAAACCCTGATCAACAAGTTGTTGCTCTGCAAATTCAGGCAGAGTACTACAACAAGATGTATGCTCTCAACCAGCAGCTGCTCGCCTTGGGCCATGCCCTGGTGCCAGTCGCAGACATGGTTTTGCCCGCTCTCAGCCACCCGGCACTTGTTGGCGATGGCCATGCCTCCCAACAGTTGCCCGCCCGAAAGGCATCGGATCCTCCGTCGCTTCACGTACCATCTAAAAGAGTGAGGCGGTAAAGCAAGCGCATGACAAGGCCGAGAGTAGATACAACCGTCAAAATCCTCCCACAGCAACCGCCATCGACAAGAGCACCAAGCTCGGGAGGAGAGCCATGGCCGCCATAGGCCCGCGAGTGCGTGAGGCAGATGCGCAACGACCAAAATACAAAGCTCGCGTAACACAAGAGGCCGGATCGTCTTATGAGCCTACCTTTTGCCCGCGTGTGCGCGGCGACCATTTAGACCCCGCCCATTCTTCGAGACTCACAGTGGACGCAGAGAGGCGGCTGTCCAAGAGGATGGAGGCTATGAAAAGAGACATGGCCCAGCAAATGGCTAATTTAGCCGTGTTCAAGCCCGGCTATGGAGCCACCAAGCCGCTGGCAGTGTTCTAAATCTCCCCGCCTAGCTCCGCCTAGGCGCTAGGCTCCCTTTACCGCCGACTTTCTTAGTCGCCACCTAATCGACTAGTGGCGCGCCATTACCTCGCTCGACCTTTAATTTATTTTGTAGCTTTTGATTTTGTGGCATACGATGACCGAGAGAAGGAAGGAGGAGTGGTAATGGTGATGCAGAGGGAGGTAA
>CM028384.1:26576173-26677887 GCA_013146195.2 Codonopsis lanceolata | reverse complement strand
ATTTTTGTGTTTGGAGGAGATTTGGCGAGCTTCGAGGCTTATAGGAGGAGGGGAACTCTCGAGCGCTCTCGCTGCGTAAACTTTTAAGTGGCGTGTTACCACGTATTTGGTTTGTGAATTTCAAGCCGAGCCTTCTATTTATAGGCGAAGGAGGATTCCTTCTTCATTAAGATTTTATTTGAGCTTCGCCCGGCTTGTACTTGTGGCCGAGACAATTGTACAGCAAGCTACGATTGCACTAGCACTATTTGGGCGCCACCTACATTGAAGTGGTGAGGCGCCGAAACAATAGGAGCGGTGCTAGGTACTTTTTTATTTCACTTTTTGATGCTTTGCCCCCTCAAGCAATCCAATCGCTTATGCATCCTTCTTTTCTTTTGCATCTTTTTCATTTTAAACCTCGTAACTTGACATCCGTTAGTCCTTTTTAACGCTTCTTGATATTTCATGTCATTTTACATAATAGGGTACGAAATTGGGGTGTCTACTGAGCCCCTCAACGATGGAGTTTACTGTAACCCGTAGCCATCGAGTAAACGAACATCGTTGATAAGAAATAGACTCCAATTTCGCAATTATAACGGGAGAGATGCAAATGTGGCGCTTTATAAATGCAATGCTTTATAATGTAGTAGCTCCAAATCTCACATACCCTAGACATATTTAGTTAGTTATAGTGTGTTATCGTAGTTTTTAAGCAAATATGCAAATTGGTGCTCGATGGTCTGACCCACCCAAGAGTCGCCCACGTATCCCTTAATAAAGGAATCGCACTCAAACGAGTTCTACCCGATGCAAACAAACAACGCTTATGTGAAAGATTGTTGCAATATTCATTACAACCCGGCAAAATAACGCACATCAAAATGCAATATTCATTGCATTACAACAAACCCAGCTTGCAATATTCATTGCACCAACCACAAACCCGCATGCAATATTCATTGCATCATCACGAGCCAATGCAATATTCATCAGATTGCCACGAAACCTAGATGCAATATTCATTGCATCGCCAGAACGCAGATGCAATATTCATTGCATTGCAAACACATGCAATATTCATCAGATTGTAAAGATCGATGCAATATTCATTGCATCATCGAAACCAGATGCAATATTCATCGATCGCTGTGAAGCTAATGAAGACCAGATGCAATATTCATTGATCACTAGCTGAACCCAGATGCAATATTCATTGCATCGCTAGGAAGTTAACGCTAAGGCTGGATGCAATATTCATTGCATCGAAACGCTAGATGCGATATCCATCGCATTATCGAAAGACGATGCAATATTCATTGCATCGCAACGCTAGATGCGATATCCATTGCATTATCGTAAAAGACGGATGCAATATTCATTGCATCGCCATGCTAGATGATGCGATATCCATCGCATTATCATAAACGAGATGCAATATTCATTGCATCGCCATTCATCACAAATGCAATATCCATCGCATTATCGAAAGGCGGATGCAATATTCATTGCATCATAGCGCTAGATGCGATATCCATCGTGATATCGAGAAAAGCGGATGCAATATTCATTGCATTGCAACGCTAGATGCGATATTCATCGCATTATCGAGAAAAGAGAGATGCAATATTCATTGCATCGTAACGCTAGATGCGATATCCATCGCATTATCACGAAACTTGCACGAAACCTGATGCAATATTCATTGCATCTTCACGAAACATGATATGAGATCCAATGCAATATGCAATGCTTTTGCTGCTGCATTTCTTTCTTCTTTGCTTTTGCTGCACTTTTGCTTTTGTTGATGCATTTTTGCTTTGCATATGCTGCTGCTTTTGTTTTGCTTATGTTGTTGCTTTTTGTTGCGTTTATAAGCCGCCTTTTGCATTATCTAATTTGAGGATTTGAATGATATAATTTCTATTTTCCCTCCCCTCTGCGGTAATTTTGCTAGGGATACGAGCTTTTCTTTGACTTTGGATGGATGGCACGTTTTGCCCAACATAGGCAAAACGATGTAACTTTAAAACAGGTTTTCCCCAACGTAGGGAAAGCGATGTTGTTTTTCAAAATGAGCTTTCCCTAGCATAGGGAAAGCGATGTTGTTTTTTTAAAGATGGGCTTTCCCCAGCATAGGGAAAGCGATGCTACTTTTTTAAGATGAGCTTTCCCCAGCATAGGGAAAGCAATCTTTTTTTGAAAGCAAGCTTTTTCCCGGCGTCAAAGATAGGAAAGCGATCTTTGTTTTGAAAGCTTTTCCCAACATGAAAATCTTTGTTTCCTCAACATATTAAAAGCGATGCTGTTTTTGAAAATGGGCTTCCCCAAAGATAGGAAGCGATCGCTTTTTTAAAAGAGGCTTTCCCAAGATAGGAAAGTGATGTCTTTGTTTTGAAAAACCGGGCCTTTCCCAGCATAGGGAAAGCAATATTGTTGTTGAAAACGGGCTTTCCCCAGTATAGGGAAAGTGATGGAACCTTTTAAAACACGCTTTCCCTAGCATAGGGAAAACGATGTTTCTTTTTAAAAAGTGCTTTCCCAACATGGAAAGCGTCTTTTTTTTAAGATGGGCTTTCCCCAAAAGATAGGAAAGTAATGTTGTTTTTAAGATGGGCTTTCCCAGATAGGGACAGTGGATCTTTTTTGGCAAGGTTTTCCCAAAGATAGGAAAGGGATGCTATTTTTGAAAATGAGCTTTCCTCGGCATAGGGAAAGCGATGCTGTTTTTGAAAACGGGCTTCCACCAGCATACAGAAAGCGATGTTACTTTTTGAAAACGGGCTTTCCCCAGCATAGGGAAAGAGATGCTGCTTTTTGAAAACGGGTTTTCCCCAGCATAGGGAAAGCGATGTTGTCTTTGAAAACGGGCTTCCCCCAGCATAGGGAAAGCAATGTTGTTGTGGAAAACGGGCTTTCCCCAACATAGGGAAAGCGATGGAACCTTTTAAAACAGGCTTTCCCCAGCATAGGGAAAACGATGTTGCTTTTTAAAACGTGCTTTCCCCAGCATAGGGAAAGCAATGCTGCTTTTTTTAAGATGGGCTTTCCCCAGCATAGGGAAAGCGATGCTGCTTTTTTAAGATGGGCTTTCTCCAACATAGGGAAAGCGTCGCTTTGAAAACGGCTTTCCCGGCATTAGGGAAAACAGCATTACGCAAATTGAGCCGCCCGATGTGAATGTTCAGCATACTGAAGTCGCCCGATGCAGATTGTTTTTAAATATGCTTATTCCAGTATAGGAGAAGCGATGCTGATTTTTTTTAAAATGTGCTTATCCCAGCATAAGAGAAGCGATGATTATGAAGCGTTGTGGCAGAATGGTGTCTGTAGACACCCCAATTTCGTACCCTTGATATGTAACTCTGGCATGTGATATCAAGAGCTGTTTAAACTTAACAAAATGTCAAGTTACAGGGTTGAAAATGCAAAAGGAAAAGTAGGATGCATGAATAATGAACTGAATGGGGGGAAAGTGTCAAAAATCAAAGATGGAATAGGAGCCTGGCGCCGCGCCCAAGATGCTGTATGTCCGCGCTAAGGGTCTTCAATAGTGCCCGGTCGTTAACGCATTGTAAAAAATGTCAAGCGCGCGGTACAAGCCGATGAAGCACATATCCAACTATAAATAAAGGTGCCTGGCTCCCCATTTCAAGAGAGAGAATTTCGCTGAGAGTTTTTTGACGAAGAGTTACGCTGCGTATTTTTTACGCCGAAGAGCGATCAGTGAGTGAGTGATCCCTCCCCTCTCATAAAGCCTCAAAACCCTGTCCAAACTCCGCCCAAACACTAATCCAACCGGTTAAAGTGATCCCTAGCCCTCTAGTTAGGTACCCACTTTGTTTCCCCGGCCCAAAAACCATAAAATAAGCCGTTACTCTGCCCGAGTAAATATGTTGAAATCACTAAAGTAGGATGCACTAAAGTAGATTCTCAACGAGTGATTTCAAATCAACAATACAGAGGGAAAGAAAACAAGAACTATTATGCAAGCCCTATTTTTACTAGGTTTCCATTCTCTCTCTCTAAAATCGACAAAAATATCCTTCGTGCAGTCCCTTCATTAATTTACGTCAACATGTTTGTTACAAAATTAGATAGAGGTGTTGACAGCAAGGATTACATCGCATCCAATTACATAGTACATTGGATATATTATACTCCCTCCGTCCCTAAATTATTGTCCTGGTTGACCCGGCGCACAGATTAAGAAAAAACTATTGACTTGATTATTTATATTGGTTTAATGTGTAGTTTCCTTTAAAGCCCATGTGTATGTGGCCCATAATTAAAGTAAGGTGAAAAAGTAAGGGTAAAGTGGTAAAAGTGATGTTCTAAAAAGGTAAGTTTGAAAGTGGACAATTATTTTGGGACGGACGAAAAAGGAAAGAAGGACGATAATTTAGAGACGGGGGGAGTAATATAATTGGTTAAATCGGTTACTTACGATTCTACGAATAGTACGATGATTTTTTTTATAATCTTCCCCAAAGTCTAAATGTAGATAGCTCTATGGCCCCACCGAGGAAATCGAAAAAAAGGTTTCATAATTAAATATTGCATTCTAGGAATTACACGAAAACTTTGCTGTAGATTGAGTAGTAATTCAAGGGATTTCAAGATTTTGAGTACTGATATACCCGGCCCAAGCCGGGTCACGAGCAAGGCACGAGCTAGCATCACGTGCCAATCACGAGCACAATGCATATGGTGCCCACGGGCCTAGCGAGCAAAGTAATATAAGCATTAAGCAACGAGCAGTGTAACTCCCATCCAAATCTGGCGGGGCAAAGGCCTTGCCTGTCCGACCAGGGGCCATACCCGAACACCACACTCATACCTAGCAAAGGAACCTGATTCATCCCGTCCAAATCTGGTCGAGCATTGGCCTTGCCTGCCCGACCAGGGGCCGTCCCTTGGATCTATATCAAGTTCGAGAACGCTGCAAATTGAATACGGCAGAGCCCCTGCTGCCCTGCACATACCAAGGTGAAGTACGGAGGCTTGCTCTCCAAGACAAGTCAAAGGTTCCTAACAAAGAGGACTTGCCTTATTCCAAGCCTACATCTACGCGGCCAGCCGCCTATCATGCCTAAAATCAAAAGATTCTCTCCTTGATTGATTTGGTAACCATGGAAACTGAATCGTAGACGGATTCAACCACCTGGGGGCCTATAAATACCTCTCCATAATCCTAAACAAGGTAAACACACTTTCTTGAGCCTCGACACTCTGTCAATTGCTTTCAAGCTTACACACGAGACTTACTCTCACGCCAGAGGGGTTTCGCGAGGCCCTGCCTTGCACTTCCACTTAGGTTTTCTTGTGATCTTAACAGGCTCAAGGAAGGCGATTCTAAGCCCAGATATCCTACCAAATTCAAGGACGGCCCAAGCTGTGATTTTGCCACATCAAGTACTTACACATTATGAGAATCTCTATTAGATTACATATGAATCAATCACTAAAATTACCATGAATTTCAATTTCCTTAAATTTAATGTTTAATTGACTTAAATTAATTGTTACTTATTAAGTTGCCTTTTTCGAAATCATGTCAACACATACTGCAAAGTAGGAATAATGTTTGATTGATTGGTGCTTGTAATTGATATATATATATATATATATATATATATATATATATATATATATATATATATATATATGGATGCTCTCATATGGACTCCCCAATGCACTAGAAGGGGACCTGTTATCGGCAATACCATCAGCTAGTAAAGAGGAGTTGTTATGGTATCAGAAATCCCGTATGCAGAAAACTCTCAGGGTGATGTCAATACGTGCTTTTATCACACTGCTACTTTTATCCGCCGCAACAAAAAGAGAGTGCTTGCACTTCGACTGTCCACGGGGAGTGGTCTTATGATAATGAAATCTTAAAAGAGCATCTTACTTCTCACTTTGACTTTGACTAGAACTATCAGGACCCTCGGTCTCGATTTGCCATGCATTTTTGGGCTATGCTCCTCGCTTTCTTTGTCCCATGCCAGGTTAAGTGATGTTGCGAAAGAGATATATATATATATATATATATATATATATATATATATATATTATGCCAAAGTGACGAAATAGAAAGTTTTAGAGCATCCTCGATATGCAACCGTTGATTTTATTCGATATGATCGTGAGTAATTAACACCCTCAATTATATATGATAATTTTTTTCTTTTCATTTATATTTAATTAAAAGAGGCCCCTCCAAAGAAAAAGTGTGAATTTGATCATATGTTAAATACATCCCACAACAAAAATAAAAATTAAAAAATAATATAACCGATACTTAATCTGTTTTGGGCAAAGTGTTCACTAGTCCATTTTTGGAAATATCAATTTTTTAAAAAGCTTGACGTTTAAACGAAGACTTTTTACCCAAAACGAAAAGAGTATTAAAAACTTGATATTATTTCTTATTTCTAAACCCCGGAACGGAAACTCTTTGAGCAAAACTTATATTCATGTAATCTGAATCTAACTCAAATCTTTATTATTTTTCCCGCAATATATTTCCATACTTGTATGTATCTATATCAATTACAAGCACCAATCAACATTCCTATTCAGCGATAATATAGTAGTAACATTAACAACTTACTTAATATATTTCTCAATGAAAAACTATATAAACATCTTAATAGTATTGCAAAAGCAAAACCAATTGAAAGTTCATAAAAAAAAAAAAAATGGCCTCTCATTCTTTCTGCATCTCATCTTTCTTCGTTTGTCTTCTTCTGATATCTCTATGTAGCACCCTCACATTCTGTCAAAATGATTTGATTATCGATACATGCAAGCAAGCTCGCAATCCTTCTCTATGTTTCAAGTCCTTAACATCCGATTCTCGATCTTCCGAAGCTGATCTTCCAACCCTTGGCTTCATTGCAATCGAGAAAGCGCAAGCCCGTGCTATATCTTCTATAAACTTAATCAAATCTCTTGCGATACCTATCAGGAGTATCCCCACAATCAAAGAAATTTACGAGACGTGTTCAGAGATTTACAGTGATGCCCTTGATAACCTCGATTCGACAAAGAAGTTTTTGGAGTCTCAAGATTTCCATAGCTTAAATTCGTTTGCCTCTGCTGTCATAACTGATGCTGATACTTGTGATCAAGGGTTTGAAGAAAGGATAGTCCATGAGCCACCCAAGCTTATGCACGCTGGTCATGAGTTGGAAGATCTTGCCGATGTTATTTTAGTAATCTCCAAGAAATTGGCGGGAGAAAATAACTTTTAAACATAATGATTTATGTGCTTTATTGTGTAACATTGGTTTATTTTTTCTTTTTGGTTTAACGTAGTTTAAAGTTTTTATCTTGATTGTTTTTTGTTGATGTTATATATTATAAATCATTTTGGAGCATTCAATTATTTTTCTCCCTCCGTTCTTAATTAATTGGTTGTTCTTGGTCTCACTTTTAAAGTATTATGAGTAGGATTGACAATCGAGTATGTTGGGTTTGGGTCGGGTTGGAATGATTAACGAATTGAAAATGATCGAAACTTGTTAGAATTAAAATATCAAATGGTTCGGGTTGACATCGATTTTATAGTAAAAAGTTGTGGGCCAAAAGCGGGTAACATGTCGACTTGCTTTAACTTTAATTCGACTCAACCCGTTAATATTTTTGTGTAAAAATGTTAATGAGTTGAATTGAATTAGTGGGCGTGGTTGGGTGGGTTCATGGGTAATGAGTTGTAATTGACACGACCTAAGTCTAAGAGTTACATGTTTTGTGATTTTGAAAAAATTAAATAAAATTATACTCTCTCTCGCTCGGGCAAAAATCCACAATTTCATTTTGATTTGTTTCACTTAGAGAACTCACTTTCAAAAATTAATGTATAAAAATGTCATTTTATTATTAATAAACTACTAAAAGTATCATTTTTTCTTAAAAAGTTAGATTTTCAAACGGGTACTGTTTGCTAGAAACATAGGAAGTACTAAATTGATTCAAAAAGTTAAACTAGGAAAAGAATTTAGGAAATAGCTTCATCAATTAGTTTTCAGAGATTTCCCGAGTCCAATATTGATCTCTAAAAGGAAACATGGGGTTGTAATAAAAGCTACAATTGTAGGGTTGTTCGTATTATTTACCCCTTAGCCAATTCAATATATAATAACAAAAAAAATATTTCTTTGGTTCTAAATAAAGAGTCAATTGTATTATTTTTGGTCGTCTTATTTTTCTCAATTGAATTTATTGTTGTATCCTTTTTTGGTCCAAAAAGCAATGATAAGTAGTTATCATATTTAAATACTTCCAAAAAGCTCTCAAGAGTCCTTGTTTAAGTTTGACTAAATCTTTGGTAAGATCTTTCTTTTAAATAAGGAAACTAATTTTGGAAACTAAATATCTTATTTCTAATCTTGTGTTTCCTTGAAGAATTTGATTTCTTTATTGTTTTAGGACTCCCAGCTCAATATATATACAAGTGCAGATCATGCAGAAGAGATACACCTTCAGAGACTTAGAGAGATATGTTGCAAAGAGAGAGAAAGATGAGAGCTTGCTTGGAGTATTCGTTGCAGCTATGAATGCAGTAACATTAGGAACTGCATTGACTGTTAGGTTGTTTGTTTTCCTTGACAATAGTAAACTTATTTTTTAATCTCATGTTTTCTTTACTTTGTTTTCGTGGTGTTTCTTTTCCAGACTTGTAGTTTTGTGAGAAGGTTTTGGTATTTCGTGATTTTCACTATTTTCGTCGTAAGACTCATAATCTTTTTAGTATAATTTTTTTGGCCATAAAGCTGGATCTACAAGCATTACGTGTAGATTGTTTGGTATATTTTTGTGTCTTATTACTGCTTTATTAGAATAAAGTCTTCTACTGTTTATTTGATGTCATCTAGTCAATGCACCTTTAATACAACTACATTGACATTATTTTGGAATCAAAGCTACTATTGTACTTTCACCCTCCACGTTTGATATTAGGATGTTGATTATATTCTCAAGCATTATTGTAAGGTGGAGCTATCCACACCCCAAAACCCACTTTCTACACCCAATTTTTTGCATTGAGACATTATACTTTGTGTTGTACAGTGTAGAAAATGAGGTTTAGAGAGTGGATTTTGAGGTGTAGTTAGCCCAACCCTGATTGTAATTGAAACTAACTCTAATGTTAGTTACATAACTTTTAATTATTAAACTTTCAAATATAGATCATTTGGGTCGAACAGATGGAGTACAACACTAACGGATGGAGTACAACACTACTCATGAACTATGTTGTGGAAATATTAATATAAGTTTAGGTAAAAACTTAAGAAAGACTGTCTTACGGATATTTTTTAGGGAGATGTTCAGGTCGGTCTTCTTTATACAATATTTAACCTCAACAGTCCTTTATCTTTTAATTTAATCGCTAAAGGATATTTTTATGGGAATATCATTTTGATTTGTGTGACACTCCCCTAAAGTATTCATAATTTTATATATTTGGGAGTATGCAATTGTGAAAGATAAAGGTCAATACTTGGTTATCTTTTTGGCGAGAATTTTCTTGATGTTTATGGAGAACCAAGTGAAAAAAAGAGACCAACGAGCTCTAGCTCAATTGGTACTGTTCACTTTTCATAACTGATAGGTTTGGTAATCAAGTCCCACTAGAGACACCATGAACTTTACAACTTTCAATAGAAAGGTCGGGTATTCAAGCCTTGTCAAAGGCAACGTTGTTGTTCAAGCCTTACCCAAAGACATTAATTATCTATTGAATCGAATTGTCAGATTAATCAAACTCATGTATTTAAAATCTCATCAGAGATACCATTTGTTCTAGTCACACGAAAAACATCATATATCTATAATTGTAGCCTTTCAAGGCCTTAAAATAAAATAAAGTGAAAAAAGAGAGAAAGAAAGAGTGCAAAGGGGTGGGGAGTTAAATGTTATGATGATCAAGCATTGGGAATTAAGGTGTTTTGTATGTCATTGAGACTTTTGTGCATGGATTTCTCATATCTTGTTGATTTGTCACACTTCATATTTCCTTTGCCTTACCATTACCCATGGTCTCATTTCACCCTTGCAAGACCCTTTGATTTTTGCATGAATTCATATCTTAATGATGGAGATTTGATATGTGAGCAAGCTTATGATAATGACATGTTTTGCTTTGATGATGAGTGGTTTGATACTCATTACCTTTCAAACACTAAAGAGTGAATGAGTGTTTTCCTCGGTGAGGTGTTTAATTTTGTCACGTTGAATATTCTTGAAATTGTTGGGCAGTGATGGGGAAAATAAGTTTTTCTTGAAAATAAATGAAGTCATGATCACATGCTCTTGGAGTGTTGTTTGTTTTCTCTTAACAACAATTGCAAGTTTAATTTTTATGAAGATTGTTGATTCAAGCATGCGTGGCTAAGGTTCTTTTTTTTTCTGATTCTATGGGTTTCCCGGGATGCGCCCGCGCGCCCTTTTTTAGGGGTGCGCGGCATGCGGAACGGACACCACGCTTTTCATTCCACCCTCCCTTGTTTAGGGGAAGACAAAATTAAAAATGCGGAAAGGGTGTTGTCAAAAAGCGCGTTGAATACGCCTCGGTCACTGAGTGAGTTTTGGTCAATTATGAGAGCTTTGGATTTCTCCGTATCTCACCCTCCCTTGTTTAGGGGATGACAAGACACAGAAAATGCATCACCCTTTTCATTCCCATCGCCCCTTGTTTAGGGGAAGACGGAAAAGTGCAAAAAAAAGATGTTGCGAAAGCACGTGGGAACACGCCTTGCCTCACTATGGACTTTTCGAAAATTGCCTTAAGGCCTATTCTGGATCGTTATGAGTGCATTGGCTTTCCATGTATCATTCTCCCTTGTTTAGGGGAAAACAAGATACAGAAAATGCATCACCCTTTTCATTCTCATCGTCCCTTGTTTAGGGGAAAACAGAAAAGTGCAATAAAAGGATGTTGCGGGCCTCACTGGGATCCAAAATGTTTTGAAAGAGTCGCCATCTCTATTTTAAGGAGAAACATAAAAAAAACCAAAAATAAATAAGAGTTTGTAAAAAGGGTTCGGAGGCTAAGTTACGAGTTGGGAAGGTGCTAGGCACCCAACTCGCCTTTCGGTCTCAAAACAGTTTTTGGCTAAAGTATGCTTTTATTATATTTTTCTAGCAAATAAATAAAGTATTAAAAGAAACGGATATATCAATGTCTACATTATTTACAGACTTGCAGCCACCTCATTCAAGTAATTACAAATACATTTAAAAATATTTGGCCATAATAATTGCTCTTTTTAATGCTATTTTCTACATAGATCCGGGCAGCATAACATCTTATATTTTTTACATTGGGCCGGATGAAAATAACATTTTTATAAAGAAACTCCTAAAGGTTTACCTTTAAGAGCGTTAGGTGCGCTCGCTTTGTCCTTCCGGGAGAGAGAGTCTTTTTGCTGCTGCTGCGATTCGGGCAGAATAACTGCTTCAGAAAGTTGCTTCTGGGCACCGTAACACGGGTGGAGCAACTGCTTGCGTTTTTACTGTTGTTTGCTTGCTGCTGACAGAAATCGGGTAGAACAACTGCTTGCTTCTGACGGATTTGGCCTTTGGATTTGAGCAGGACAACTGCTCTTTTTGGGATTTTTGGACCGGGGGAATATGGTGGAAACCTAGATGGAAGGCTAAGGCTCACTTTGACCGGTTGATTTTGTGTTTGGAGGAGATTTGGCAGAGCTTCGAGGCTTATAGGAGGAGGGGAACTCTCAGCGCTCTCATTGCGTAAACTTTTAGTGGTGTGTTACTGTGTATTTGGTGTGTGAATTTAAGCCGAGCCTTCTATTTATAGGTGAAGGAGGGATTCCTTCGTCATTAAGATTTTCTTTCGAGCTTCATTCATCGGCTTGCTGCATGAGAGAGAATTATACCGAAAGAAAAAAGCTACAGTGCACTAGCAGTATTTGGGCGTCGCCTACATTGGAAGTGGGCGAGGCACCAAGAGGCAATAGGAGCGGCGCTAGGTACTTTTTTTTATTTCACTTTTTGACGCTTTGGCCCCCCAGCAATCCACTGTTTATGCATCCTTCTTTTCTTTTGCATCTTTTTCATTTTAAATCCTGTAACTTGACATCCGTTAGTCCTTTTAACAGTTCTTGATATTTCATGTCATGCTACATGCCAGGGGTACGAAATTGGGGTGCAGTCTATAGAGCCCCTCAACGATGGAGTTTACGAGTAACCCGCAATTTACTGAGTAAACGAACATCGTTGATAAGAAATAGACTCCCAATTTCGTGCAATTATAATGGGGAGAGATGCAAATGTGGCAGTTTATAATGTAGTAGCTTCAAATCTCACATACCCTAGACATATTTAGTTTGTTATAGCAAATTATCGTAGTTTTTAAGCAGATATGAAATTTAAGTGCTCTGATGGTCGGACCTACCGAAGTAGGCTGCCTACGTATCCCTTAATAAAAGGAATCAGACCAAACGTAGTTCGGCCCGATGCAAACAAACAACAGTTATGCGGAAAGATTGTTGCAATATTCATTACAACCTGGGGAAAATAACGCACATCAAAATGCAATATTCATTGCATTACAACAAACCCGGATGCAATATTCATTGCACCACCACAAACCCAGATACAATATTCATTGCATCACCGCGAGCCAATGCAATATTCATTGCATTGCCACAAACCTAGATGCAATATTCATTGCATCGCTGCAAACGCAGATGCAATATTCATTGCATTGCAAATGCACATGCAATATTCATTGCATTGCAAAGACTGGATGCAATATTCATTGCATCACCGGAAACGCAGATGCAATATTCATTGCATCACTACGAACCCAGATGCAATATTCATTGCATCGCTAGGAAGCTAACGCGAAGACTGGATGCAATATTCATTGCATCGCAACGCTAGAGGCGATATCCATCGCACTATCAGAAAGACGGATGCAATATTCATTGCATTGCAACGCTAGATGCGATATCCATTGCATTATCGAGAAGAGCGGATGCAATATTCATTGCATCGCACGCTAGATGCGATATCCATCGCATTATCAGAATGACAGATGCAATATTCATTGCATCGCAACGCTAGATGCGATATCCATCGCATTATCAGAAAGACGGATGCAATATTCATTGCATCGCAACACTAGATGCGATATCCATCGCAATATCAGAAAGACGGATGCAATATTCAATGCATTGCAACGCTAGATGCGATATCCATAGCATTATCGAGAAAGACGATGCAATATTCATTGCATCGCAACGCTAGATGCGATATCCATCGCATTATCACGAAACTTGCACGAAACCTGATGCAATGTTCATTGCATCTTCCCAAAACTTGATGCGAGATCCCATGCAATATGCACCGCTTTTGTTCTTTCGCTTTTCTTTCTTCTTTGCTTTTGCTACACTTTTTCTTTTGTTGCTGCATTTTTGCTTTGCTTATGCTGCTGCTTTTGTTTTGCTTATGTTGCTGCTTTTGTTGCGTTTATGCTATTGCAGGCGTCTTGCTGGGGATTTGAATGATATAATTTCTATTTTCCCTCCCCTTTTTGCTGTAATTTTGCTGGGGATATGAACTTTTCTTTGACTTTGTATGGATGGCACGTTTTGCCCAACATAGGCAAAATGATGCAACTTTAAAACGGGTTTTCCCCAACATAGGGAAAGCGATGTTGCTTTTCAAAATGAGCTTTCCCAAAGATAGGAAAGCGATCGCTTTTTTAAGATGGGCTTTCCCCAGACGGGGAAGCGATGTCGCTTTTTAAGATGGGCTTTCCCGGCATAGGAAAGCAATCTTTTTGAAAACCAGCCTTTCCCAACATAGGAAAGCGATGTTGTTTGAAAACGAGTTTTCCTCAAAGATAGGGAAAGCGATGTTTTTGAAAATGAATAAACGAAATTAACCGAGCATGAGAACTCGTACTTAACTACTTAAAAATAACAAGGCTAGTAAAGCGAGCTTATTATTTAAGTTGGAAAGTAACTCGAATAGACACTGGGTATGATTGCTTGGATCTGACCAAGGCTTTGAGTGGGACGGGCCCCTATCGCCTTGGGCGAGCTTCCAAAAGACCGCCAAGCGGGCAAGGCCCACCTTTGTGTGGCTACCAACAATCGGGCATGGCCCTTGTTCGATGTGGGTATCTCGAAGTGGTTGCCGTATATCTTCCGGGCGTTCCGGAGGTATACGGATAACAATGTTGCTCGGTCACTATAGGAACCGAGGTAGTTAGCCGCTATCTTGTAGGCATGGCCTCTATCGCCCTGGGCGAGCATCCTAGTATGTGAACCTGGGCATGGCCGCATCTCACCCACAGGGAGGATAAGTTCACTAATACTAAGGGGGTTTAAGGATTGTTGACCGGGCATGGCCCTATCTGTTCGACAGGCGAGCAGATTTTGCCAAACGAATCCGATAAATAATAGATGATACTTGACTGAATAATTGAAAATTCTGAAACGGATAGAAATGACAAAAACTTGCCTTTTATTGATAAATAATCAGTGACCCTCAACAGGACTGAGGTCTTGCCCGTTTGTGCCTTGATTTAGGGGTAATATTTTTTGAGGTGGTCTGCATGCCAGGGATGCTTCAGGTCTTTCCCTTCTGGAGTTTGAAGTGTGTAAGTGCCCTCTCTTATTATGCCAGTGACTCGGAAAGGACCTTCCCAATTAGGAGATAGTTTTCCCCATTCTGCCCGGTGACCTGTTACTTCAACTTTCCTGAGTACCAAGTCCCCAATGGAGAAGGCTCTGCCTCAGACCCTTTTGTCGTGGTGAGCCTTTGCTCTCTATTTGTAGTTGACCATCCTGAGTCGCGCATCCAGCCTCCTTTCTTCGAGTAGGTCTAGGTCAATGGCTCTGCAAGTTGATTATTCTCGCTTGTCGTAATGTGAAACACGATAGCTAGGCAAGGCCATTTCTACAGGAATCATAGCTTCAGATTCGTATGTAAGTGCAAACGGAGTTTCCTGCTGGTCCTCGAACAGGGTCCCGACGCCCACAAGGCCGATGGCGCTTGTTCGCTTCATTTTCCCCGCCGCCTCCGCATTTCTTTTGAGGGCATGCAGTACTTGTTTGTTTCCGGCCTCAGCCTGGCCGTTGCCTTGTGGATAAGCTACAGACGACTACCAATGCTTGACGCCCAAGCGAGCACATTCTGCGGTGAATTTGTCCGAGAATTGGGTGCCATGATCGGAGATGATTGCTCGAGGGAGTCCAAATCGGCACCCTACTTGATCGTGAACAAATTTGATGACGTTGGCCTCTGAGATCTTGGCCAAGGGCTTTGCCTCAATCCACTTAGTGAAGTAGTCTATGGTGACCACTACATACTTGTACTTGCCTTGTGCCAGCGGGAATGAGCCGATCAGATCAATTCCCCACATATCGATGGCCAGGCCGCAACGACTGGGGTTTGCATTATGGATGGAAGCCTTGGTATGTCCACGTATCTCTGGCACTTGTCACATTCGCGAACATACTTCTCTGCATCCCTTCTGAGGGTAATCCAGTAGTATCTTGCTCGCAAGACCCTCTCTGCTAGAGCTCTTGTGCCCGGGTGGCCACCACACTCCCCTTCATGTACTTCATACAAGACGCCCTCGGTTAGTTCTGGGGGTACACAGCGAAGCATAGGTCTGACCTTAGATCGCTTGTACAAGAATCCCCCTACCATTGAGTAACGATAGGCTTGGCTCCGGACTGTTGTGGCTTAGACCTTGTCTGCGGGCAGAGTCCCATGCTCGATGTAGTCCTTGTAATGATCAATCCAGCTTCTGGTCGCTGGCTGAATGTCCATTATGACCGGTCTATCGACGGCCGGGGTTTCAAGGTGCTCGATCATCACTGAGGGATTTAGTAGTGCCAGGTTTGCCTCAGCGATTTTGGATAAGTAGTCGCCGCATGTTGTGCTTTCGGTCAATTTCGATGATCTCCCAAAACTTGAAATTCTTCAAGATTTCCTTGACCACCGCAAGATTTGACTGGTAGGGTGATGCACCATATATTCCCCCGGACTTGGTTTACCACTAGGCGTGAATCCGAGTACATTGTGACCGCTTCTACGCCCATGTCTGCCGCGAGCTCAAGACCGGCGATCATTGCTTCAGTACTCGAAACGTTGTTTGAATAGGGGAATTTGAACCGAAGTGCTAACTCAAACTACGTGATTTCGCTTGGGAGCTATGAGAAGGATGCCGCCTCGCTCGACTTTGCTCATTGCCGCCTCACGTAAAGATCCCAAAGAGGTCGGCCGGGTTCTGGGCAGCTTTGCTCTGCTCTTGGCTCCTTGGCCTCAGGATCCTCCCGCTGGGTGAAGCTTGTTTCGACCAAGAAATCAGCTAAGGCCTGAGCTTTGATTGCTCGCCTGGGCAGATAGTCTATGTGGAACTCTGTGAGCTCAATTGACCAGTTGAGCAATCTACCTGATGTGTCAGGCTTGTGCAGGACTTTGCGCAGTGGCGCGTCTGTGTATACTATGATTACATGTGCGGAAAAATAAGCCCTTAATTTTCGGGCAGCTATGACAAGCGAGTAAGCTAATTTTTCTACATTAAAATAACGACCCTCAACAGGACTGAGGGCTTTGGATACATAGTACACAGGTTTTTGAATATCTAATTCCTCCCTAACTAAAACAGCGACCACGGCCTGGTCCGTGGCTGCTAGATATACATAAAGAGGCTCACCGGGCACAGGGCTACTGAGGAGAGTTGGTTTGCCAAGGTATTCCCTAAGCTGCTCGAGGGCCTTGGCACAGTCTACATTCCACTCGAAACCCTTGTTACAACGCAGAACCTTGAAGAAGGGGAGGCATTTTTCGGCTGACCGAGAGATGAAGCGGCCTAAGGCAATGACCCTGCCATTTAAGTACTGGATGTGTTTGATGCAGTAGGGTTGCTACCATGTCGAGTAGGGCTTGTATCTTCTCCGGGTTAGCTTCTATGCCGCGTTGGTTTACCATGAACCCAAGAAACTTCCCTGCTCGGACCCCGAAGGCGCACTTGCTCGGGTTCAGCTTCATGTTGTGTTTGCGCAGATTGGCAAACATTTCCGCCAAGTCAAGAGTATGGTCGCGGCCCTTAGTTTTGATGACCATGTCATCTATGTAGGCCTCCATGTTTCTGCCGAGCTGAGAGCCGAAGACCTTGTTGACCATGCGTTGATAAGTGGCCCCCGCATTTTTCAGCCCGAAGGGCATCATTTTGTAACAGTAGAGGCCCCCAGCTGCCCGGAAGACTGTCTTTACCTTATCTTGCTCATTCATCCTGACCTGGTGATATCCGGAGTATGCATCCAGGAAACTGAGCATTTCGAAGCCGGCTATAGAGTCGACGAGCACATCTATGCGAGGCAATGGGTAACAGTCTTTCGAGCAGGCTTTGTTGAGGCTGGTGAAGTCCACGCATATCCGCCATTTGTCGTTGGCCTTCTTGACCATTACCACATTTGCCAGCCATGTCAGATATTGAATCTCCTCAATGATGTCTGCCTTCAAGAGCTTCTCGACCTCTGCTTTGATAGCCGCATTCTTCTCGGGCGAATATTGCCTTGGCCGCTGTTGGATAGGCCGAAAGGTAGGATCAACATTGAGGTCGTGGCGGGCAATATTCTCACTGATACCATGCATGTCCTCGACTGTCCTGGCGAACACATCCAAACTGTTCTTCAACAGCTCAATCAATCATTCCCGAGCTTCAGGAGGCATGGCCTTCCCAATTTTGATTTTTTGCTTGGGGTAGGCTGGATTGATAACGACCTCTTACAATTCGCCCTCTGGCTGAATATCGGGCTCGTCACGGACTTGCAGAGTGTCCATCTCAATATCTTGTGATTCTGGGCGCTTAGCCTTGCGCCTGGAGGACCCTGGTGCCGGGGCTTGCTCGGGAACCTCTATTTCCATGGGATCCGCCGCTTCAGAAGTCTCCCCGAGTTCGATGTTATTAATGGGGACAGAAGCTGAAGCGGTTTCAGTGGAAGTCATTGCAGTTTGATCGGGAAGGTCCACGATCAGTTTTGGAGCTGCTGCTGTCTGGTCGGGAATGTCCACGATCAGTTTTTGTTTCTTCCGCTGAGTTTCCCGGACATACTCCCACATTGCCCAGGGGTTGCTGTTGAGGATCCCCACTCCGTTCTCAGTGTAGAACTTGGCTTTCTGGTGGGGAATGGAGGTGACCATCTGGAATTTGGCCATTGCTGGAGCGCCTAAAATGCAGTTGTATGTTGATTTTAGGTCGATCACTAAAAATGTGATCATCTCTATCCGGGTTTGAGCCCCATCACCCATGAATACCTCCAGCTCGATCGTGCCCTTGACACTCACTTGGTGATTGGTGAACCCCTCCAACTTTCCCAGATACGACTTGAGGCGGGCATCCGGAAATTCTAGTCCCTTGAAGCAAGAGTAGTACATGATGTCCCTGCATGCTCCAGTATCGAGTAGGACCCTGTGGACTTGCCAATTGTTCACCAAACAGGAAATAACCAGGGGTTGCTCGGATGCCAAGGGGGTGCTTGCCAACTCACTGCGGGCAAAACAGATGCTTTGCTCGCCTGCCCGCTGTATCGCTGGCGTGTTGACAGTGTTGGACAAGGAATAGATGTGTTTCCCGAGCTATGTGTTGGAATGGAGCTCCTCTTGAATCATGTTTATCACCCCTCGAATCTGAGGGGCCTGGCCACCTCTTCCTCTTGGGGGTCTTCCCTGGCCATTGTTGGTGTTGTTCCCTGGGCCCTGATCCCTTTTAAAGTGGTCCAGCTTGCCCGTATTGATCAGCTTCTGAATTTCCCTCTTCAACATAAAGCATTCTTCAGTGGTGTGGCCGTTACCATGGTGGTAATCACAGTACTTTGTGTTGTCTCGGGTATGAGCGAGCTCGGGATCGAGGGGGTAAGGGACAGGCAACGCGTCCCCTACCTGGAATAAGATTTCTTCCCGCGTAGTGTTTAGCGGGGTGAACTGAGCTTCCTTGAATCTTTGCCCGGGAGTGGTTGTTTTCTTCCCGTCTCTGCTCGAGCGTTGGTTGCCCTCCGGGCTCTGGTCAGCTGGCGTGGTCGAACTGCCCTGAGCCTTGTCTTTATTCTTGGCCTTGTCGGCCTTGACGATCTCAGTCGAGTAGAAAAGATGTGAACTTGCTAGTAGCTCTGCTTTGGAAGCCCCCGGGTTCATTGCTAGCATTGTTTTCAGTGGCCCTGCCCTCATGTTGTTGAGGTAGCAAAAAGTAATCTCAGGGTCACTGGTCGCGGTCACCTGATCGAGCATTTCCTCGAATCTCTTCAAGTAACTGCTGTATGATTCGTTATCACCCTGCTTGATCTTGGCAAGGTCAAAACGGTTCTTGGGGGTCGGGCCTGCGTTGCCGAATTCCTCTAAGAATTTTTCTCTGAGCATTGCCCAGCTACCAATCGATCCCCGGGGAACTCTGCCCAACCAGGCCTGTGCCTTTCCCTGAAGAGCTCATTCGAATGTTCGCATCTTCAAGGCCTCAATATCAGTGACCATCCGAATCTGTGCTTCGAATGATCGGAGCCAGTTGCTTGCCCACATCTTCCCGAAATATTTGTCAAACTGCGGGAAGATGACCCCTTGCGCAGGTGGCACATTTTCAATTTCTAGAGTAAATGGGTTGTCCTCCAGCGGCTTGGTGGCTCCATAGCCGGGCTTGGCCACGGCTAAATTAGCCATTTGCTGGGCCATGTCTCTTTTCATAGCCTCCATCCTCTTAGACAGCCGCCTCTCTGCGTTCACTGTGAGTCTCGAAGAATGGGCGGGGTCTGAATGGTCGCCGCGCACACGCGGGCAAAAGGTAGGCTCATAAGACGATCCGGCCTCCTGTGTTACGCGAGCTTTGTATTTTGGCCGTTGCGCATCTGCCTCTACGCACTCGCGGGCCCTATGGCGGCCATGGCTCTCCTCCCGAGCTTGGTGCTCTTGTCGATGACGGTGCCTGTGGGAGGGATTTTGACGGTTGTATCTACTCTCAGCCTCGTCATCTGCTTGCTTTACCGCCTCCACTCTTTCAGATGGTACGTGAACGACGGAGGGGATCCGTCTGCTCGGGGCGGGCAGCTGTTGGGAGGCATGGCCATCGCCAACAGTTGCCGGGTGGCTGAGAGCGGGCAAAACTATGTCTGCGACTGGCACCGGGGCATGGCCCAATGCGAGCAGCTGCTGGTTGAGAGCATACATCTTGTTGTAGTACTCCGCCTGAATTTGCAGAGCAGCAGCTTGTTGATCAGGGTTTTGTCCGGATAGACTCAAGTGGCTGTCTTGACCATTCTCCGTTGGCGGTTGAGCTGCATCCTGAGGTCTTGGGAGCATGCGTCGCGCCTCTCGTTTATAACCAATCTAGCATCGCGCTGGCTTCCACGGCTTTGACTGGCATGTTAGGAGATCTACTCCTCCACATATGGCACCTCATTGCCCTGTGTTGCGTGCCCAGCAGCCACCTTTTGGTTTCTAGTTTGCACCCCATGTGGTGCCTTTGGTGGGGGGTTATTGTTCATAGCCTGGTGGCTGCCAGCCTGTTTTGCTGACGGTGGCATGGTGTTTGCTTTCCTTTCCAGCCATTGCAGCCAAAAGAAGATCAAGAATTTTACCGGAAAAACTTAGAGAGAAGTGTTGAAACTTCGCTTCCCGACAATGGAACCAAACTGATGTGGCAAAATAACAGCTTGGGCCGTCCGTATGTTGGGTAGGATATCTGGGCTTTGGATCACCTTCCTTGAGCCTGTTAAGAACACAAGAAAACCTGAGTGGAAGTGCAAGGCAGGGCCTCGCGAAACCCCTCCGACATGAGAGTAAGTCTCGTGTATAAGCTTGAAAGCAAATCGACAGAGTATCGAGGCTCAAGAAAGTGTGCGTGTACCTTGTTAATGATTATGGAGGGGTATTTATAGGCCCCCAAGGTGGTTGAATCCGTCTAGGATTCAGTTTCCATAGTTACCAAATCAATTAAGGAGAGAATCTCTTGATTTTAGGCATGATAGGCGGCTGGCCGCGTAGATGTAGGAGCATAAATGCAAGTATCCTGCTCAAGTATGGAAACCTTTGACTTGTCTTGGAGAGCAAGCCACCGGTGCTTCTTGCTTGATGTGTGCCCGGGCGAGCAAGGCTCTGCCTGGGTGCTCAATGTGCACTGTTTCTAAACTTGTTGTAGGTCCAAGGGACGGCCCCTGGTCGGGCTGGCAAGGCCAATGCTCGACCAGGTTTGGACGAGATGAATCTGGTTTCTTTACTAAATATGTGTGATGTCCGGTCATGGCCCCTGGTTGGACAGGCGAGACCTTTGCCCGGCCAGGTTTGGATGAGAGTTACGCTGCTCGCTGCTTGATGCTTCTATCACTTTGCTCGCTAGGCCTGTGGGCCCCATATGCATTGTGCTCGTGACCAGCACGTGATGATAGCTCGTGCCTTTCTCGTGACTGGGTTTGGGCCGGGCATATCATGTACAAAGTCATAGAATAACATTTCATGCTTTGTTTGCAATTTGGGGGTGGCGGTGGCGGTTGGAAGGGCGGGATATATATATATATGTCACATGCTTTGCTTTGCAATTGGGGTGGAGGTTGGAAGGGTGGGTGTATAGTATAGATATATTAATTATGTTAAACGTCATTATTAATTTTAAGTATTTTATAATTATGTATGTAATTGATAAAATAAAATTAGAAGAGCAAGTGAATGAGTTTTAGGGGGGGCGCTTGGAGGGGGGAGGGGGTTGAAAGGATGTGTGTACAGTATAGATATATTAATTATGTTAAACTTAATTATTAATCTTAAGTATTTTATAATTATGTATGTAATTGATAAAACAAAATTAGAAGGGCAAGAAAATTAGTTTTTTTTGGGGGGGGGGGGCGCTTGGAGGGGGGGGGGTTGGAAGGGTGGATGAACAGTATAGATATATTAATTATGTTAAACGTCATTATTAATTTTAAGTATTTTATAATTATGTATGTAATTAATAAAACAAAATTAGAAGAGCAAGAGAATGAATTTTTTTTTGGGGGAGGCGCGGTTGGAGGGGGTGGGGTTGGAAGGGTGGGTGTACATTATAGATATATATATTAAATATGTTAAACGTTATTATTAATCTTAAGTATTTTATTATTATGTATGTAGTTGATAAAACAAAATTAGAAAAACAAGAGAATGAGTTTTAACATGGGTGCCCAAGTGGGCGCGTATTTAACTCATCATAATTAATATGCCCAAATGTGCATGCTCATTTGTACCCACTTAAAATTTTGGATGTGCCCATACCTATTATTTATTGGGCGGTCTGGGCGAACAAATGAACACGGGCAAAAATTACCACCTCTAACTAGTAAGGATAACATTACTCTTTTTTTTTTAACATTGTGCAAGTGTAGACTTGAAACCGTTGAAGTTCTTTTGAGAAAAACTTCATTCATTTTGATGGTTTTACCCGTTCGTAAAAAAATTTGTTATAAATTGAAATGAAAGATAAATCAATTTTACTTAAAGAGTTCACTTTAAAAGACTTCAAATTTGGAATGACATAATTAAGTCATTGTATCTATGAAAGGCGATTGGATTATAGGAAAGTGAAAAATATCCAAATAACCATCGTATTATTCGTATGTAACCTATTTAATTAACTACAATACAATATAATGTATTCTGTAATTGGGTGCGATGTGATCCTTGTTGTCAATGCCCCATCCAATTTTATAACGAATCTGTTGATGTGGATTAATATAGATTTTACAAAGAGTATTTTTGTCTTTCAATTACACTTAGAAAGTTGGAATTGAAGAAAAAAATGTTTGGGTAAGAAATGGATACAATTGAAAGATAAAAAAAATACCCTTTGTGCAGTCCCTCCGTTAATCTACGTCAACAGATTTGTTACAAAATTGGATGGAGGTGTTGACGGCAAGGACCACATCGCATTCAATTACATAGTACATTAGTCATATTTGATATATTATAATGTGGTTGGTTAAATCGGTTACCTACGATTCTACGAATAGTACGATGATTATTTAGGGAGAAACTACTTCCACTACAGTTATTGCTTATCCACTACATACTTAATTATTGTATTAAATAAATACATGTTTGGACAAAACTACCCCTTAAGTATTTGTTCATTTTAAATTGACTAATCAAGTTATTTTCCTAATTACATCTAACATTTTGTTCAAACATGAGAAAAAAACATAATTATTCTATTTTTAATTTTAGATTTTAATTCTAAAAAAATGTGTTTATTCTATTTTTTTCATAATAAATATGTTTAGTTAATTTTTCTAATCACTATCGTCTCATATTCCATTATCATAAAATTAATATAACTAGTGCATTTTCTACCAAAATTTTAGAAAATATTGATTTTCCTATTATAAAAACTAAAATAGTTTAACTTAGTTTAATAAACATTATTTAAAAAGATCAATTCAATAAAAATAATATGGCAGGTAATAAACTGAATATTTGTTTCAATTAACTCAAGAATTAAAACTCTAAATCAATTTTAAAGGTAGACAAAAAAAATTACGATACTATGTCATACTATGATTTTATTATTGAGTCAAAATTTTACTATTACTTTATTTAAATTTCACTTTTAGTTTTTTTTTCCATAACCTTAGAACACATATTTATTCAAAGTTTGGTTGAAAAAAATGTTCGTATGATATTTTTTACTATACAATATAACTTTAGTTATAAGATTAATTAATAAAGCTATTAAATAAAGTAAAAATAATATTAGTATATTTATGTTTTTAATTGATGTTTGAACTAAAAAATAATGTTAAAAGATAATTAGAAAATTAACTTGATTAGTCATTTTAAAATGGACAAGTAGTTAATAGGTAGTTTTGTCTAAACATGTATTTATTTAATGCAATAAATAAGAATGTAGTGAATAAGTAATAATTGTAGTGGAAAACTAGAAATAGTCTCTCCCTTATTTTTATAATCTTCCCAAAGTCTAATTAAGTGCTTGTTTGGTGGAGCGTTTTGGTCAAAACGCTGCGTTTTCTTTTTAAAAGTGTTTCAATGAAGCGTTTTAAAACGCATCGTTTTAAAAATGTGGAACGTTTTAAAACGCTCCAATTTGTAGCTTTTTAAAAATATGTTACATTTAGAACTACTCTGTTTATGAAAAATAGCGTTTTGAAATAATTTTTCAAATGTGTTTACAAATATAAAACTGCGTTTTGAAAAGGCTGCGTTTTGAAAAAAACTATATTTTAAAACGCTGCACCAAACGAGGTTTAAATGTAGATAGCTCTATGGCCCCACCAAGATAATCGAAAAAAAAAAAGTTTTATAATTAAATATTGCATTCTAGGAATTACACGAAAACTTTGCTGTAGATTGAGTAGTAATTCGAGTGATTGAGAGAATAAATCTCAAGATTTTGAGTACTTACCACATTATGAGAATCTCTATTAGATTACATATGAATCAATCACTAATATTACCATGAATTTCAATTTCCTTAAATTTAATGTTTAATTGACTTAAATTAATTGTTACTTATTAAGTTGCCTTTTTCGAAATCATGTCAACACATACTGCAAAGTGACGAAATAGAAAGTTTTAGAACATCCTCGATATGCAACCGTTGGTTTTATTCAATATGATGGTGATAATTAACACCCTCAATTATATATGGTAATTTTTTTCTTTTCATTTATGTTTAATTAAAAAACACCCCTCCAAAGAAAAATTGTGAATTTGATCGTATGTTAAATACATCCCACAACAAAAATAAAAATGAAAAAAAAAAAAAAACCGATACTTCATCTGTTCTGGGCAAAGTATTCACTAGTTCATTTTTGGAAGTATCAATTTCTTAAAAAGTTCAACTTTCAAACGGAGACTTTTTACACAAAACAAAAAGAGTATTAAAAACTTGATATTATTTCTTATTTCTAAGCCTCGGAACGGAAACTCTTTGACTTTCAAACGCGAAAGTTATATTCATGTGATCTGAATCTAGCTCAAATCTTTATTATTTTTCCCACAATATATTTCCATACTTGTACGTATCTATATCAATTACAAGCACCAATCAGTCAACAACATTCCTATTTAGTGATAATATAGTAGTAACATTAACAACTTTCTTAATATATTTCTCAATGAAAAACTATATAAACATCTTAATAGTATTGCAGAAGCAAAATCAATTAAAAGTTCATAAAAAAAATGGCCTCTCATTCTTTCTGCAACTCATCTTTCTTTGTTTTTCTTCTTCTGATATCTCTATGTAGCACCCTCACATTCTGTCAAAATGATTTGATTATCGATACATGCAAGCAAGCTCGCAATCCTTCTCTATGTTTCAAGTCCTTAACATCCGATTCTCGATCTTCCGAAGCTGATCTTCCAACCCTTGGCTTCATTGCAATCGAGAAAGCGCAAGCCCGTGCTATATCTTCCATAAACTTAATCAAATCTCTTGCGAAACCCATCAGGAGTATTCCCACAATCAAAGAAATTTACGAGACGTGTTCAGAGATTTACAGTGATGCCCTTGATAACCTCGATTCGACGAAGAAGTTTTTGGAGTCTCAAGATTTCCATAGCTTAAATTCGTTTGCCTCTGCTGTCATAACAGATAGTGATACTTGTGATCAAGGGTTTGAAGAAAGGATAGTCCATGAGCCACCCAAGCTTATGCACGCTGGTCATGAGTTGGAAGATCTTGCCGATGTTATTTTAGTAATCTCCAAGAAATTGGCGGGAGAAAATAACTTTTAAACATAATGATTTATGTGCTTTATTGTGTAACATTGGATTTTTTTTTTTTTTTTGGTTTAACGTAGTTTAAAGTTTTTATCTTGATTGTTTTTTGTTGATGTTATATATTATAAATCATTTTGGAGCATTCAATTATTTTTCTCCCTCCCTTCTTAAATGGTTGTTCTTGGTCTGACTTTTTAAGTATTATGAGTAGGATTGACAATCGAGTACGTTGGGTTTGGGTCGGGTTGGAATGATTAACGAATTGAAATGGATCGAAATCTGTTAGAATTCAAATATCAAACGGTTCGGGTTGACATCGATTTTATAGTAAAAAAGTTGTGGGCCAAAACGGGTAACATGTCTTACTTGCTTTAACCCGACTCAACCCGTTAATATTTTTGTGTAAAAAATGTTAATGGGTTGAATTGAATTAGTGGGCAGGGTTGGGTGGGTTCATGGGTAATGAGTTATAATTGACTGATCTAAGTCTAAGAGTTACGCGTTTTGTGATTTTGAAAAAACATTAAATAAAATTATACTCTCTCTGTGACGACTCGACCCGAACTCCAATGTGGAATCCCAAGATCGTGCCGTCAAGACAAGCTAAAAGACGGACAAGCACCCGCTAAGCGTAGTAGTGCGAGTCCAGAGTTGAACCAACAAACTCTAAACAGGAATGAAAAGCCATAACGACAAAACCGAATAACCAAAAACTAAAATCTGCGGAAGCAATTCATAAGTGGAACCCAAACTTATAATTGTAAACTAAGGAATACAAGGCTGAGAGACGAATATCTCTCGACAAATCTACGACGCACGTGACGCAACAATGCGCACGGGCAACAAACCATCGGCAATCCTAAGGCCGGCGAATCAACATAATACCAACCTGATAAACAACAACTCAACGGCTATAACGTGCCGGAGGAATAAATCAACTAAAAGAATAAGATATTCAAATTCTAACAACTAAACCTAAGTCTCACGACTAACGTCGTCGGAGATGACAATACCAACAATACTAGAATGAGTGAGCTAAAGCATTCTCGGAATAATAAAAGGGAACAACTCATAAGAGATACAACAGCTCGACCAAACAAGTCGGCTACCAAAATAATACGATAACAAAGTACTAACATAATCTACCCAAGTAAAGTCTACATAACTTTACATTCGTGTCTCACAGATACATAACATAGTAATAATAAATCCAAGCTTAAAGCCCGGAAGACCACCTTCTAGAAATCACTATCCGAAGCCGCCACGCGTACTAACGGGATCACTGCAAAAACTAAGGAAAACGAACACACGAAATGAGTCATAATGACCCAGTAAGTTACTAAATGCAATAGTATGGCATAGCATGTCGTGGCATGACATAATGCGCAAGCATGTATGAAATCATGGTTTCTTAATAGCATACCAATAATAAACTTGCATTAAGTCATCATGTAACATAAACTTCATAAACCACATAGCATGTTATCTTTCACATAAATGCTTATACCTAAGCACGTAAAACCAAGACCTGGGCCAAGCCCTCAATATTCAAATCATGGGTACCACCCACAAATGATCATAATCTGGGTTTCAATCCTCAAATGATCACAACTCACCAGTTTTCTTAATGAGTACTTCGTTACCTTCATCCAACCCTGGGATGAGAAATGGGAGCTCAATATCAGGCTAGGGGGCGCTAATACGAGACCACATCCCACTATCGGCCAAATAGTGAGGAGAAAGGGTACCAATGCGGCGATTCATAGCGAATGTTTCCAAAGGCTATGAATCGTCCCATTGCCGACAAAACGACCAAGACACCAGCTGGACTTAAATCAAGATGCTCAAGTAGATATTTACTTGGATAAACCAATAGGGACCAAGTCCATCATAAAAGAACTTATCAATTCAAGTAGGCCATAATGCTCTACAAAACCCAATAAACAATGCACATAATTGTACACACTTAACATGTTCAACTAACTTGTAAGTTTAGTTCAAAAACCACATATTGAGGTATTCACAATCCTCAAGTCATCACCAATTCAAGAATAGCTTATAGCTCAATAAATCACAAAGTAAGGTCTACTATAATCCCCTACTCAAGATTAAATCAAAGACTATTATTTTAGTCTAAGAACAAACACAAACAAGGCTTAGCATTTAAGCTTTTACATAAAGGCATACCGGACTCAACCATAGTCCTAACCGTCGAGCATAATCGACGTCCTCGAAACCATTCTCATGAATGACAAGACTACACCGTAGTCCAAGACCCGCAAGTTTCCCATGTACGTTCATCTGAATTCCCTAAAGGAAATCTCATTCAATAATCATTTCTTAAGGATACGCGAGATCATCGATTGGTCTCTAATGCTCCGTGCTCTACGAGCACGCTCTAAATAAATCCCCAACAAGCCTCTATATCATGGGTGTCACAAATGGGACACAATTCGGGATGCTCGGATACTCACAAACAAAACTAACCAAACCCGTACATCGTAGGATTTCAACATAAGGCTCACTAACGTCTTATTGAACCTAAAATGACTCCATTGAGTCTTAATATCGCATTTCCTTAAATACTTATTTCATACATCCCAAAATTAACACATCAATCGCATTTATAGCAATTCTCCCAAAAATAATCCGGGCTTGTTTCCCAAGCCTAAAAATCCAAGAACTCAACATAACCATAGTCAAACGAATCCCAAATGTCGTAGGACTTCAACCCGAGTTCCTTAACACTTTATTGATCTTATAGTGACTCCGTTGAGTCTTACTATTAAGTTTCACCATTTACACATTCCATAAATCTCAACATTATCATCCTCTTCAATTTATGACAAATTCCAAAATAATTCGGGCTTAATTCCCAAGCCCTAAATTCACAACAAACCCAACATAAATCATCCTACACATGGCATTGACAAGTTCATACCCCCAAAAATACACAAAATAGGCATATTTCCCCAATGAACCCTAATAACATATGGACATGATTTCTAGCATGCTCATAAGCCTAGAAACACAAGATGAAGGATAATCATATTCATCAACAATCATAGATGTCATCTACAAATGTTCCTAACAAGTTCATACTTCCAAAAATCCCCAAAATTGGGCAAACATAGCATAACAAGTGTTCATTGCCCACAAATAGCATATAGATTGTTTTCCTTAGGGCCAATGAACCAAAATCAAAAGGAAGTAACTTACCTAGCTTGAGTGAAAACTCAAGAGAACACAAATCCGATCGGTGAAGTTGTTCTACTCGTCGAGGGCTTCAAGATTCCGAAGTTTGAAGGCAATCGGGTGGGTAGATCGTCTTGGATCGAAGAGAGAAGGAAGCTAGGGCTTGAATCTCCCTTGGACTCTCTCTCTCTATAATACGTATGTGGAGGAGGAAGAATGAAGAGATTTGGCTGAATTGGTGAAGGGTTAGGGTATTTATACTTCCACAACAATAAGGGCACAATAGACTTTTCCCAAGTACAATTAGTAGAGATAAGGATTAATCAAACACTAATCTAACCTTAATCAACTTCCAACTAATGTTAGTACATGTTTAGGGCTAAGTATGGGAGGTTAGGAAGGGTTTAGAGGGGGTTTAATGAGGGTAGGATAGGTATAATTCGTCCAAACACAAAACAGGGGAAAAATCCCGTAACAGCATTCTGGTGTTGAGGCGGGCGCCTCACTTCTCTCCAGGTTGGCGCCTGGGCTCTGTCCAGCATAATTTCATTTTACAAGCTCTCAGCACTTGAGGCAGGCGCCTCACTATGTCCAGGCGGGCGCCTGGGCCTCTGAACCTCCAAAACTTGGTCTAAACATGTCCTAAATGGTCCCAAACTCATGGGCAACCATTCTAGGGTCTAACCCAACTCAAAACAAGTCATAAACACACCCGAAGAACTCCCGAAACAACTCGGAGCGAAACCGGGAAGGGGTGCAACAACGTGCAACCGGAACGACGAATGAACTCGCAATCGAACGAGCAATGAAAGGAGACTTTTAAGACAAGTATAAGGGATAATGAAGAAGCTTAAATACTTCTATAAAGTTGAATAACAACTAGGGAAATAAGAATCCCAAAGGAGAGACGATTACGCGACTCGATTCCCGAACTACGCGATAGAGACGAACGCTATCTCCAAATCTTCCAAATCATCGATAGACTTAAGGAACACCTCCAACTTGAAGTCTAATGCATCTAAAAATGTTAATAAACCATCTTAAAGAGGTCTAGGACCCAAACCGAGGTCACGAACACAAAACGCAAGTAAACCCTCAATCGCGTCGCATTCCGACTATCGTCGGGTCACGACTTGTGACTTTAGCAAGTCAACAACTATATGGAGTCTCTTAATAATGTTTTGGTCTTAATGTGGTCTTTCAAACACATCTAGACCCTCTCGCAAACTAAACATACAGTCGACACAGGAAGAAGTGCGAGTATAGCACGCAAACCGAGATAACGAAGGAGCGGGGTGTCATACTCTCCGTTTTGAGCAAAGAGTCAACAATTCCATTTTGATTTGTTTTACTTAGAGAACTTAGTTTCAAAAATTAATGCATAAAAATGTCATTTTATTATGGCTTAAATCACAAATTGGTCACCCTACTTTCCAGCTTTTTGCAATATGATCACTCTACTATTTTTTTTTTCAATTTAGTGACTATACTTGGCAAATCAAGTCAATAAGGCCACTGAGGTTTATTTCCGTTAGTTAGATGGACGGAACTGTATGAATTGACCAAAATGCCCTTACTAATGTTAAGGGTTTTTAGTTTAAAATGTTAATAGTAAATGGGTTAAACTAAACAATTAAATTATTAATATTTATTTTATATTCCCAATATATATATATATATATATATATATCCCTAATCATAGACCTCCAGCCTTCACGCACATCAGCGGCCAGTGGCTTCCTTCCTGCTCCATCTCCGACCAAATCCACCCCTGCTTCATTGCCGACCCCTCCTCATCTGCTATCATCTCCAGCCAGTTTCTCAATCATCTCTCATCTCTTCATCTCCCATCTCTCTCTCTCTTCTTCGTCTACAACCCCAGATCCGGACAAATCTCAGTTCCTAAGCTCTACGCCATCACCGCACGAACCCAACTCGCCATCCACCATAACAAATGGCGGAAACCCATTGACCAAAATCGGCAGAAACTCATTGGTAGACACATCCCGATTTCACCCTAATTCGATACAATTTTGAAGAACTCTTCAATGGCGGCGTAAGCGAGATGTCGGTCGAGCAGAACCCAAGCTTTAGTCAGTGGTCGGAGAGATGGAAACCTTATTTATCCGAGCAATCTTGCTACCCCATTTCTACCTTATTTATCCCCTTCTCTCTCTCTCTCTCTCTCACACACACACACACACACAAGGAAAAAACAGATCTTGAAATCGTTGCAGATCTTGGCTAACCCAAAATCGGCAATCTTGAGATGGTTAACAATATTTCCGGGTTTAGTTACAGTCGGAAAGACAAGGATATTGGCGGAGTTTGAGATCACGGTGCAAGGCACATATCCTTCTTCATGAATATGGCTGATACCCATTAGTAACATATACGCGTACCAACTAACTTTTGATTCTTCGGGAAATCCTTTATGGCCTCATCGAGCATTGATAAGATCAGCTAGGATACCTCCAGGAGCATACTCAAGTAGAAGATTGTAGACTTGTTTACCATTTTCTACACTAAAATCATCACCAAAGCAACGAACAATTTTGGGACAGCCACGCAACTCGTATAAGAACTTACCTTCCTCGACAAGAGAAGACGAACGCTCCCTAATCGCGCTCTTCACTGCTACACATGAAACTTGATCAGTAGATAATGAAAGGGTGGTGTCGACAATGGCGGGTGATGCAAGGAAAATGGTGCCATAAGAACCTATGCCGAGTACTTTGCTTTTAAGGAAAACAGATCTTTTAAGTGGGGGTATTTTCGGGTTTTTATATTTTAAAAAAGTTTTCCATCCAAAAAATTGGATGGAGTGATGAACGTGAAAATAAAGCCAAGTATAATGATGAAATAGAAAAAAAAAATAGTAGAGTGATCATATTGCAAAAAGCTGGAAAGTAGGGTGACCAATTTGTGATTTAAGCCTTTTATTATTAATAAACTACTAAAAGTATCATTTTTTTCTTAAGAAGTTAGATTTTTAAACGGGTACCGTTTGCTAGAAAGAGAGGAAGTACTAAATTGATTCAAAAAGTTCAACTAGGAAAAGAATTTAGGAAATAGCTTCATGAATTAGTTTTCAGAGATTTCCCGAGTCAGATATTGATCTCTAAAAGGAAACATGGGGTTGTAATATAAGCTACAATTGTAGGGTTGTTCGTTTTATTTACCCTTTAGCCAATTCAATATATAATAACAAAAACAATACTCCTTTCGTTCTAAATAAAGAGTCAATTGTATTATTTTTGGTCGTCTTATTTTTCTAAATTGAATTTATTGTTGTATCTTTTTTTGGTCCAAAAGCAATGGTAAGTAGTTACCATATTTAAATACTTCCAAAAAACTCTCAAGAGTCCTTGTTTAAGTTTGACTAAATCTTTGGTAAGATCTTTCTTTTAAATAAGGAAACTAATTTTGGAAACTAAATATCTTATTCATAATCTTGTGTTTCCTTGAAGAATTTGATTTCTTTATTGTTTTAGGACTCCCAGCTCAGTATATATACAAGTGCAGATCATGCAGAAGAGATACACCTTCAGAGACTTAAAGAGATATGTTGCAAAGAGAGAGAAAGATGAGAGCTTGCTTGGAGTATTCGTTGCAGCTATGAATGCAGTAACATTAGGAACTGCATTGACTGTTAGGTTGTGTGTTTTCCTTGACAATAGTAAACTTATTTTTTAATCTCATGTTTTCTTTACTTTGTTTTCTTTACTTTGTTTTTGTGGTGTTTCTTTTCCAGACTTGTAGTTTTGTGAGAAGGTTTTGGTATTTCGTGATTTTCACTATTTTCGTCGTAAGACTCATAATCTTTTTAGTATAATTTTTTTGGCCATAAAGCTGGATCTACAAGCATTACGTGTAGATTGTTTGGTATATTTCTATGTCTTATTACTGCTTTATTAGAATAAAGTCTTCTACTGTTTATTTGATGCCATCTAGTCAATGCACCTTTGAATATTGACATTATTTTGGAATCAAAGCTACTATTGTACTTTCACCCTCCACGTTTGATATTAGGATGTTGATTATATTCTCAAGCATTATTGTAAGGTGGAGTCTACCCACACCCCAAAACCCACTTTCTACACCCAATTTTTTGCATTGAGACATTATACTTTGTGTTGTACAGTGTAGAAAATGAGGTTTAGAGAGTGGATTTTGGGGTGTAGTTAGCCCTGCCCTGATTGTAATTGAAACTAACTCTAATGTTAGTTACATAACTTTTAATTATTAAACTTTCAAATATAGATCATTTGGGTCGAATAGATGGAGTACAACACTAACGGATGGAGTACAACACTACTCATGAACTATGTTGTGGAAATATTAATATAAGTTTAGGTAAAAACTTAAGAAAGACTGTCTTACGGATATTTTTTAGGGAGAAGTTCAGGTCGGTCTTCTTTATACAATATTTAACCTCAACAGTCCTTTATCTTTTAATTTAATCGCTAAAGGATATTTTTATGGGAATATCATTTTGATTTGTGTGACACTCCCCTAAAGTATTCATAATTTTATATATTTGGGAGTATGCAATTGTGAAAGATAAAGGTCAATACTTGGTTATCTTTTTGGCAAGAATTTTCTTGATGTTTATGGAGAACCAAGTGAAAAAAAGAGACCAACGAGCTCTAGCTCAATTGGTACTGTTCACTTTTCATAAGTGATAGGTCTGGTATTCAAGTCCCACTAGAGACACCATGGACTTTACAACTTTCAATAGAAAGGTCGGGTATTCAAGCCTTGTCAAAGGCAACGTTGTTGTTCAAGCCTTACCCAAAGACATTAATTATCTATTGAATCGAATTGTTAGATTAATCAAACTCATGTATTTAAAATCTCATCAGAGATACCATTTGTTCTAGTCACACGAAAAACATCATATATCTATAATTGTAGCCTTTCAAGGCCTTAAAATAAAATAAAGTGAAAAAAGAGAGAAAGAAAGAGTGCAAAGGGGTGGGGAGTTAAATGTTATGATGATCAAGCATTGGGAATTAAGGTGTTTTGTATGTCATTGAGACTTTTGTGCATGGATTTCTCATATCTTGTTGATTTGTCACACTTCATATTTCCTTTGCCTTACCATTACCCATGGTCTCATTTCACCCTTGCAAGACCCTTTGATTTTTGCATGAATTCATATCTTAATGATGGAGATTTGATATGTGAGCAAGCTTATGATAATGACATGTTTTGCTTTGATGATGAGTGGTTTGATACTCATTACCTTTCAAACACTAAAGAGTGAATGAGTGTTTTCCTCGGTGAGGTGTTTAATTTTGTCACGTTGAATATTCTTGAAATTGTTGGGCAGTGATGGGGAAAATAAGTTTTTCTTGAAAATAAATGAAGTCATGATCACATGCTCTTGGAGTGTTGTTTGTTTTCTCTTAACAACAATTGCAAGTTTAATTTTTATGAAGATTGTTGATTCAAGCATGCGTGGCTAAGGTTCTTTTTTCGATTCTATGGGTTTCGGGATGCGCCCGCGCGCCCTTTTTTAGGGGTGCGCGGCATGCGGAACGGAAACCACGCTTTTCATTCCACCCTCCCTTGTTTAGGGGAAGACAAAATTAAAAATGCGGAAAGGGTGTTGTCAAAAAGCGCGTTGAATACGCCTCGGTCACTGAGTGAGTTTTGGTCAATTATGAGAGCTTTGGATTTCTCCGTATCTCACCCTCCCTTGTTTAGGGGATGACAAGACACAGAAAATGCATCACCCTTTTCATTCCCATCGCCCCTTGTTTAGGGGAAGACGGAAAAGTGCAAAAAAAGGATGTTGCGAAAGCACGTGGGAACACGCCCTGCCTCACTATGGACTTTTCGAAAATTGCCTTAAGGCCTATTCGGATCGTTATGAGTGCATTGGCTTTCCATGTATCATTCTCCCTTGTTTAGGGGAAAACAAGATACAGAAAATGCATCACCCTTTTCATTCTCATCGTCCTTGTTTAGGGAAAAGAAAAAGTGCAATAAAAGGATGTTGCGGGCCTCACTGGGATCCAAAATGTTTTGAAAGAGTCGCCATCTCTATTTTAAGGAGAAACATAAAAAAAACCAAAAATAAATAAGAGTTTGTAAAAAGGGTTCGGAGGCTAAGTTACGAGTTGGGAAGGTGCTAGGCACCCAACTCGCTCTTTCGGTCTCAAAACAGTTTTTGGCTAAAGTATGCTTTTATTATATTTTTCTAGCAAATAAATAAAGTATTAAAAGAAACGGATATATCAATGTCTACATTATTTACAGACTTGCAGCCACCTCATTCAAGTAATTACAAATACATTTAAAAATATTTGGCCATAATAATTGCTCTTTTTAATGCTATTTTCTACATAGATCCGGGCAGCATAACATCTTATATTTTTTACATTGGGCCGGATGAAAATAACATTTTTTATAAAGAAACTCCTAAAGGTTTACCTTTAAGAGCGTTAGGTGCGCTCGCTTTGTCCTTCCGGGAGAGAGAGTCTTTTTGCTGCTGCTGCGATTCGGGCTAGAATAAATGCTTCAGAAAGTTGCTTCTGGGCACCGTAACACGGGCGGAGCAACTGCTTGCGTTTTTGCTGTTGTTTGCTTGCTGCTGACGGAAATCGGGTAGAACAACTGCTTGCTTCTGGCGGATTTGGCCTTTGGATTTGAGCAGGACAACTGCTCTTTTTGGGATTTTTGGACCGGGGGAATATGGTGGAAACCTAGATGGAAGGCTAAGGCTCACTTTGACCGGTTGATTTTGTGTTTGGAGGAGATTTGGCAGAGCTTCGAGGCTTATAGGAGGAGGGGAACTCTCAGCGCTCTCATTGCGTAAACTTTTAGTGGTGTGTTACTGTGTATTTGGTGTGTGAATTTCTGAAGCCGGAGCCTTCTATTTATAGGCTGAAGGAGGGATTCCTTCGTCATTAAGATTTTCTTTCTGAGCTTCATCAGCTTGTACTGCGCACTGAGAGAATTATACCGAAAGAAAAAAGCTACAGTGCACTAGCACTATTTGGGCGCCGCCTACATTGGAAGTGGGCGAGGCGCCAAGAGGCAATAGGAGCGGTGCTAGGTACTTTTTTTTATTTCACTTTTTGACGCTTTGGCCCCCAGCAATCCACTGTTTATGCATCCTTCTTTTCTTTTGCATCTTTTTCATTTTAAATCCTGTAACTTGACATCCGTTAGTCCTTTTAACAGTTCTTGATATTTCATGTCATGCTACATACCAGGGGTACGAAATTGGGGTGTCTACAGAGCCCCTCAACGATGGAGTTTACGAGTAACCCGCAACTTACTGAGTAAACGAACATCGTTGATAAGAAATAGACTCCCAATTTCGTGCAATTATAATGGGGAGAGATGCAAATGTGGCAGTTTATAGATGCAACAGTTTATAATGTAGTAGCTCCAAATCTCACATACCCTAGACATATTTAGTTGGTTATAGCAGGTTATCGTAGTTTTTAAGCAGATATGCAATTTAAGTGCTCTGATGGTCGGACCTACCGAAGTAGGCTGCCTACGTATCCCTTAATAAAAGGAATCAGACCAAACGTAGTTCGGCCCGATGCAAACAAACAACAGTTATGCGGAAAGATTGTTGCAATATTCATTACAACCTGGGGAAAATAACGCACATCAAAATGCAATATTCATTGCATTACAACAAACCCAGATGCAATATTCATTGCACCACCACAAACCCAGATGCAATATTCATTGCATCACCGCGAGCCAATGCAATATTCATTGCATTGCCACAAACCTAGATGCAATATTCATTGCATCGCCGCAAACGCAGATGCAATATTCATTGCATTGCAAACGCACATGCAATATTCATTGCATTGCAAAGACTGGATGCAATATTCATTGCATCACCGGAAACGCAGATGCAATATTCATTGCATCACTACGAACCCAGATGCAATATTCATTGCATCGCTAGGAAGCTAACGCGAAGACTGGATGCAATATTCATTGCATCGCAACGCTAGAGGCGATATCCATCGCACTATCAGAAAGACGGATGCAATATTCATTGCATTGCAACGCTAGATGCGATATCCATTGCATTATCAGAAAGACGGATGCAATATTCATTGCATCGCAACGCTAGATGCGATATCCATCGCATTATCAGAAAGACAGATGCAATATTCATTGCATCGCAACGCTAGATGCGATATCCATCGCATTATTAGAAAGACGGATGCAATATTCATTGCATCGCAACACTAGATGCGATATCCATCGCAATATCAGAAAGACGGATGCAATATTCAATGCATTGCAACGCTAGATGCGATATCCATAGCATTATCAGAAAGACAGATGCAATATTCATTGCATCGCAACGCTAGATGCGATATCCATCGCATTATCACGAAACTTGCACGAAACCTGATGCAATGTTCATTGCATCTTCACAAAACTTGATGCGAGATCCAATGCAATATGCACTGCTTTTGCTGCTGCTTTTCTTTCTTCTTTGCTTTTGCTACACTTTTTCTTTTGTTGCTGCATTTTTGCTTTGCTTATGCTGCTGCTTTTGTTTTGCTTATGTTGCTGCTTTTGTTGCGTTTATGCTATTGCAGGCGTCTTGCTGGGGATTTGAATGATATAATTTCTATTTTCCCTCCCCTTTTTGCTGTAATTTTGCTGGGGATATGAACTTTTCTTTGACTTTGGATGGATGGCACGTTTTGCCCAACATAGGCAAAATGATGCAACTTTAAAACGGGTTTTCCCCAACATAGGGAAAGCGATGTTGCTTTTCAAAATGAGCTTTCCCCAGCATAGGGAAAGCGATGCTGCTTTTTTTAAGATGGGCTTTCCCCAGCACAGGGAAGCGATGCTGCTTTTTTAAGATGGGCTTTCCCCAGCATAGGGAAAGCAATGCTGTTTTTGAAAACGGGCTTTCCCCAACATAGGGAAAGCGATGTTGTTTTTGAAAACGAGTTTTCCTCAGCATAGGGAAAGCGATGATGTTTTTGAAAATGAATAAACGAAATTAACCGAGCATGAGAACTCGTACTTAACTACTTAAAAATAACAAGGCTAGTAAAGCGAGCTTATTATTTAAGTTGGAAAGTAACTCGAATAGACACTGGGTATGATTGCTTGGATCTGGCCAAGGCTTTGAGTGGGACGGGCCCCTATCGCCTTGGGCGAGCTTCCAGAAGACCGCCAAGCGGGCAAGGCCCACCTCTGTGTGGCGACCAACAATCGGGCATGGCCCTTGTTCGATGTGGGTATCTCGAAGTGGTTGCCAGTATATCTTCCGACGTGGAGGTATACGGATAACAATGTTGCTCGGTCACTATAGGAATCCGAGGTAGTTAGCCGCTATCTTGTAGGCATGGCCTCTATCGCCCTGGGCGAGCATCCTAGTATGTGAACCTGGGCATGGCCGCATCTCACCCACAGGGAGGATAAGTTCACTAATACTAAGGGGGTTTAAGGATTGTTGACCGGGCATGGCCCTATCTGTTCGACAGGCGAGGAGATTTTGCCAAACGAATCCGATAAATAATAGATGATACTTGACTGAATAATTGAAAATTCTGAAACGGATAGAAATGACAAAAACTTGCCTTTTATTGATAAATAATCAGTGACCCTCAACAGGACTGAGGTCTTGCCCGTTTGTGCCTTGATTTAGGGGTAATATTTTTTGAGGTGGTCTGCATGCCAGGGATGCTTCAGGTCTTTCCCTTCTGGAGTTTGAAGTGTGTAAGTGCCCTCTCTTATTATACCAGTGACTTGGAAAGGACCTTCCCAATTAGGAGATAGTTTTCCCCATTCTGCCCGGTGACCTGTTACTTCAACTTTCCTGAGTACCAAGTCCCCAATGGAGAAGGCTCTGCCTCGGACCCTTTTGTCATGGTGAGCCTTTGCTCTCTGTTTGTAGTTGACCATCCTGAGTCGTGCATCCAGCCTCCTTTCTTCGAGTAGGTCTAGGTCAATGGCTCGGGCAAGTTGATTATTCTGCTTGCTGTAATGTGAAACACGATAGCTAGGCAAGGCCATTTCTACCGGAATCATAGCTTCAGATCTGTATGTAAGTGCAAACGGAGTTTCCCCGGTTGGTCCTCGAACAGTGGTCCTGACCGCCCACAAGGCTGATGGCAGCTTGTCTGCCCATTTTCCTGCTCGCCCCTCTAGATTTCTTTTGAGGGCATGCAGTACTTGTTTGTTTCCGGCCTCAGCCTGGCCGTTGCCTTGTGGATAAGCTACAGACGACTGCCAATGCTTGACGCCCAAGCGAGCACATTCTGCGGTGAATTTGTCCGAGAATTGGGTGCCATGATCGGAGATGATTGCTCGAGGGAGTCCAAATCGGCACCATACTTGATCGTGAACAAATTTGATGACGTTGGCCTCTGAGATCTTGGCCAAGGGCTTTGCCTCAATCCACTTAGTGAAGTAGTCTATGGTGACCACTACATACTTGTACTTGCCTTGTGCCAGCGGGAATGGGCCGATCAGATCAATTCCCCACATATCGATGGCCAGGCCGCAACGACTGGGGTTTGCATTATGGATGGAAGCCTTGGTATGTCCGCGTATCTCTGGCACTTGTCACATTCGCGAACATACTTCTCTGCATCCCTTCTGAGGGTAATCCAGTAGTATCTTGCTCGCAAGACCCTCTCTGCTAGAGCTCTTGTGCCCGGGTGGCCACCACACTCCCCTTCATGTACTTCATACAAGACGCCCTCGGTTAGTTCTGGGGGTACACAGCGAAGCATAGGTCTGACCTTAGATCGCTTGTACAAGATTCCCCCTACCACCGAGTAACGACAGGCTTGGCTCCGGACTGTTGTGGCTTTGACCTTGTCTGCGGGCAGAGTCCCATGCTCGATGTAGTCCTTGTAATCATCAATCCAGCTTCTGGTCGCTGGCTCAATGTCCATTATGACCGGTCTATCGACGGCCGGGGTTTCAAGGTGCTCGATCATCACTGAGGGATTTAGTAGTGCCAGGTTTGCCTCAGCGATTTTGGATAAGTAGTCTGCTCGCATGTTGTCTGCTCGGTCAATTCTGATGATCTCCCAAAACTTGAAATTCTTCAAGATTTCCTTGACCAGCTCGCAGTATTTGACCAGGGTAGGGTGATGCACCATATATTCCCCCTGGACTTGGTTTACCACTAGCTGTGAATCCGAGTACATTGTGACCGCTTCTACGCCCATGTCTGCTGCGAGCTCAAGACCAGCGATCATTGCTTCGTACTCGGAAACGTTGTTTGAATAGGGGAATTTGAACCGAAGTGCTAGCTCAAACTCTGTGATTTCGTCGGGAGCTATGAGAAGGATGCCAGCTCCGCTCCTGACTTTGCTCGCTGCCCCATCCACGTAAAGATCCCAGCAGTAGGCTGGCCGGGGTTGCGGCAGCTGTTTTTGCTCTGCTCTGGCTGCTTGGCCTCAGGATCCTCCCGCTGGGTGAAGCTTGTTTCGACCAAGAAATCAGCTAAGGCCTGAGCTTTGATTGCTCGCCTGGGCAGATAGTCTATGTGGAACTCTGTGAGCTCAATTGACCAGTTGAGCAATCTGCCCGATGTGTCAGGCTTGTGCAGGACTTTGCGCAGTGGCGCGTCTGTGTATACTATGATTACATGTGCGGAAAAATAAGCCCTTAATTTTCGGGCAGCTATGACAAGCGAGTAAGCTAATTTTTCTACATTAAAATAACGACCCTCAACAGGACTGAGGGCTTTGGATACATAGTACACAGGTTTTTGAATATCTAATTCCTCCCTAACTAAAACAGCGGCCACGGCCTGGTCCGTGGCTGCTAGATATACATAAAGAGGCTCACCGGGCACAGGGCTGCTGAGGAGAGGTGGTTTGCCAAGGTATTCCCTGAGCTGCTCGAGGGCCTTGGCACAGTCTGCATTCCACTCGAAACCCTTGTTGCCGCAGTAACCTTGAAGAAGGGGAGGCATTTTTCTACGACCGAGATGAAGCGGCCTAAGGCAATGACCTTGCCATTTAACTACTGGATGTGTTTGATGCAGTAGGGCTGCTCCATGTCGAGTAGGGCTTGTATCTTCTCCGGGTTAGCTTCTATGCCGCGCTGGTTGACCATGAACCCAAGAAACTTCCCTGCCGACTCGGCGCACTTGCTCGGGTTCGCCTTCATGTTGTGTTTGCAGATTGGCAAACATTTCCGCCAAGTCAAGAGTATGGTCGCCCTTAGTTTTGATGACCATGTCATCTATGTAGGCCTCCATGTTTCTACCGAGCTGAGAGCCGAAGACCTTGTTGACCATGCGTTGATAAGTGGCCCCCGCATTTTTCAACCCGAAGGGCATCATTTTGTAACAGTAGAGGCCCCCAGCTGCCCGGAAGACTATCTTTGCCTTATCTTGCTCATTCATCCTGACCTGGTGATATCCGGAGTATGCATCCAGGAAACTGAGCATTTCGAACCCGGCTATAGAGTCGACGAGCACATCTATGCGAGGCAATGGGTAACAGTCTTTCGAGCAGGCTTTGTTGAGGCTGGTGAAGTCCACGCATATCCGCCATTTGTCGTTGGCCTTCTTGACCATTACCACATTTGCCGCCCATGTCGATATTGAATCTCCTCAATGATGTCCGCTTCAGAGCTTCTCGACCTCTGCTTTGATAGCCGCATTCTTCTCGGGCGAATATTGCCTTGGCCGCTGTTGGATAGGCCGAAAGGTAGGATCAACATTGAGGTCGTGGCGGGCAATATTCTCACTGATACCCTGCATGTCCTCGACTGTCCAGGCGAACACATCCAAATCGTTTCTTCAACAACAATCAATCCTTCCCGAGCTTCAGGAGGCATGGCCTTCCCAATTTTGATTTTTTGCTTGGGGTAGGCTGGATTGATAACGACCTCTTCCGCCTCTGGCTGAATATCGGGCTCGTCACGGACTTGCAGAGTGTCCATCTCAATATCTTGTGATTCCGGGCGCTTAGCCTTGCGCCTGAGGACCCTGGTGCCGGGCTTGCTCGGGAACCTCTATTTCCATGGGATCCGCCGCTTCAGAAGTCTCCCCGAGTTCGATGTTATTAATGGGGACGTAAGCGGTTTCAATGGAAGTCATTGCGCTTGATCGGGAAGGTCCACGATCGCTTTGGAGTCGCCGCTGGGTCGGGAATGTCCACGATCGCTTTTGTTTCTTCCGCCGAGTTTCCTGACATACTCCCACATTGCCCGGGGTTTGTTGAGGATCCCCACCCGCTCTCATTGTAGAACTTGGCTTTCTGGGGGAATGGAGGTGACCATCTGAATTTGGCTATATTGAGCGCCTAAAATACAGTTGTATGCTGATTTTAGGTCGATCACTAAAAATGTGATCATCTCTATCCGGGTTTGAGCCCCATCACCCATGAATACCTCCAGCTCGATCGTGCCCTTGACACTCACTTGGTGATTGGTGAACCCCTCCAACTTTCCCAGATACGGCTTGAGGCGGGCATCCGAAATTCTAGTCCCTTGAAGCAAGAGTAGTACATGATGTCCCTGCATGCTCCAGTATCGAGTAGGACCCTGTGGACTTGCCAATTGTTCACCAAACAGGAAATAACCAGGGGCTGCTCGGATGCCAAGGGAGTGCTTGCCAACTCACTGCGGGTAAAACAGATGCTTTGCTCGCCGCCGGCGTGTTGAAAGTGCTTGGACAAGGAATAGATGTGTTTCCCGAGCTGTGTGTTGGAAGGGAGCTCCTCTTGAATCATGTTTATCACCCCTCGAATCTGAGGGGCCTGGCCACCTCTTCCTCTTGGGGGTCTTCCCTGGCCATTATTGGCATTGTTCCCTGCGCCCTGATCCCTTTTAAAGTGGTCCAGCTTGCCCGCATTGATCAGCTTTTAAATTTCCCTCTTCAACACAAAGCATTCTTCAGTGGTGTGGCCGTTACCATGGTGGTAATCACAAGACTTTGTGTTGTCTCTGCATGAGCGAGCTCGATCGAGGGGTAAGGGAACGCCTCCTACCTCGAATAAGATTTCTTCCGCCGTAGTGTTTAGCGGGTGAACTGAGCTTCCCCGAATCTTTGCCCGGAGTGGTTGTTTTCTTCCCTGCCGCTCGAGCGTTGGTTGCCCTCCGGCTCTCGGTCACCGGCGTGGTCGAGCCCGAGCCTTGTCCTTTATTCTTGGCCTTGTCGCCTTGACGATCTCAAAAGAAAGATGTGAACTTGCTAGTAGCTCGCTTTGAAGCCCCGGGTTCATTGCTAGCATTGTTTTCAGTGGCCCTGCCCTCATGTTGTTGAGGTAGCAAAAAGTAATCTCAGGGTCACTGGTCGCGGTCACCTGATCGAGCATTTCCTCGAATCTCTTCAAGTAACCGTCATGATTCGTTATCACCCCGCTTGATCTTGGCAAGGTCAAAACGGTTCTTGGGGTCGGGCTGTTGCCAAATTCCTCTAAGAATTTTTCTCGAGCATTGCCCAGCCTACCACCGATCCCCGGGGAACTCGCCCAACTGTGCCTTTCCCCTCGAAGAGCTCATTCGAATGTTCGCATCTTCAAGGCCTCAATATCGTGACCATCCGACCGTCTGTGCTTTGATCGAGGAGCTTGCCCACATCTTCCCGAAATATTTGTCAAACCGCTGGGAAGATGACCTCGCAGTGGCACATTTTCAATTTCTAGAGTAAATGGGTTGTCCTCCGCCGCTTGGTGGCTCCATAGCCGGCTTGGCCACAACTAAATTAGCCATTTGCCGGGCCATGTCTCTCTTTCATAGGCCTCCATCCTTGGACCCGCCGCCTCCGCCCACACCGTGAGTCTCAAGAATGGGCGGGTTCGATCGATGGTCACAAGCACGCGGCAAAAAGGTAGGCTCATAAGAAGATCCGCCTCCGTGTGTTACGCGCGAAGCTTTGTATTTTGGCCGTTGTGCATCTGCCTCTACGCACTCGCGGGCCCTACGGCGGCCATGGCTCTCCTCCCGAGCTTGGTGCTCTTGTCGATGACGATGCACGTGGAGGGATTTTGACTTGTATCTACTCTCATCATCCGCTTGCTTTACCGCCTCCACTCTTTCAGATGGTACGTGAACGTGACGACGGAGGGATCCGCTCGCCGGGCGGGCAAATTGTTGGGAGGCATGGCCATCGCCAACAAAATGGGTGGCCGAGGCAAAACTATGTCTCGCGATCGCACCGGGCATGGCCCAAGGCGAGCAGCGCCGGTTGAGAGCATACATCTTGTTGTAGTACTCGCCGAATTTGCGAGCAGCGCCAGCTTGTTGATCGTGGTTTTGTCCGGATAGACTCAAGTGGTTCGACCATTCTCCGTTGGCGGTTGAGCCGCATCCCGAGGTCTTGGGAGCATGCGCCGCGCTCTCGCTTTATAACCAATCTAGCATCGCTGCTTCCACGGCTTTGATCGGCATGTTAGGAGATCTGCTCCTCCACATATGGCACCTCATTGCCCTGTGTTGCGTGCCCAGCAGCCACCTTTTGGTTTCTAGTTTGCACCCCGTGTGGTGCCTTTGGTGGGGGGTTATTGTTCATAGCCTAGTGGCTGCCAGCCTGTTTGTTGCTGACGGTGGCATGGTGTTTGTTTTCCTTTCCAGCCATTGCAGCCAAAAGAAGATCAAGAATTTTACCGGGAAAACTTAGAGAGAAGTGTTGAAACTTCGCCTTCCAAAGAATGGAACCAAACTGATGTGGCAAAATCACAGCTTGGGCCGTCCATATGTTGGGTAGGATATCTGGGCTTTGGATCACCTTCCTTGAGCCTGTTAAGAACACAAGAAAACCTGAGTGGAAGTGCAAGGCAGGGCCTCGCGAAACCCTCCGCCGTGAGAGTAAGTCTCGTGTATAAGCTTGAAAGCAAATCGACGAGTATCGAGGCTCAAGAAAGTGTGCGTGTACCTTGTTAATGATTATGGAGGGGTATTTATAGGCCCCCAACGTGGTTGAACTGCCTAGGATTCAGGTTTCCTTTCATAGTTACCAAATCAATTAAGGAGAGAATCCCTTGATTTTAGGCATGATAGGCGGCCGGTCACAGATGTAGAGCAGATAATGCAAGTATCCCGCTCAAGTATGGAAACCTCGACTTGTCTTGGAGAGCAAGCCACCTGCTTCTCGCTTGATGTGTGCCCGGCGAGCAAGGCTCGCCCGGGTGCTCAATGCACGCTTCGAACTTGTTGTAGGTCCAAGGGACGGCCCCTCGGCTCGCGAGCAAGGCCAATGCTCGACTGTGTTTGGACGAGATGAATCTGGTTTCTTTACTAAATATGTGTGATGTCCGGCATGGCCCCTCGTTGACATGCGAGACCTTTGCCCACCAGTTTGGATGAGAGTTACGTTGCTCGCTACTTCTATCACTTTGCTTGCTAGGCCTGTGGATCCCATATGCATTGTGCTCGTGACCAAAGACGTGATGATGATAGCTCGTGCCTTACTCGTGACTGGGTTTGGGCCGGCATATCAGTACGTAGTCATAGAATAACATTTCATGCTTTGTTTGCAATTTGGGGTGTGGGGTGGCGGTTGGAAGGGCGGGATATATATATATATATATATATATATATATATATATATATATATATATATATATATATATATATCACATGCTTTGCTTTGCAATTGGGGTGGGGGTTGGAAGGGTGGGTGTACAGATAGATATATTAATTATGTTAAACGTCATTATTAATTTTAAGTATTTTATAATTATGTATGTAATTGATAAAATAAAATTAGAAGAGCAAGTGAATGAGTTTTAGGGGGGTGCTTGGAGGGGGGAGGGGGTTGGAAGGATGTGTGTACATTATAGATATATTAATTATGTTAAACTTCATTATTAATCTTAAGTATTTTATAATTATGTATGTAATTGATAAAACAAAATTGGAAGAGTAAGAAAATTAGTTTTTTTTGGGGGGCACTTGGAGGGAGTGGGGTTGGAAGGGTGGATGAACAGTATATATATATATTAATTATGTTAAACGTCATTATTAATTTTTAGTATTTTATAATTATGTATGTAATTAATAAAAAAAATTAGAAGAGCAAGAGAATGATTTTTTTTTGGGGAGGGGGGGGGGAAGGGGGTGGGGGTTGGAAGGGTGGGTGTACATTATAGATATATTAATTATGTTAAACGTTATTATTAATCTTAAGTATATTATAATTATGTATGTAGTTGATAAAACAAAATTAGAAAAGCAAGAGAATGAGTTTTAGCATGGGTGCCCAAGTGGGCGCCTATTTAACTCATCATAATTAATATGCCCAAATGTGCATGCTCATTTGTACCCATTTAAAATTTTGGATGTGCCCATACCAATTATTTATTGGGCGGGCTGGGCGAACAAATGAACACGGGCAAAAATTACCACCTCTAACTGGTAAGGATAACATTACTCCTTTTTTTTTTACATTGTGCAAGTGTAGACTTGAAACCGTTGAAGTTCTTTTGAGAAAAACTTCATTCATTTTGATGGTTTTACCCGTTCGTAAAAAAATTTGTTATAAATTGAAATGAAAGATAAATCAATTTTACTTAAAGACTTCACTTTAAAAACTTCAAATTTGGAATCACATAAGTCATTGTATCTATGAAAGGCGATTGGATTATAGGAAAGTGAAAAATATCCAAATAATTATCGTATTATTCGTATGTAAACGATTTAATTAACTACAATACAATATAATGTATTCAGTAATTGAGTGCGATGTGATCCTTGTTGTCAATGCCCCATCCAATTTTATAACGAATCTGTTGACGTGGATTAACATAGAGATTTGTACAAAGAGTATTTTTGTCTTTCAATTACACTTAGAAAGTTGGAATTGAAGAAAAAAATGTTTGGGTAAGAAATGGATTCAATTGAAAGATAAAAAATACCCTTTGTGCAGTCCCTCCGTTAATCTACGTTAACAGGTTTGTTACAAAATTGGATGGAGGTGTTGACGGCAATGACCACATCGCATTCAATTACATAGTACATTAGTCATATTTGATACTCCCTCTGTCCCTAAATTATCGTCTTCCTTTCCTTTTTCGTCCGTCCCAAAATAATTGTCCACTTTGAAACGTACCTTTTTAGAATATCACTTTTACCAATTTACCCTTACTTTTTCACCTTACTTTAATTATGGGCCACATATACATGGGCTTTAAAGGAAACTACACATTAAACCAATATAAATAATCAAGTCAATTGTTTTTTCTTAATCTGTGCGCCGGGTCAAGCAGGACAATAAATTAGGGACGGAGGGAGTATATTATAATGAGGTTGGTTAAATCGGTTACCTACGATTCTACGAATAGTACGATGATTATTTAGGGAGAAACTACTTCCACTACAATTATTGCTTATCCACTACATACTTAATTATTGCATTAAATAAATACATGTTTAGACAAAACTACCCCTTAAGTATTTGTCCATTTTAAATTGACTAATCAAGTTATTTTCCTAATTACATCTAACATTTTGTTCAAACATGAGAAAACAACATAATTATTTTATTTTTAATTTTAGATTTTAATTCTAAAAAATGTGTTTATTCTATTTTTTTCATAATAAATATGTTTAGTCAATTTTTCTAATCACTATCGTCGACTCATATTCCATTATCATAAAAATAATATAACTAATGCATTTTCTACCAAAATTTTAGAAAATATTGATTTTCCTATTATCAAAACAAAAATAATTTAACTTAGTTTAATAAACATTATTTAAAAAGATCAATTCAATAAAAATAATATGGTAGGTAATAAACTGAATATTGGTTTCAATTAACTCAAGAATTAAAACTCTAAATCAATTTTAAAGGTAGACAAAAAAATTTTACGATACTATGTCATACTATGATTTTATTATTGAGTCAAAATTTTACTATTACTTTATTTAAATTTCACTTTTAGTTTTTTTTCCCATAACCTTAGAACACATATTTATTCAAAGTTTGGTTGAAAAAATGTTCGTATGATATTTTTTATTATATAATATAACTTTAGTTATAAAATTAATTAATAAAGCCATTAAATAAAGTAAAAATAATACTAGTATATTTATGTTTTTAATTGATGTTTGAACTAAAAAATAATGTTAAAAGATAATTAGAAAAGTAACTTGATTAGTCATTTTAAAATGGACAAGTAGTTAATAGGTAGTTTTGTCTAAACATGTATTTATTTAATACAATAATTAAGAATGTAGTGAATAAGTAATAATTCTAGTGGAAAACTGGAAATAGTCTCTCCCTTATTTTAATAATATTAATAATATTATTATTGTTATTTATATTATTATTATTATTATTATTATTATTATTGATTTTATTATTATTAATATTATATTTTATCATTATAATATTGGTATTAATATTAATTTTATTATTATTATTACTACAATTATTTTACTATATTATTATTAATATTACTTTTTAGTATTATTATTATTATTATTAGTAATAATAATAATAATAATTATTATTATTATTATTATATTTATCATTATTAATACTATATTTATTATTATTATTATTATTATTATTATTATTATTATTATTATTATAACAATTATCATTATTCATATTATTATTTATTAATATTATTATAATTCCTTTTATTATAATTATTTATTGTAATAATAATAATAATTATTATTATTATTTTTTGTTTTTATTATTATTATTCAGAAGGATAATCTTGAAATATATAAAATTTCAATAAAGAAGATGACTCACATGTTTTTTAAAAAGTAGAATTAAGCACTAGGCTTAGTGCTTACAACTTATGGCTTTACATGTGCTTTAAGTGGCTTGTACATGACTTATAACTTATCTTACCATAAGTGAAATCAAACGCTTCAAAAACAACTTATAATAAGAGCTGTTCCAATTTTGCTCTTGTACAAAGTCCAGCACAAAAGCAGCTCCTTGATCGAGTTTGGCATCACCCAAGTAACTTGAAACAGATTCAATATAAAACTCTACAAGTCACTTGCAACCGGGCAATGAATCAGCAGATGATTCACACTTTCTCTGTCTCTCTTGCACATGAAACACCAATTAGTATAGATTTTTCTCCGCCTCCTCAAGTTATCACCTGTTAAGATGGCTTCGAGCACAACTTCCCACATAAAAAACCACACCCTCGATGGAGCCCTTGATTTCCAAATGCTCCTCCATGGAAAAGACCTGTCACTAGCCACCATAAGTTGGTACAAAGACTTAACCGAAAAAGGCTTGTCTTTCTTCCCATTCCACATAATGGAATCATCAGAATTTCTGTCCATCTTTTGTTTATCCAGCAGCTCAAAGCAGGCCTCAAGAGTACCAATCTCCCAGTCTTGCATGTTCCTTCTAAAAATAGGATTCCACGTGATGGCGTCACCATCAACTAACGTAACCGAGCTAACATGCTCTTCCTTGTTCACGGCTAAATTAAATAAAGAGGGAAAAGCTCGCTGTAACTCCAAATCCCCACACCAAATGTCCCTCCAAAATTTAGCCGAATCCCCTTTACCCACGTTGAAAGAGATGTCCCCTTTACCCACGTTGAAAGAGATGAAGCGTTTCACAACATCCCATTTTTTCCTAAAAACCCCCATCCCACTATAAGAATTCACCTCATTTGGAAACCACCATGGTCCCCGGCCCCATACTTGGCCACCTCAATTCTCTTCCAAAGAGCTCCCTTCTCCGTTAAGTAGCGCCATAGCATCTTCCGCAAAAGAGCAGAGTTAAAGTCTTTTAATCTTTTGATCCCTAACCCTCCATTCTTCAAGTTGGAACAAGCTACCTCCCATTTCACCGAGTGATACTTTCTCTCATCCATTTGACCTTCCCATAAAAAATCTCTTTCCAGCTTTTCCAGTCTCTTGGGCACAGAAACCGGCATATCGAAGACTGACATGAAATAAGTAGGCAAGCTAGATAACGTACTCTTAATTAGAGTCAATTTGCCACCCTTAACAGATATTGCTTCTTCCACCCCACTAGCCTTCGCTTGAACCTTTTGATAACCGGATTCCATATGTCTTTATTGGTAGATTGTGCCCCAAGGGGTAAGCAAAGATGAGATCATAAGAAGTCGGGAGGGAACCAACCTTACACCCAAAGAATTCTGTCAAACTGTCCATAGAATCAGCTGTCCCAACTTCCCAACTGGAAAGAGCTTACTCTTTTGAATGTTGATCTTCAATCTGGAGGCAGCCTGAAAGAATAGAAGAACCAAACGAAGATACCCCAATTGCCTCGCCTCCGCATCACAAAAAACCAAAGTGTCGTCTGCAAATAGAAGGTGAGAAACCATCAATTCAGGACCCCTTTCCCTATTCACTTTAAAACCATTAATGAGTCCTCTCGAAATGGAAACATCCATTATCCTACTCAAAGCTTCCATCACTATAATAAACATGGACGGAGAAAGGGGGTCTCCCTGTTGAGGACCTCTTGAGCTAGCAAAGAAACCCGCTCCATTCACCAAAACTGAAAATCTCACCGACGAAATGCAGGAAACCATCCACTCCCTCCAGCATCTCCCAAACCCCATCCTTGACAGCAAGTAGTCCAGAAACTCCCAGCTCACATGATCATAGGCCTTTTCTATATCCAATTTACAAATTAATCCTGCCTCCCCGCTGCGAATTTTAGAATCCACAATCTTGTTCGCGAAAAGCACCGCATCGATTTTCCTGGTGAGGCTATGCTTACGCTGGGTTTGTAAAAGGGTAGACTGGACATTGATCTAAGACTTGTAAATGTGTTTTCATTCTTTGATCATCCATGCCAAGCACTGGGTTATTTAAGAATTTTTTTTTTAATGAAATATTTTATTACAAAGGGAGCTTAATGCCTGACCATTTAGAATGCCTAAGGGTTATTTAAGTAACTATCCCTTTTTATGAGCCTACAATCTTTTATTGCAAGAAATAGTAAAATCCTAGCATTATTACTCTCTTCCAGGAATCCACATGCTTCAATCTAACCATTTTGGTAGACCTTGTTTGCTTACAAATTCTTTGGCTCCTGACATGGGTTAAGTTTAGTATGTAGGAGATGGTTCTTAATCATTTTATACTTTTTATTTTGCATTTTTCCAAAGTTCTCTGAAAAAGTTGAGGCGTGGGGCCAAGGGAAAGACACTTGCATATATTTTGACGTTTTTGTTGGCATCAGCTTACTTTATTATTACTCTTTTCCAGAGTATATATCGGCGCCTCGCTTCTTATGAGGACTCTAAAGATTTTAGACAGGATGTGAGGTACTGTTGCTTCTTTATTTCTTTGCTGAACCTACATGCATTCATAAAAGAACAACCCGAGTATTTTACATTTACTTTTCGGGCCTTTATTTTGCTTTCCAAACATCATAATTGACATCTGACGGAAAAAGAAATGAAAAAGAAAACTCAGTCTGCCCTAAAAAGAGTTGCATTTGAGTAGTCAAAACCTTTTAAACTGTAAGTTTGCTTCTCTAAATTTCTTACAAATTGTACTAAGGTGATACTCCCCCGGTCCTCTGGAAAAGGATATAAATTCATTGCAATTTAAAGGAGATACAAACAAGTAAAGCTACAATCTTAATAAGTTAGACGTGTCGAATATGACAATTTTTGTGGGAATATTATCTTTTTCTTGGATGCACGTTAGATAATTATCATATTCGAAAAAGAAAGAAAAAACTTGAAAAGCTATGGCGATTTAGAGCTTCTGTTTTAGAAATGCGAGTCTTTGTTGGCTGAAACAAAAATAGGAAGTATAGATTGTGCAGACTGTTTTTTGGGGGGATGGCGGCCGCTGGACTGAGAGAGAAGACAAAAATTAAAATTGAAATCTTTGTGCCCTTAAATTACTGAAATCCAAGGATGTCTTCGTCTTCACCTATATGCAACTGTATCCCGTCTATTTCAAAACGTTGGAATTTTCCGTTCTTTAGAGTGACATATGTGAAGTTTATAGATACAAATTAATTGTTGCTGATTGATTTTTGACGTGTTCCTTCAAGCCTACTACTTGCTCCTGTTAAAATGGGAGGCCAGGCGATTTCATGGGCAGCTGGGAAATTAGAAACAAACCGAAATGGACTGCCAACTTCTCCTTCATCATCAGACGTTCAGAGTAGGGTGTTACAGGCTGCGGCAAAACATGAATCTCAGCCATCTGAAAGTGAGGGGTTACAGGAATCACCTCCTGATCCCGTGGCTCCCTCAAATGTGGATCTCTCTGAGGCATAGAAAAGGCTTGCCTCCCTCGTTTTGTGAATTTCGCTAACTTGTATCCTGCAATTTCAATGGAAGTCAAATTGGCTGGCATAATGTGTCTGAGAAACTCAACCAGTCATAAGGTTCAGTCATGGTAATATTGTATTTTGTATCAGTAACGTGGCAGCCGACACATTTGATTTGTATATATAGCTTACATATTGCATTCTAGGAATTATACGAAAACTTTGTTGTAGGTTTGGTCTCAATTACTACACAGGAATTTCAGCAATGTCAAGATGAACATTTGATGCTAGATTATTTATGCACGAAGAGTAATGCTATCCTTACCACTAGTGTTACAACTTGTCTTGAGAAATGCGTAGTTGATTTTTCAACTTCACCTTTTAATATGCAAGTTGTAACAGTAGTGGTAGCTGGTAAAAATAACATTACTCTTTTTCTACATTGTGCAAGTGTAGACGACTTGAAACCGTTGAAGTTCTTTTGAGAAAAACTTCATTCATTTTGATGGTTTTACTTGCCCGTAAAAAAGTTTGTTATAAATTGAAATGAAAGATAAATCAATTTAACTTAAAAAGTTCACTTTAAAAGATTTCAAATTTGGAATCACATAAGTCATTGTATCTACGAAAGGCGATTGGATTATTGGAAAGTGAAAAATATCCAAATATCCAAATATCCATCGTATTATTCGTAGGTAGCCGATTTAACTAACCACATTACAATATAATGTATTCAGTAATTAGGTGTGATGTGATCCTTGTCGTCAATGTCCCATCCAATTTTATAACGAACCTGTTGACGTGGATTAACATAGAGATTGTACAAAGAGTATTTTCGTTTTTCAATTACACTTAGAAAGGTGGAATTGAAGAAAAAAATGTTTGGGTAAGAAATGGATACAATTGAAAGACAAAAATACCCTTCGTGCAGTCCCTCCGTTAATCTACATCAAACAGATTTGTTACAAAATTGGATGGAGGTGTTGACGGCAAGGACCACATCACATTCAATTACATAGTACATTAGTCACATTTGATATATTATAATGTGGTTGGTTAAATCGGTTACCTACAATTCTATGAATAGCACGGTGATTATTTTTAGGGAGAGACTACTTCCATTACAATTATTGTTTATCCACTACATACTTAATTATTGCATTAAATAAATACATGTTTGGACAAAACTACCCCTTAAGTATTTATCCATTTTAAATTGACTAATCAAATTATTTCTCTAATTACATCTAACATTATTTTTTGTTCAAACATGAGAAAACAACATAATTATTCTATTTTTAATTTTAGATTTTAATTCTAAAAAATGTGCTTATCCTCTTTTTTTCATAATAAATATGTTTAGTCATTTTTTCTAATCACTATCGTCTCATATTCCATTATCATAAAAATAATATAACTAATGCATTTTCTACCAAAATTTTAGAAAATATTGATTTTCCTATTATCAAAAGTAAAATAATTTAACTTAGTTTAAAAAAATTATTTAAAAAGATCAATTCCATAAAAATAATATGGTAGGTAATAAACTGAATATGGTTTCAATTAACTCAAGAATTAAAACTCTAAATCAATTTTAAAGGTAGACAAATTTTTTTTTTTACGATACTATGTCATACTATGATTTTATTATTGAGTCAAAATTTTACTATTACTTTATTTAAATTTCACTTTTAGTTTTTTTTTTCCCATAACCTTAGAACACATATTTATTCAAAGTTTGGTTGAAAAAAATGTTCGTATGATATTTTTTATTATACAATATAACTTTCGTTATAAGATTAATTAATAAAGTCATTAAATAAAGTAAAAATAATATTAGTATATTTATGTTTTTAATTGATGTTTGAACTAAAAAATAATTTTAAAAGACAATTAGAAAAGTAACTTGATTAGTCATTTTAAAATGGCGGACAAGTACTTAATAGGTAGTTTTGTCTAAACATGTATTTATTTATTACAATAAATAAGAATGTAGTGGATAAGTAATAATTGTAGTGGAAATAGTCTCTCCCTTATTTTTATAATTTTCCCAAAGTCTAATTAAGTGCTTGTTTGATGGAGCGTTTTGGTCAAAACCCTGGTAAAAAACGCAGCGTTTTCTCTTTAAAAGTGTTTCAATGAAGCGTTTTAAAACGCACCGTTTTAAAAATGTGGAGCGTTTTAAAAATATGTTACGTTTACAACTACTCTGTTTATGAAAAATAACGTTTTGAAATAGTTTTCCAAACATGTTTACAAATATAAAATTACATTTTAAAAATATTGCGTTTTAAAAACGTTGCGTTTTGAAAAAAACTGTATTTTAAAACGCTGCATCAAACGAGGCCTAAATATAGATAGCACTATGGCCCCACCAAGGTAATCGAAAAAAAAAGTTTCATAATTAAATATTGCATTCTAGGAATTAACACGAAAACTTTGCTGTAGATTGAGAGAATAAATCTTAAGATTTTGAGTACTTACCACATTATGAGAATCTCTATTAGATTACATATGAATCAATCACTAATATTACCAATTTACCATGAATTTCAATTTCCTTAAATTTAATGTTTAATTGACTTAAATTAATTGCTACTTATTATGTTGCCTTTTTCGAAATTACTGCAAAGTAGGAATAATGTTTATTTTATTTGATATGGTCGTGGGTAATTAATACTCCCTCCGTCTCTAAATTATCGTCCTCCTTTCCTTTTTCGTCCGTCCCTAAATAATTGTCCATTTTAAAACTTACCTTTTTAGGACATCACTTTTACCATTTTACCCTTACTTTTTCACTCTACTTTAATTATGGGTCACATATACATGGACATTAATGGAAACTACACATTAAACCAATATAAATAATTAAGTCAATTACTTTTTTCTTAAATCGTGCAAGAGACAATTATTTAACACCTTTAATTATATATGGTAATTTTTTTTCTTTTAATTTATATTTAATTAAAAGAGACCCCTCCAAAGAAAATTTGTGAATTTGATCGCATGTGACTACATTCTACAACAAAAATAAAAATGAAAAAAAATGAAAAAATAAAACAACCAATACTCCATCCGTTCTGTGCAAAAAGTTCACTAATCCATTTTTGGAAGTATCAATTTCTTAAAAAGTTTGATTTTCAAACGGAGACTTTTTACCCGAAATGAAAAAAAGTATTAAAAACTTGATATTATTTCTTATTTCTAAACCCCGAACGGAAACTCTAAGTTATATTCCTCTAATCAGAATCTAACTCAAATCTTTATTATTTTTCCCAATATATTTCCATACGTGTATGTATCTATATCAATTACAAGCACCAATCAATCAACAACATTCCTATTTAGTGATAATATAGTAGTAACATTAACAACTTTCTTAATATATTTCTCAATGAAAAACTATATAAACATCTTAATAGTATTGCAAAAGCAAAACCAATTGAAAGTTCATAAAAAAAAATGGCCTCTCATTCTTTCTGCAACTCATCTTTCTTTGTGTGTCTTCTTCTGATATCTCTATGTAGCACCCTCGCATTCTGTCAAAATGATTTGATTATCGATACATGCAAGCAAGCTCGCAATCCTTCTCTATGTTTCAAGTCCTTAATATCCGATTCTCGATCTTCCGAAGCTGATCTTCCAACCCTTGGCTTCATTGCAATCGAGAAAGCGCAAGCCAGTGCTATATCTTCCATAAACTTAATCAAATCTCTTGCGAAACCCATCAGGAGTATTCCCACAATCAAAGAAATTTACGAGACGTGTTCAGAGATTTACAGTGATGCCCTTGATAACCTCGATTCGGCGAAGAAGTTTTTGGAGTCTCAAGATTTCCATAGCTTAAATTCGTTTGCCTCTGCTGTCATAACTGATGCTGATACTTGTGATCAAGGGTTTGAAGAAAGGATAGTCCATGAGCCACCCAAGCTTATGCACGCTGGTCATGAGTTGGAAGATCTTGCCGATGTTATTTTAGTAATCTCCAAGAAATTGGCGGGAGAAAATAACTTTTAAACATAATGATTTATGTGCTTTATTGTGTAACATTGGTTTATTTTTTCTTTTTGGTTTAACGTAGTTTAAAGTTTTTATCTTGATTGTTTTTTGTTGATGTTATATACTATAAATCATTTTGGAGCATTCAATTATTTTTCTCCCTCCGTTCTTAATTGGTTGTTCTTGGTCTGACTTTTTAAGTATTATGAGTAGGATTGACAATCGAGTATGTTGGGTTTGGGTCGGGTTGGAATGATTAACGAATTGAAAAGGATCGAAACTTGTTAGAATTCAAATATCAAATGGTTCGGGTTGACATCGATTTTATAGTAAAAAAGTTGTGGGCCAAAACGGGTAACATGTCTGACTTGCTTTAACCCGACTCAACCCGTTAATATTTTTGTGTAAAAAATGTTAATGGGTTGAATTGAATTAGTGGGCAGGGTTAGGTGGGTTCATGGGTAATGAGTTGTAATTGACAGACCTAAGTCTAAGAGTTACATGTTTTGTGATTTTGAAAAAATTAAATAAAATTATACTCTCTCCGTTCTGGCCAAAGAATCCACAATTTCATTTTGATTTGTTTCACTTAGAGAACTCACTTTCAAAAATTAATGTATAAAAATGTCATTTTATTATTAATAAACTACTAAAAGTATCATTTTTTTTTAAGTTAGACTTTTAAACGTGTACCGTTTGCTAGAAACAGAGGAAGTACTAAATTGATTCAAAAAGTTAAACTAGGAAAAGAATTTAGGAAATAGCTTCATGAATTAGATTTCAGAGATTTCCCGAGTCCAATATTTATCTCTAAAAGGAAACATGGGGTTGTAATAAAAGCTACAATTGTAGGGTTGTTCTTATTATTTACCCCTTAGCCAATTCAATATATAATAACAAAAAAAATATTCCTTTCGTTCTAAATAAAGAGTCAATTGTATTATTTTTGGTCGTCTTATTTTTCTCAATTAAATTTATTGTTGTATCCTTTTTTGGTCCAACTCAGTATATATACAAGTGTAGATCATGCAGAAGAGATACACCTTCAGAGACTTAGAGAGATATGTTGCAAAGAGAGAGAAAGATGAGAGCTTGCTTGGAGTATTCGTTGCAGCTATGAATGCAGTAACATTAGGAACTGCATTGACTGTTTGGTTGTTTGTTTTCCTTGACAATAGTAAACTTATTTTTAATCTCATGTTTTGTTTACTTTGTTTTCGTGGTGTTTCTTTTCCAGACTTGCAGTTTTGTGAGAAGGTTTTGGTATTTCGTGATTTTCACTATTTTCGTCGTAAGACTCATAATATTTTTAGTAAAATTTTTTTGGCCATAAAGCTGGATCTACAAGCATTACGTGTAGATTGTTTGGTATATTTACGTGTAGATTGTTTGGTATATTTCTGTGTCTTATTACTGCTTTATTATAATAAAGTCTTCCACAATTTATTTGATGTTATCTAGTCAATGCACCTTTAAATACTGACATTATTTTGGAATCCTAGCTACTATTGTACTTTCACCCTCCACGTTTGATATTAAGATGTTGATTATATTCTCAAGCATTATTGTAAGGTGGAGGCTAACCATACCCCCAAACCCACTTTCTATACCCAATTTTCTGCATTGAGACATTATACTTTGTGTTGTACAGTGTAGAAAATGAGGTTTAGAGAGTGGATTTTGGGGTATAGTTAGCCCTGTCCTCATTGTAATTGAAACTAACTCTAATGTTAGTTACATAACTTTTAATTATTAAACTTTCAAATATAGATCATTTGGGTCGAACAGATGGAGTACAACACTAACGAATGGAGTACAACACTACTCAATAACTATGTTGTGGAAATATTAATATAAATTTAGGTAAAAACTTAAGAAAGACTGTCTTATGGATATTTTTTAGGGAGAAGTTCAGGTCGGTCTACTTTATACAATATTTAACCTCAACAGTCCTTTATCTTTTAATTTAATCGCTAAAGGATATTTTTATGGGCATATCATTTTGATTTGTGTGACACTCCCCTAAAGTATTCATAATTTTATATATTTGGGAGTATGCAATTGTGAAAGATAAAGGTCAATACTTGGTTATCTTTTTGGAGAGAATTTTCTTGATATTTATGGAGAACCAAGTGAAAAAAAGAGACCAACGAGTTCTAGCTCAATTGGTACTGTTCACTTTTCATAACAGATAGGTCTGGTATTCAAGTCCCACTAGAGACACCATGAACTTTACAACTTTCAATAGAAAGGTCGGGTATTCAAGCCTTGTCAAAGACAATGTTGTTGTTCAAGCCTTACCCAAAGACATTATCTATTGAATCGAATTGTCAGATTAATCAAACTCATGTATTTAAAATCTCATCAGAGATACCATTTGTTATAGTCACGCGAAAAACATCATATATCTATAATTGTAGCCTTTCAAGGCCTTAAAATAAAATAAAGTGAAAAAAGAGAGAAAGAAAGAGTGCAAAGGGGTGGGGAGTTAAATGTTATGATGATCAAGCATTGGGAATTAAGGTGTTTTGTATGTCATTGAGACTTTTGTGCATGGATTTCTCATATCTTGTTGATTTGTCACACTTCATATTTCCTTTGCCTTACCATTACCCATGGTCCCATTTCACCCTTGCAAGACCCTTTGATTTTTGCATGAATTCATATCTTAGTGATGGAGATTTGATATGTGAGCAAGCTTATGATAATGACATGTTTTGCTTTGATGATGAGTGGTTTGATACACATTACCTTTCAAACACTAAAGAGTGAATGAGTGTTTTCCTCGGTGAGGTGTTTAATTTTGTCACGTTGAATATTCTTGAAATTGTTGGGCATTGATGGGGCAAATAAGTTTTTCTTGAAAATAAATGAAGTCATGATCACTTGCTCTTTGAGTGTTGTTCGTTTTCTCTTAACAACAATTGCAAGTTTAATTTTTATGAAGATTGTTGATTCAAGCATGCGTGGCTAAGGTTCTTTTTTTTTTCCTGATTATGTGGGTTTCCAGGGATGCGCCCGCGCCCCACGCCCCACGCGCCCTTTTTTAGGGGTGTGCGGCGTGCGGAACGAACACCAAGCTTTTCATTCCACCCTCCCTTGTTTAGGGGAAGACAAAATTAAAAATGCAGAAAGGGTGTTGTCAAAAAGCGCGTTGAATATGCATCGGTCACTGAGTGAGTTTTGGTCAATTATGAGGGCTTTGGATTTCTCCGTATCTCACCCTCCCTTGTTTAGGGGAAGACAAGACACAGAAAATGCATCACCCTTTTCATTCTCATCGTCCCTTGTTTAGGGGAAAACGGAAAATTGCAAAAAAAGGATGTTGCGAAAGCGCGTGGGAACATGCCCTGCCTCACTATGGACTTTTCGAAAATTGCCTTAAGGCCTATTCTGGATCGTTATGAGTGCATTGGCTTTCCATGTATCATTCTCCCTTGTTTAGGGGAAAACAAGATACAGAAAATGCATCACTCTTTTCATTCCCATCGTCCCTTGTTTAGGGGAAAACAGAAAAGTGCAATAAAAGGATGTTGCGGGCCTCACTGGGATCCAAAATGTTTTGACAGAGTCGCCATCTTTATTTTAAGGAGAAACAAAGAAAAACCAAAAATAAATCAGAGTTTGTAAAAAGGGTTCGGAGGCTAAGTTACGAGTTGGGAAGGTGCTAGGCACCCAACTCGCTCTTTCGGTCTCAAAACAATTTTTGGCTAAAGTATGCTTTTATTGTATTTTTCTAGCAAATAACTAAAGCATTAAAAGAAACAGATATATCAATGTCTACATTATTTACGGACTTGCAGCCACCTCATTCAAGTAATTATAAATACATTTAAAAATATTTGGCCAAAATAATGGCTCTTTTTAATGCTATTTCTACATAGATCCGGGCAGCATAACAACTTATATTTTTTACGTTGGGCCGGATGAAAATAACATTTTTTTATAAAGAAACTCCTAAAGGTTTACTTTTAAGAGCGTTAGGTGCGCTCGCTTTGTCCTTCCGGGAGAGAGAGCCTTTTTGCTGTTGCTGCGGTTCGGGCAGAATAACTGCTTCAGAAAGTTGCTTCTGGGCACCGTAACATAGGCAGAGCAACTGCTTGCGTTTTTACCGTTGTTTGCTTGCTGCTGACGGAAATCAGGTAGAACAACTGCTTGCTTTTGGCGGATTTGGCCTTTGGATTTGAGCAGGACAACTGCTTTTTTTGGGATTTTTGGACCGGGGGAATAGGGTGGAAACCTAGCTGGAAGGCTAAGGGTCACTTTGACCGGTTGATTTTGTGTTTGGAGGAGATTTGACAGAGCTTCGAGGCTTATAGGAGGAGGGGAACTCGCAGTGCTCTCACTGCGTAAACTTTTAGTGGCGTGTTACTGCGTATTTGGTGTGTGAATTTCTGAAGCCGGAGCCTTCTATTTATAGGCTAAAGGAGGGATTCCTTCGTCATTAAGATTTTCTTTCTGAGCTTCGTTGGCTTGTACTGCGCGCTGAGAGAATTGTACCGAAAGCAAAAAGCTACAGTGCACTAGCACTATTTGGGCGCCGCCTACATTGGAAGTGGGCACGGCGCCAAGAGGCAGTAGGAGCGGTGCTAGGTACTTTTTTTATTTCACTTTTGACGCTTTGGCCCCCTGCAATCCACTGTTTATGCATCCTTCTTTTCTTTTGCATCATTTTCATTTTAAACCCTGTAACTTGACATCCGTTAGTCCTTTTAACAGTTCTTGATATTTCATGTCATGTTACATACCAGGGGTACGAAATTGAGGTGTCTACAGAGCTCCTCAACGATGGAGTTTACGGGTAACCCGTAGGTTACTGAGTAAACGAACATCGTTGATAAGAAATAGACTCCCAATTTCGTGCAATTATAATGGGGAGAGATGCAAATGTGGCAGTTTATAGATGCAACAGTTTATAATGTAGTAGCTCCAAATCTCACATACCCTAAACATATTTAGTTAGTTATAGCAGGTTATCGTAGTTTTTAAGCAGATATGCAATTTAAGTGCTCTGATGGTCGGACCTACCGAAGTAGGCTGTCTACGTATCCCTTAATGAAAGGAATCAGACCAAACGTAGTTCGACCCGATGCAAACAAACAACAGTTATGAGGAAAGATTGTTGCAATATTCATTACAACCTGGGGAAAATAACGCACATCAAAATGCAATATACATTGCATTACAACAAACCCAGTTGCAATATTCATTTCACCACCACAAACCCAGATGCAATATTCATTGCATCACCGCGAGCCAATGCAATATTCATTGCATTGCCACAAACCAAGATGCAATATTCATTGCATTGCAAACGCACATGCAATATTCATTGCATTGCAAAGACTGGATGCAATATTCATTGCATCACCGGAAACGCAGATGCAATATTCATTGCATCGCTAGGAAGCTAACGTGAAGGCTGGATGCAATATTCATTGCATCACTAGGAACCAAGATGCAATATTCATTGCATCGCTAGGAAGCTAACGCGAAGGCTAGATGCAATATTCATTGCATCGCAACGCTAGAGGCGATATCCATCGCATTATCAGAAAGACGGATGCAATATTCATTGCATCACAACGCTGGATGCGATATCCATTGCATTATCAGAAAGACAGATGCAATATTCATTGCATCGCAACGCTAGATGCGATATCCATCGCATTATCAAGAAGGTGGATGCAATATTCATTGCATCGCAACTCTAGATGCGATATCCATCGCATTATCAGAAAGACAGATGCAATATTCATTGCATCGCAACGCTAGATGCGATATCCATTGCATTATCAGAAAGACTGATGCAATATTCATTGCATTGCAACGCTAGATGCGATATCCATCGCATTATAAGAAAGACAGATGCAATATTCATTGCATCGCAACGCTAGATGCGATATCCATCGCATTATCACGAAACTTGCAAGAAACCTGATGCAATATTCATTGCATTTTCACGAAACTTGATGCGAGATCCAATGCAATATGCACTGCTTTTGCTGCTGCTTTTCTTTCGTCTTTGCTTTTGCTGCACTTTTGCTTTTGTTGCTGCATTTTTGTTTTGCATATGCTGCTGCTTTTGCTTTGCTTATGTTGTTGCTTTTTTTGTTGCGTTTATGCTACTGCAGGCGTCTTGCTGGGGATTTGAATGATATAATTTCTATTTTCCCTCCCCTTTTTGCGGTAATTTTGCTGGGGATACGAGATTTTCTTTGACTTTGGATGGATGGCGCGTTTTGCCCAACATAGGCAAAATGATGCAACTTTAAAACGGGTTTTCCCCAACATAGGGAAAGCGATGTTGCTTTTCAAAATGAGCTTTCCCCGGCATAGGGAAAGCGATGCTGCTTTTTTAAGATGGGCTTTCCCCACCATAGGGAAAGCGATGCTACTTTTTTAAGATGAGCTTTTCCCAGCATAGGGAAAGCAATGCTGTTTTTGAAAACGGGCTTTTCCCAGATAGGAAAGCAATGTCTTTTTTTGAAAGCGGGTTTTTCCTCAAGATTTTTGAAAAGCGAGCTTCCGCTTTTTGAAAACGGGCTTTTCCCAACATAGGGAATGTGATGCTGTTTTTGAAAACGGGCTTCCCCCAGCATAGGGAAAGCAATATTGTTGTTGAAAACGGGTTTTCCCTAGCATAGGGAAAGTGATGGAACCTTTTAAAACAAGCTTTTCCTAGCATAGGGAAAAAATGTTAGTTTTTAAAAAGTGCTTTCCCCAGCATAGGGAAAGCGATGCTGCTTTTTTTAAGATGGGCTTTCCCCAGCATAGGGAAAGTGATGCTACTTTTTTAAAATGAGCTTTCCCCAACATAGGGAAAGCGATGCTGTTTTTGAAAACGAGCTTTCCCCAGCATTAGGGGAAAACCGGCTTTTCGCGCAGCTGAGTCACCCAAGCGATGCAGATTTTTTTAATGTGCTTATCCCAGTATAGGGAAGCGATGCTGATTTTTTTTAAATGTGCTTATCCCAGCATAGGAGAAGCGATGATTATGAAGCGTTGTGGCAGAATGGTGTCGATGATCGACTTGTGTAGCTTTTGATGATGCTGCTAAGGATCTTTGGGAGGTGGACCTTGGCGAGATGCTGGTAGAACATTTATATTTTTCAAGAGCCGATGTGGCAGAAGACCTGATAAGATACAGTAAAAGGATGCAAACAAAAGATGCAAGCATGCGAATGAAACTCTTTTTTTTTCTTAAAAAAATGACGTTTAAATGTGTATGCGTATCATCCGTTTCTCAAACATGTTAAGACAAGATAAACCAAAGTGATGGAAATGTAATATAAAGGCTTGAGATATGGTTTCTGATTGGCTTTGAAGTGTTATGAGTATATGAGTTGATAGTGGTATTTGAGATGGAGGTGGGTGAAGTTTAGGGTTATTTTTCAGTCTTTTGTCTAGTGCATCATTCAAAAAAGGAATTCAATCAGAAGATCAGTAAATCCTACTAATTGATGCCTCTGAGGGACCACTTTTTTTTTCTTTCTTTTTTTTTTTTTTTTATAAAATGCATAGGCCCCTTTCTTCTTCTTTTTTTGTTGACCTCTCTGAGCAATTTGGGAGAGTGCTTGAAGAGATATCCGTCTTCTCTCTCTTGAGATAAAAAGGTGGTCACTCTTGATGGATGTATATATATAAGGGTGAAGCAGCCCTAGTTTTGGGAAGTTGGATTTTTGGGATGGTTAGGTTTTGGTGTATGGTGGTAGCCCCTAGTGTGCCATTTAATAGCCTAGTCGCAATGGGTCGAAGATGACCTTTTACCAAGACAGAAGGTTGCTTTATCGAACTTATATTTTTAATGATTTGTGGGTCCATATTTCGAAATAACTCATTATCAACCCGTGTAGTTTTATCATGTTTTTACATGAGTTGATTCATCATTTTTTTTATAGCATATATTTCGGCGATAGATGGTGCTCAAAGATCAAGAAGAAGACTCGACAAGCTGATATAGGAGAAGAAAGAATTTACTAGACTCAAATATAGATAAATACTTTTGGAAAGCTTGATTTGAGGACTTGGTTGGATTTTTCAAATAACGGAGACCAAATAAATTTGTTAGCATACTCTGCAAGGATGGGCTGTAGGCATCAATATGGTCAAAAGAGACATCCCTGGGGTTTGAAAGCCCCTAGTCCTGAATTGTTGCGTATGATCCTTGAGTTGCCTAGCTTTTCTAGATTTTTTGGCTTTCCAGACTTTTCTGCTTTCTTGCCTTCTTGACTTTCCCAACTTTCCTTTCTTCCTTGGCTCACTATCGGTCTCTTTTTTTTAATTGTTTTTATTTTTTGTTTTATTTTGTTTATTCTTTTTTTTAAGAAGTGGTAGACCTTGACATCTTGAAGTAGGACTTATTGATTTTTTTTTTGAAGTCGAGAGTGAACGATGCACTTATCAACTGATGATGCGGTTAAGAAGGAAGATGAATTTGGAGATGACAATTGAGAATAACGGTGAGAGGATTTCCTGTCTTTTCATGTTTTGGGAAACAAAAAGAAAACACATAGAAAATACATTTTTTTAAAAAGAGTAAATCAAAGCATTTGACCGAACCCGAAGGCTGCCTACGTTCCTCATTTCGAGGCTCAGGTCATCGTAGTTATTCTCTATCAGAGAAATTTTCATTTTGTTAATCTTCTTTTTTGTTTTTTGTTTTTGACTTTTCAATTTAAAAGAATAGAGATTTTTTTGTTTAGAGAGAACGATTTTTTTAAAATGATCATCATTTTTTTGCGAAAAGAAACGATTATATTGTTTTTTTAAAAGGAAAAGAGAACTAAGTATTACACATGACTTTTTATTAGAAAACTCTTTTTTTTTTTTTTTGGCTTTTGCGATCCTCATAATGAGATGTGACGATTACGTACCTCCAGACAATCCTCTCAGGAGGAGAGTAAATGATAAATAACCAATTTGTTTTTTATTTTTCAGCCCCTGCAAAATTGTTAGTGGTACCAAAGAAAAACAACAAAGATCCTAATATGTATAAACACAATACAAGATTTAAAGGAAAGAAAACATTTTTTTTTTTTTTTTGATGATTTTTTTTTTGAAAGGTAGAGCAACAGCCAATATGAAAAATTGGTGCACCAAACGATAAAAATAGACGATCCAACGGATAAAATAAACCCAACATCAAACAAAATTGTTCAAAACAGGGAACGGACCACGTAGGAGGAGGCCCGGCGCCACCCATAGTTAATGTAGGCGCCTAGCCAAAGCAAAATGTGAATGTTCAGTTTATTACTTTTGACATTTTAATCTTTCAACTTTTTCCCCTTTAACATTTAGACCCCTCCTTGTTTCCTTCTTGTCTTTTATCCCCATTTTATTGTTTGTTTTTTTTGTCTAATTTTTTTGTTGAGCATTTTTTTGAAAAACGAAATTATTATATATATATATATATATATATATATATATATATATATATATATATATATATATAGAAACCCCCTTTTTTTTAAGACGATTTTTTTTTTCTTTTGCTTTGAGAAAATGAGTTTTTTTTTTACTTTTTTTTAAAAAGAGATGAATTCCTTTATTAAAAAAAATTTAGACAACGAATTTCTTTACCCCTTTTTTTAAAAACTCTTTTTTTTTCTCTTTATTTCGGAAAAAGGAATTTTTTTTCTTAAAAAAACTCCTTTTTTTAAATCTTTTTTTTTATTTCTGAAAAATAATTTTTTTTCTTTTTTTTTTTGTAATTGTTTAATATAGTATATTCCTTTCAGACGCAAAAGTTATATTCCTCTAATCAGAATCTAACTCAAATCTTTATTATTTTTCCCACAATATATTTCCATACTTGTACGTATCTATATCAATTACAAGCACGAATCAGTCAACAACATTCCTATTTAGTGATAATATAGTAGTAACATTAACAACTTTCTTAATATATTTCTCAATGAAAAACTATATAAACATCTTAATAGTATTGCAGAAGCAAAATCAATTAAAAGTTCATAAAAAAATGGCCTCTCATTCTTTCTGCAACTCATCCATCTTTCTTTGTTTTTCTTCTTCTGATATCTCTATGTAGCACCCTCACATTCTGTCAAAATGATTTGATTATTGATACATGCAAGCAAGCTCGCAGTCCTTCTCTATGTTTCAAGTCCTTCACATCTGATTCTCGATCTTCCGAAGCTTGATCTTCCAACCCTTGGCTTCATTGCAATCAAGAAAGCGCAAGCCAGTGCTATATCTTCCATAAACTTAATCAAATCTCTTGCGAAACCCATCAGGAGTATTCCCACAATCAAAGAAATTTACGAGACGTGTTCAGAGATTTACAGTGATGCCCTTGATAACCTTGATTCGACGAAGAAGTTTTTGGAGTCTCAAGATTTCCATAGCTTAAATTCGTTTGCCTCTGCTGTCATAACTGATGCTGATACTTGTGATCAGGGGTTTGAAGAAAGGATAGTCCATGAGCCACCCAAGCTTATGCACGCTGGTCATGAGTTGGAAGATCTTGCCGATGTTATTTTAGTTATCTCCAAGAAATTGACGGGAGAAAATAACTTTTAAACTTAATGATTTAACGTAGTCTATATTTTTTTTCTTTTTCTTTTTGGTTTAACGTAGTTTAAAGTTTTTATCTTGATTGTTTTTTGTTGATGTTATATACTATAAATCATTTTGGAGCATTCAATTATTTTTCTCCCTCCCTTCTTAAATAATTGTTCTTGGTCTGACTTTTTAACTACTATGAGTATGTTCGACAATCGGGTACGTTCGATTTGGGTCGGGTTGGAATGAGTAATAGGTTGAAACGAATTGAAACCCGTTAGAATTCAAATATCAAGCAGGTCGTGTTGACATTGATTTTATAGTAAAAAAAGTTGTGGGCCAAAATGGGTAACATGTTTGACTCGCTTTAACTCGACTCAACCCGTTAATATTTTTGGATAAAAAATGTTAACGGATTGAGCTGAATTAGTGGGCAGGGATGGTTTCATGAATTATGAGTTGTAATTGACAGACCTAAGTCTAAGAGTTACGTGTCTTGTGATTTTGAAAAAAATAAATAAGATTATACTCCCTCTCGTTTTGGGCAAAGAGTCCACTATTCCATTTTGATTTGTTTCACTCAGAGAATCCACTTTAAAAATTATTAATATATAAAAATATCAATTTATTACTAATGAACTATTAAAAGTGTCCTTATTTTTAAAAGTTAGATATTCAAACTTTGTCCGAAACAAAAGTAGTACTAAATTGATTCAAAAAGTTAAACTAGGAAAAGAATTTAGGAATTAGCCTCATGAATTAGTTTTCAGAGATTTCCCGAGTCTGATCTCTAAAAGGAAACATAGGGTTGTAATATAAGCTACAATTGTAGGGTTGTTCATATTATTTACCCCTTAGCCAATTCAATATATAATAACAACAAAAATAAAATACTCCTTTCGTTTTAAATAAATAATCAATTGTATTATTTTTGGATGTCCTATTTTTCTCAATTGAATTTATAGTTGTATCCTTTTTTGGTTAAAAAACAACGGTAAGTAGTTACCATATTTAAATACTTTCAAAAGGCTCTCAAAAGTCCTTGTTTAAGTTTGACTAAATCTTTGGTAAGATCATTCTTTTAAATAAAGAAACTAATTTTGGAAACTAGTGTTTGGTAACATTTTTATTTCTTTTTTTTTTTTTTTGTTTCACATGTTTCTGTTTCACTTTGTTTTTATTTCTTTTTTATTTTCGACAAGAAACAAAAACAAGTTTGATAGCCGTTTCTATTTCTATTATGAAAAAGAAACAAAAGCTAATCATTTTTTACAAATATTTTTATTTCCTTTCACAAAGTTATATTCTTTTTCAAAAAAATTAACACATTACAACTTTGATAATAATATATTATATCCAATTCGAACGGGTAGAATAATAATTCACATAATTTCATCTACTATTAAACAAAATGTGGATAAGCAACTTCTCATCCGTTGGGTTGGGTTGGAACGGGTGATTGCTCGAAACTTATTAGAACCCGAATATCAAACTGATTTAAACGGGACAACTCGTCTTAATCCAGATTTTCTCCAAAAATTTCATAATTTTATAGAGTACAAGCTATCGGGTCAAAATGGGTAATGGATTCGACCCGTTAATATTTTTTTTGGTCAAAACAGGTTACTCGTGCAATCCAAAAATATTAATGGGTTTGGTTTGGTCGGGTGGGTTAACGGGTTCAGGATTGTAATTGTTAGGCCTAATACACACACACACACACACACACACATACACACACACATACACACACACACACATATATATATCAAAGTTCGAAGGCTAGACCTCATTTAAGTTGACCGACCTTGACTCTTCTAAGTTTCGAAAAAGAATCATTTCTCTTAAAAACGAAATGATTTTTTTTCATTTCTAAATTTTGAGGAATAATGAGAAACGTTTCTAATTTATCAGAAATATAAATGATTGTCAAACGTATTTCTATTTCTATTTTTCACAAAAAATTAGAAATCGAAACAAAAATATTAGTAACGAAATGGTTACCAAATAAGCCTAAATATCTTATTTCTAATCTTGTGTTTCCTTGAAAATTTTGATTTCTTTATTGTTTTAGGACTTCCAACACGAGTATACATACAAGTGCAGATCATACAGAATAGATAAACCTTCAGAGACTTAGAGAGATATGTTGCAAAGAGAGAGAAAGATGAGAGCTTACTTGGAGTATTCGTTGCAACTATAAATGCAGTAACTATTAGTCCCAAAGGGCACAATAATAAGCTAGAAGGGGGGGGGTTGAATAGCTTATTAGACACTTAAAAACTTTTCGTATTAGTTCCTGAAACAAGCACTTACAATCTATTAAGGAGATTGAAGTAGCGGAAGTCTTGTAAGGAAAACAGTTTAGGTCTGCCGGTGAAGGACTACCGGTAGACTTGACTGAATACTCAAGTCTACTGTTGAAGTGATAAGTTAAAGAAATATGAAACAGTTCAAAGCAGTAATCAACAGAAATGAAAAAACACAAGTATTTTGAGATGGTTCGCACTATAAAGAGTGTTACGTCCACCACCTAGGCAGTCAACCTTGGATTTGAAATGTGCACTATATTTTTCACTAGTTCTATTACAAAGAATATATCCAATGGATCCTGTACAAAATATTTGACTTGTGTTTGGGGGTTTGTGAATTGAATATCTAGATAAACAAGATATTCAATTGAACAGAAGAATAGTTAAAGAACAACAATAAGAAGTTTAAGATAAGTGTTGATGCAGATCTTCTTGATTGTTGTCGAGGACTTCTTGATCAGTTTACAATCTCTTGAATGCACTGAGTATAAAGACTTTATGTTGTTGGAGAATTTCAGAGCATTGTTTTCTTCAATCTTTAATGACAGTATTTATAGCTGGAGCATTCTTGAGATCCGTTCGAGAAGACAAAGTGTAACAGCTCTATTAGGTTGAATGCATTAAATGCATGGAGCTGTCTTGTAGATTTCATCTTCACGCATTCTCGAAAGCGTGGAATGGTGCGAGTTGTTGCAGCAAGCGGCGAGGTAAGAAAGTCGAGTTGCGCCCCGCAATAGTTGGTACGCATCATAAGAGACGCCTGCTCACCATCGCTCGTAAGGCGAAAGTCTTCTTGCTTTTTGGAAAGCCGGTCGCATGTCAGAAGTCGTGGAATGTTCTAATTCAAATTCAAACTGATAAAGGATGAATTTAATTAATCCACTAAGACTTGGTGACTGGACACGTCATGCTTGAACGCGTGCAGACAAGGTCTGCCACTAGATGCTGAAAGATGTCTTCTGGTGAAGCTTTGCTGAAGTCTTCCGTTGAACCTGTGAAGCCTATAAAAAACTATTATATGGCAAAGTTCTATACACAGTTGCCACGCTAATTGATACGCAGCCCAATTATCTACTAATGTATAAAACGAATGTAATGTATGAATAGATGTAAATCAAAATACAAATGAGAAACAACAATCTCCTCCTATTTGCATTTGGTCATCATTACTTACAAGTGAGGGCTATAAACAACTATATGATAGATAATAGCATGTCAAAAGTATTATAGATTTATAACGGTAGACATGCCTCTATCAAACAGAAGAACACCTCAAGTGTAAAATATAATCTAAGTGCTTACAACAAAAGAGAAGTAAAGAACAACACACGGATTAGTTTAAAACAGTTCAAATAGATTTAAACTGAATGTTTAAATTCTAAGCAGATATATGAATTGAAATAGCAAGAATTTAAACAGTAGAAAATTTTTGAAAGACAATAATTTTCTGTATTCAAACAAGAAGTTTAAGTTTATAGAGTTTTCAAAAAAAACTAAGATAGATACAAAGGTTAAGTGAGAAAAAGATACAAAACTACCACGGTCTTTTCCATTTGCCTTTGTCTGCTGCTTCCTTTACTCTTCTCTGCCTTTCAAGTTCTTCAGCTCTTTTGACGTACTCTTCATAGGAAGATGTAAGAGGTCTTGTGGAGCGAGAACGGTAGTCCACTTCTTCACGTGGATGGTTGTTCTCTTCCATTAGAGTCTTATTGATAGACCACATTTGTCTGTCCTCCGTGATGTCCTGATCACGTTCACGTTCAATATTTAGCATATCGTGAGACCGGTTGAGAGCCATTTTGTTGAGCTCGAGAATATGCGGGCGGTCATGGCCGAGATGGAGAGTGATGGTGTGGAAGAGCTGGTAGAACAGAGTGGAGCAGAGCCGTAGGCATTCCGTGCATTGAGCTTCCAAGTTGATCTTGACATCTGTGAACTCGTGTTTCATCTGTCCAAACCTTGTCCACACATCGTCTTGGAACTGTCATAGGAGGGCATCATTTATATCTATTGCCTTAGACGTGGCAGTGGCAAGTTCAGCGGTAGCTATGGAGATGCTGGTGAGTTCTCCTAGTCTGTCGTAAATTGCGTCCAAGCGGGCCAAAATCTCATAGTTGGCCGGTTGAGATGGAGAAGGGTCCAGGACAATATGGATACGTTCACTGCCGGCAGAAGAGGTGGCTTCGGCAGAGGCTGTGGGTCGGAAGGGCTGCTGGAGAGGTGGAGTAGCAGAGTTGGTTGAGGTTGAGTCTCGAGAAGGGAAGGTATGGGTAGAAGAGGAGTTGGTTTTTGGGGGAGAAAGGAGAGGGGTTGGTGGCTGGTCTAGTTCAATGTCAGCGTCGGAGTTGTCACTGAGCATTGAAGGTTCAGGTAGAGGGTCGGTAGAGTACCAGAAGGAGGGGGCAGGGTAAAAAAAGGATTTGGGTTTCATTAGGGTAGGTTGGGATGAAGGTTGGGGAAAGAGATCTGCTACCGATGACAGTTCAAATAAGAACTTCGAGGTAGCAGAGTCTAGGGGTTTAATGGGTGTGGTTTGGGTTCGTTCGGATGGTGTAGTTTGGTCGGTTGGGTTACGAGAGGGTGTGGCAGGGGTATATGGGTTGGGTGAGTAGTTGAAGGGTGAAAGAGGAGGTGGAGAGGGTGTTCTGGTAGGCTCCTCCTGGGTGTGAGGCTCCTCCTGAGGGATAGGCTCCTCCGAAGGGGTTGATTCCCTCTGAGTAGATGACTCAGTGGGATGGGGTTGTGAAGCGGTAGAGGGTTGGGTGCCAGCAGACTTATTTTTTTGCCTTAGCAACTAAGTAGTCGATTCAGTTGCTTCATCGGCAGAGATAGCAATGTCTGCTGGTGGCTCGGTCGGAAGACCTTTACGTAGTCGCCTACGTTTACGTTTCGGTGAAGGTGAGGGTTGGTCGGAAGATGGTTTACATTTGGGTTTGGGAGAGGGCTGTGAAGTGGAGGTTGGTGGTTCGGGGTAAGAAGGTTGGGGAGATGAAGGCTTTTCAGCAGCTGCAGAGGAGTTGCCAGCAGACTTGTCACATCTGCCGGCCTTCAGCTCTTTCCTTATCCACTTTGCTTGAAGCTTTTCAGCCTCTTCTTCCACCCTTGCCTTCTTGGCCTTGGCCGCTTCCTTTTTCTTCAACAACTGCTCAGACTTTTCAGCCAGATCCCTTGTTTTCCGGTGAATGTCTTGAGTAATGCTGGTCCTGAATTTGTCTGCTGCAGTGCGATATCCCTTGCTAGCAGCATCATACGCGTTCATGTTGAAACGCGTGACGACCATTGGTGAAGGCTTGGCAACTTTGTCAAGTGAAATGTTAGGAAGACCTCGTTGCTGCCTTCGTTTTTTCTCGTAGTCGGCATACTTCTTGAAGAAGGTGGTCGTCATCTGTTTGTCCTTGCCCATAGTAATGAGCTCATCTTCCTTAACGAAAGAGTTGATTTCTGCAGTGTCCCGTAGAAGGACATTAATGAGCCTGATAAAAGGCCGTTTGTAGTTATGGTTGTCCTTCACTTTCTCAAGGTAGTGCCTTAGCTCGTTGTAGATGATGGTGACGTAGCTGAGTTGAGTCTGCAAGAAGACGACACTCATGAGATTGAGTTGTTAGGTAGTGAACATGTCGTGGGCCCCGTTCTTGAATAGAAGACCCTTGTCAAGTAGGTGGCTTGTGCAATAAACGTCCAGAGGGAAGAGGTTCCTCAGCATTTTGCCATGAGGTTCGCTCGGAGAGTTGATTCCCCTCATTCCTTCCCAGGCATGGTCAGCCTCAGCAATGGATAACTCAAAGTTTCCACCATAGCGAACTCCAATGATTCTGGAAATCATTTTGGCAGAGACAGAGATAGGTCGTCCTCGAATCCATCCACACATTACAGATGGAGTCTTGGGGTCGATGACCATTCTTTGGTAGAATTCCTCAGCGAGGAGGATATTGTAGTCGTCGTCGTGTAGGCAGAAGAGCGGTAGAATCCCCAACTCGTTCAAATCTTCACAAGCTTTGACTCCGGCGGTGAATGTGCAGATAGTTTTGAGGTCTATGCACATGCCGGGTAGCTACAGCTTCGGGTCCAATGCCACAATGACGTCGTGAGGGAAAGGAAATGGAGGGTATCCTGGTAAGTTGATGTTAAGACCAGGTGGGATGACCTTCTCTGGGTCAAACTCCTTCATGTTGTCGCTCTTTGACTTTGTAGAAGTTTTCACCTACAAAAACAAATTTGGAAATTAGGGCTTTCGACTTTACAAAACACACTATCAAAGATTTCATTTTTGAGAAAATAAATTGAAATTTCCGATGAAAATATTGAAACCCTTGAATGTTTTGGATAGATAAACCAGAGAAACATTAACAGATGATTTCTAAAAGAAATGAGTGCACAAAGCACAGAGAAAACTGTTAGTTTCAAGGTTTTGAAAAACAACAATGGCGAAACCGTCCAGATACGCAAAGCGTCTATTCAGATTCCAGAAAAAAATAACTCAACAGAGGAAATACTAAACAAAAATCAATGGATAGTAAACCAGAGAGTAGAGAAGAGCTTACCATTGTCGCTGTAGAGAAGAAGAAGCGAAGAATAATCGGGATAGAGAAGGAGCAATTGCAGAGAGAAAGAGGAGGGTTTGAGTAGATAGAGAGATATAAGAAAGAGAGGTTTCGTAAAGTGTTGGAAAGGGCGGTTCAAAGTCTATTTAAAGGAGGAAAAACTCTTTTAGCGAAAAAGTTGTAACTTAAGATATTTTCAAAGTACTACAAATTTTGACTTTTAACCCCTTTTCCTTTTAGAAGCCTTTTCTCGCTTTAATAGACTAAATAGTAGAAGTACTAACCTGGTGAAAGCGAATAGCTAAAGTCTACCGTTAGAAGGAAAATAAAGTCTGCCGGTTAGTAGTAATTTAAGTCTACCGGCATGAAAGAAAAACTTGAAATTTGAAATTAAGCAGTAGGATCAATCATACCAAGATTTCTCCTTAAATAAGAAAACCTGGTTGCATCCAGTGGCTTGGTGAGAATGTCAGCCAATTGATGTTCAGTTGGAACGTATTCTAGACTGATGTTACCTTTCTCCACATGATCTTTGAGGAAATGATAACGGATATCAATGTGCTTTGTCTTTGAGTGCATCACTGGATTCTTGGAGACTGAAATTGATGAAGTGTGTTCACACATGATTGGACAATTTGCAGTCTTAATGTTGTAGTCCACTAGTTACTGCTTCATCCATAGTAGTTGAGAGCAACAACTGTTGGCAGCAATGTATTATGCCTCTGTGGTTGAGTTTGCAACCGATCCTTGCTTCTTGCATGACCATGAAACAAGCCTATTTCCAATAAAATGACAAGTCCCACTGGTGCTTCTTCTGCTCACTTTGCAGGTTGCATAATCTGCATCTGAGTACCCAACTAGATCGAAGTTGTTGCGTTTTGAATACCAGATAGCTAGATTTTTAGTTGTTGAAACATATATGATGATACGTTTGGCAGCAAGCAGTGGCGGATCCAGAGATAAACTTCAGCGGTGTCACAAATTAGTATTATTACATAATTTTTTTGGAAATTACAATTGTCCCCTACGCGTTTTCATACGTTGAAAACGTTGAATTACATTGTCATCTGTAACACTCATTAACAAGTCATTTTCAATAAAACATACAAGAGAATCATTTAAAAATTGATCGGACATTCGATTTCGTAAATCCGTCTTGACAATATTCATTACGGAGAAGCATCTTTCCACGCTTGCTGTAGCTACTGGTAAAATCAATGCTAACTTCAAAATTCGATACAACAGCGGGTACGGCAAGTATTTGTTTGCTTGTACTAGCAATGCAGATAACTCATCAAACCCGTTCAATTGACTGAATCTGTCGTCTAATCGCACATCAATAATATATGTCTCTAGTTGATTCTGAAGAGTCATACATTCATATATAGAAAAGTCATGAGGATAAAACTGAGCCATTCTTGTCAATGATGTAACACTAAAATTAGCAAAACCTTTAATTGGACTCAAACTAGCAACACAAAGAAGCAACTCAGAATTGACCTCATTGAACCGATCATTAAGCTCCAAAAGCTGCTGGTCCATAATGGCATCAAAACATTCCACACGATAATGAAATTAGTTAGAAATGTTTGTTTTATGCAGAGGATTGCAAGGATTAACATAGTCATCATTCATGTTTAAGGAATCAATCTCATGCTCATTGCAAAATGCACTGATTTTACCTAGAAGAGATTCCCATCCATTACCTCTTTCTGTTTGCAATCGCATCCTAGTTACTTTAACAAGTGTCATAGCATTCAAAATATCTTCATCTTTCCTTTTCAAAGCTAATGACAAATCATTTGTGAACCCCAATATAAGCAACATCAATTGCAAATTAAAGACAAAATCAAATGATCGCAAATATCTCAATAGACCAGATGCTTGAGCTCTTTTCGTTGTGTCAGGAACATCACATGAAACAACTTCAAGAACTTCACGAATAGAAGAAAACTAATTAACTAAGTTCAACAATGACTTATGATGAGATCCCCAACGTGTATCGGCAACCCTCTGAAGACTTAACTCTTGATTTAATCATGTTCCTGTCTCAATGACACCACTCTTGATTCCTTCCGCCACTTTTTCTGCTTGTTTCTGTTGAATCATATCTTTACGCTTACAAGAACCTCTAACAACATTCATTAAGGTGCAAATCATGCTAAAAAAGTCTACAATAACAACATGTTTTCTAGCCACAGCAACAAGAGCTAATTGAAGTTGATGGGCAAAACAATGAACATAATATGCAGACGGATTTTCATTCATAATCAAAGTCTTCAACCCACTGAATTCACCCTTCATATTACTTGCCCCATCATAGCCTTGACCCTGAATTTTCATCAAACTCAAACCCAAATCAACAAACAAATTATCAATAGCAGATTTTAAAGACAAAGCAGAAGTCTCCATCACATGGACTACACAAATAAACCTCTCTTTCACATTCCCACATGAGTCGACAAATCGCAAAACCACACCCATTTGTTATTTATCAGATACATCACTAGATTCATCCACCATCAATGAAAAAAATCATCTTTAAACTCTTCAATTATCTTTTTGACTATTTCTGCAACAAAACAATTAACAATATCCTTTTGAATTCTTGGAGCAACCATTTGGCAATTTAGTTTTGGAGCTTTTTTAGGAACAAGATTATGCATTTTCTCATCACGAATAGTCATATGCTTCATCATTTCAAGAAAATTCCCTCTATTCGAAGAACCTTCACTCTCATCATGACCACGAAAAGCCAACCCTTGGTGCAATAAAATTCTACAAGTTGCAATCGAATCACATAATCGAAATCGATATTCATTTCTTTCAATGTCTAATTGTCTATGAAGACAAACTACAATAGATTGCTCTTGTCTCATTAGATCCTCGCACTTCTTTAATGACAAATTATGGGAACTATTAACTACACCAACATGCAAATCCAACCTATCCTTTTTATTCCAAGCAGAAAAACCTTCATTTACAAATGCCCCACCACCACCTTGATTGGTGACTTGATTACTAAACAAATAACAACACAAGCAATATGCTTTATCTTCTTTCATGCTATACTCTAACAAATTAGCATATTGATCAAACCAATCCGGATTAAAACGGCGCAATTTAGTTCCTATCTTTTTCTGAGGGAAATTATGGCCACGAGGTTGACAATGCCCCTTGAACAGATAAGCTCTTCTAACTTGATCAACTTGGTTTGGGTGAAATTCATGTATCTTTTTCCGTTCTATAGGATTTGAAGGAAGACTATTCACATCAACAAAATCTTTTCTAGTTGAAGTTATGGAAATAGACTCTTGAGTACTAGCAGATGCACCATTAGAAGCACCCAGTTCAACCCCCCTCCTAATAAACTAGTTCCAATTTCTGCCAATTTACGTTTAAAAAATCTCTCCATATTCCCTCAAAAGCAAAACGTCAAACCCTATTAAAAAGACCAAAAGCCTTAAATTAATAGTCATTTATCATATTAATATGTTTCAAAAATTAAATTCATCATAAACTTTAATTCCCAACAATGCGACTCAACGACTTTAACGCAACAAACAAACAAATTCATCAGACTTTAACCTCAAATAGTCAAATTCAAAAATCAAAAGCCCTAATTTCGGATAAATATAAACAATTCCAACAAATTTATCAATTAAACTATCAAATTAGTTAATCAACTAAACAAAATGACAAAAAAAAAAGGTTAATGGTTCCAACAAATTCATCATAGACTTAAGACTTTAATGATTTTGTCAACACTCAAAAGTCAAAAACCCCACAAATGACAAATCCCAATTCAGCAATTCCCACAGCCACATGCCACATGAACAGAAGAAGTGAAGAACCCAAAAAAAATTGCTTCAAAATGACAAAATGAATTCAAATTTCAAAATATTTGGTATTCCTAATTTCGGAATTTCCTATGCAGAAAGCAGAATTGAATTGAAGTGATTAAGTGATGATTAAAGAATTGGAGAAACGGAGAAAGTAAATTACCTAGTCTTCTCACTGCTCACATTGCTCTATGCTTGCCCGTCGCCGACTCGGACTCGCATTGTAGTCGCCGTCGGTGACTACTCCTCTTTGAGACTTTGACTCTTCCAGTCTTCCTCCACCAGCGGCAGTCACTGGCTCACTGCAGTCAGTCCTCCACTCCACCTTCACTTTTAGTTTCAGTTTCAGCCTTTCAGGCTTCCAGCTTCAAGAATCAAGGATCAAGCTCTGCTCTGCTATGCTTCGTTGAGTTCGTTCCCGGCTTCCCACTTTCGTCCGTGTCGACTGTCGCGCAGTCTCCCTCCCATCTTTTCGCCGTTTGATTTTTTGGTTTGTGTTGTGGGAAGTGTGCAAAGTAACCCTAGGGAAAAAAATAGTGAGCGGTGTCACTCTGTAAAACGACGATGTTTTACAGAGTAAAAATTAAAAAAAAAACTGAGAGTTGCACCTGCCCCCAAAGTGATCAACATACATCCGCCCCTGGCAGCAAGCAAATGTGATTCCTTTGGATCTGCCTGAAATCTAGCACAAACACAAACAGAAAACATAATATCAGGTCTACTGGCAGTAAGGTAAAGAAGTGAACCTATGATTCCACGATACTTGGTCATGTTCTCTTGCTTTCCCTTTTCATCTTTGTCAAGATGGCAGTCGGTAGACATTGGAGTCTCAAATCCTTTTGCTGAATCAAGACCAAATTTCTTGATGAGTTCCTTTGCATATTTCGTTTGGCTGTCATACCATCGGAAGTCTGTTGAATCTGCAGTCGTAGAAAGTAGGTGAGCTCTCCCATCATGCTCATTTCGAACTTGCTTTGCATCAGCTTCTCGAATCGTTTGAACAAGCTTTGGTTTGTAGATCCAAAGATGATGTCGTCCACGTAGATTTGTACCATAAGAGAATGACCTTTGTGCTTGAGGATAACAGAGTTGTGTCTATTCTTCCTCTCACGAATCCTTGTTCAATTAAGAATTTGGATAGAGTTCCATACTAAGCTCTGGGAGCTTGTTTTAGGCCGTAGAGTGCTTTCTTGAGTCAGTAGACATGATCCTGCTTGTCTTGAATGACAAAACCTAGAGGATGTTCCACATATACCGTTTCTTGAAGTTAACCATTGAGAAAGGCACTCTTCACATCCATTTGATAAACTTTGAAGTCCATGAACGAAGCATAGGCTAGAAAGAGTCTGATTGCCTCTAATCTAGCAACATGAGCAAATGTTTCGTCGAAGTCAATTCCTTCTTCCTGTCGGTAGCCTTGAGCAACCAATCTAGCTTTGTTTCTGGTGACGTTTCCATCTTCATCTCTCTTGTTCCTAAATACCCACTTGGTGTCAATAACTGGATGGCCAGTCAGTCTTTGAACTAAGCTCCACACTTTACATCTTTCAAACTGGTTCAGCTCTTCTTGCATAGCTTCAATCCAGTAATGGTCTTCAATAGCTTCATCAATCTTCTTTGGCTCGATTTCAGACACGAACTCTGTTCCTCGTACGAACTCTTGAATTGAGATCACCGATGATTTGAGAAATGGGACGATCTCTTGATACAATAACAGTTGGAGGAAGATCACTTCTGGTGGGTTCTTCCCTTAGCGAATCTGGAGAAGGTAGAGAATGAGATTCACCAAAATCAGGTTCAGAAGAGATAGGATCTTCGAAACCTTCATTTTCTGGTGAACAAGATGGGTGAGTGATCTGCAAAGGTGTTTGGGGGTAAAACAGAAGAGATGTGTTCAAGGTCTACAGAAGAGTTGGAGCTGGCACCAGCAGAGTTGAAGTCTGCCGGTGCAGGGTTAACAGAACTGGAGGGGTCTGCAGTTAGAGGATTCTGAGGTGAAGTAGAAGTAGAAGCGTTATTTGTACCTGTCTCAACATCATCAGAATCATCAGCAACATTCAGAGCCTTTCGAGGCTCTATTAAATCATATTCATCAAAAGTAACATGCACAAATTCTAAGATTTTTGAAGAAGTTTTGTTAAATATGTGAAATGCTTTTGAAAGTTTGGAATAGCCCAGAAAAATTCCTTCGTCTGATTTTGAATCAAATTTTCCTCTATATTCTTTTCCATTATATAGAATAAAACATTTACAACCGAAGATTTTGAAAAATCCTATGTTTGGGGCTCTTCCTCTCCATATTTCATATGGAGTTTTGCTATGAAACTTGTTTACCAGGGATCTATTCTGGGTAAAACATGCAGAGTTGACGGCTTCTGCCCATAAGTACTTTGGAAGTTTTCCTTCTGCCAGTCTAGTTCTTGCTGCTTCAATTAGTGTTCTGTTCTTCCGTTCAGCTACACCATTTTGTTAAGGAGTTCCGGCAGCAGAGAAGTTGTGGTCATCACAATATCTTTCTACACCGTTGTTCTTGAATTCAGTGTCGTTGTCTGATCTGATGTCACTAATGTCTTCAAGCTTTTGGGTTTGAAGTCTTCTGAAAAAAGAGCGGTGACCAAATCATATGTCTCATCTTTTGAAGTCATTATTTCGATCCAGGTGAACCTATAGTAGTCATCAACTGCTATAAGTGTATACTTGTCTCCAGAGATATTGACTGTAGAGATTGGTCCAAAGAGATCCATATACAGAAGTTGAAGAGGTCTGGTCGTTGACATGATAGACTTTCTTTTGAAGGAAGACTTGGAAAGTTTTCCTAATTGGCAAGCTTTGCAACTTCTGTCATGGTCGGCAGACACCGTAGATAGACCTTTAACAAGCCCATCTTTGGAGAGCTTGGAGAGTTACTTGAAGTTGAGGTGACTGAGACGCTTGTGCCAAAGTCAACTGTTGTCACGAACGTTGTTAGCAACTAGGCAAAGGCTGGAGAATCTCCCTAGTAGATTTAAGTCCACGACATAGATGTTTCCTTGTCTATTGCCGGTCAGTAGCGTTGAGCTGGATTCACGATCTTTGATGAGACATTGGTTGGAGGAGAATTGGCAAATAAGTCCTTTGTCGCAGAATTGGGATATGCTCAGAAGATTATGCTTTAAGCCATTCACTAGAGAAACTTTGTTGATGGAGAGACTTCCTCTAGTGATTGAGCCATACCCAATTTTTTTCCCTTTTGCATTGTCGCCAAAAATCACCATGGGACCATTGGCTTCAGCTATATCTGTGAGTAGACTTCTATTCCCTGTCATGTGTCTTGACCAGCCACTGTCCAGGTACCATATTTCCTTATTTTCTGAATCTATAGCCATGAAGCAGACCTGAAAAAGATCAAAGAAACAAGGTCCCCATTATTTTCTTTTGGGTCCTGAGGATTAGCAACCTTTTGGAACCCATACTTGTCTAACCTTGAGAGAACTAGGTCTCTCAGATTTTGGTGTGAACCTTAGTAGACATTCTGGGGCCAGATGGCCTAAACAATTGCAAGAATGACAAAGATGAAAGTTCCATGGAGGACTGTCAGTAGCTTTAGCTGAAGAGTGCTTGTGATTATCCTTGTTCTTAACAGCAGTCTTTGGTTCAGCTAGCTTGTTGATGGTAGACTTAATTGGTTTCTGTTGGACCTTCCTAGGTTTGTTACTTGCAGACTTAGCCTTGGCTGGTCTGTTGATAACCTTTTTAGGAGGATTCGGTATAATACCTTTAAGTTTACTTTCAACAGGTTTAGGTGCCTTGCCCATTTCATAGACAAACTTGATAGGAACCCATTTCGAGGTCTACCGCCACAGACTTTGCTTTGGCGTAGCTGTTGTCGATAGACTTTGGTTTCTCTACCGTTCCTTTCTCAAGCTTCTCATTAGAAGCAGTTATCTTGGCTTTCCCTTTCTGAGCCTTGGGGTAAACATATGGTACACTTGTATAACCAAGTCCTTGTTTACCCTTGTTTCCAAACGTCTGTTTAGAGAAGGAGATATCATAAGCAGTCTCGGAGGTTTCACCTTTCCTCGTGACAAAAGAGTATGTCGAACTGGGCTCATCAGAATATCCTAAGCCAGATTTATCTTTACTTGTCTTTTGGCTTGAAAGGATTTCTTCAAAGGTTTCCTTGGAGCTGTTCCAGGAGTCAATTGTCTTTTGCAAGGCAATCTTCTCCAGGTCAAGCCCTTTGATGTGCTCAGTGAGATATTCGACTTTGTAACAGAGGAATTTGTTCTCTCCTTTAAGCTTGATGCTTTCCTGTTGACAGCTATTGAGAGTTTGAATCTCAGCTGCCAGCAAAGATTTCTCAGCAGCAAGCTTCTCACAGTTCTTGGCGAGTTTTACATAGGCTACTCTAAAGGAATTGAACTCTTCAAGCATTTCTTGATTATCTTTAAGAAGTTCTTCCTTACTGAAGTTCTCACAGCTGATCTCACTTTTGTCGAAAGGACTAGGTGAGGCTTCGACTTCATGTTTAGAGTCATAGGTGGGACCTGAATCATGAGCTATCAAGTATATGTTAGCTTGCTCACAATCGTCCTCTTCCTCTTCGAATCAGTCTCAAACCATGTAGCAACCTGTTTTTCTTCTATGTCTTCAGCCAACATACCTTTATATTTTTGAAATTTCTTATAAGGAGGCTTTCGGTATGCTTCAAATTTTGGCTTTGGACATTTGGAGGTGAAATGACCAGGTTTTCTACAATTATAACACACAAGCTCTTCGTTAGATGAGCTTTCAGTAGTTTTTCTAAAAGGCTGCTAGTGTGTGTCCGTCCTTCCATATTTTGCAAACTTTTTGAAACGTTTTGCGAACATAGAAAATTGTTCGTCTGAAAGAAAATCATTTTCACTAGAGGAAGTGGAAGGTTTGTTTTCAACTGTGGTTTCTTCTTGTACCATGGCGGGCAAGGACACAGTGCTGAACTATTTGTCCTGCTCTAGAGCTTGATTTACTTCGAGCTCATAAACCTTTAAACTTGCGTAAAGACAACGGAGAGTCATTTCATTTAAGTTTTTAGATTCTTTCATGGTAGTGGTCTTAACATGCCACAGACTACCTAGAGAGCCTAGAAATCTCATATTCATTTCTTTCTTGTCATAGATTTTACCAAGAGAAAAGCAACTATTAATTACCTCACTAAAGCGATCGTATGCCTTGTCTCAAGGTCTCCTTGGGGTCCTTCTTGAAGGAGTCAAACTACTTGATGAATGTGTATTTCCTGTTGTCTCTTGTGTCTTGGTCTCCTTCCAAGTATTCGACAAGAGCTTACCACATTTCTTTCGCAGTGGTACACCGGATCACTTATTGGTAAGTGCTGGTGTCTAGAGAGCTAGTTATGATGTTGATGGCTTTGCTATCTACTAGTTTTTGTCGTCCTCTGTCCATTCTGATTCTTCTTTGGGTACCTAAGCAGGATTTCCAGTGATGGATGCCAGTAGATTTGCCTTCATGGGTACGTGACGTCCTTCTAGTACGCACTTCCATAACCTGTTGTCAATAGAATTCATAAAACGCATTACCTTATCCTTCCAAACATCGAAATGGCCTTCATGTCCAATATTAGGACGTGGTTCGCATTTGATGTAGGCAACATGTAGTGTGTTTGTGCCATTGGATCGAGTCTCTCAAGAGTTTAATCTCGGAAAAACTAGTTTTCAAAGAGTTAAGCTCTGATACCTATTGTTAGTCCCAAAGGGCACAATAATAAGCTAGAAGGGGGGAGGGTTGAATAGCTTATTAGACACTTAAAAACTTTTCGTATAAGTTCCTAAAACAAGCACTTGCAATCTATTAAGGAGATTGAAGTAGCAGAAGTCTTGTAAGGAAAACAGTTTAGGTCTGTCGGTGAAGGACTACCGGTAGACTTGACTGAATACTCAAGTCTGTTGTTGAAGTGATAAGTTAAAGAAATATAAAACAGTTCAAAGCAGTAATCAACAGAAATGAAAGAACACAAGTATTTTGAGATGGTTCGCACTATAAAGAGTGCTACATCCACCACCAAGACAGTCAACCTTGGATTTGAAATTATTTGAAATATGCACTATATTTTCCACTAGTTTTATTACAAAGAATATATCCAATGGATCATGTACAAAATATTTGACTTGTGTTTGGGGTTTGAGAATTGAATATCTGGATAAACAAGATATTCAATTGTGCAGAAGAATAGTTAAAGAACAACAATGAGAAGTTTAAGATAAGTGTTGATGCATATCTTCTTGATTGTTGTCGAGGACTTATCTCTTGAATGAACTGAGTATAAAGACTTTATATTGTTAATTTCAGAGCATTGTTTTTCTTCAGTCTTTAATGGCAGTTTTTATAGCTGGAGCATTCTTGAGATCCGTTAGAGATGACGGAGTGTAACAGCTCTATTAGGTTGAATGCATTAAATGCATGGAGTTGTCTTGTAGATTTCATCTTCATTGATTCTGAGCCGAGAATGGTGCAAAGTTGTTGCAACAACTGACAAGTAAGAAAGTCAGAGTTGCAATAGTTGGTACTGCATCGTTCAAGAGACCTGCTCACCGCTTCGTAAGGCGAAAGTCTTCTTGCTTTTTGGAAAGCTGGTCAGGCATGTATGAGAAGTCAGGGAATGTTCTAATTCAAATTCAAACTGATAAAGGATGAATTTAATTAATCCACTAAGACTTGGTGACTGGACACGTCATGCTTGAACACGTGTAGACAAGGTCTACTACTGGATGCTGAAAGATGTCTTCCGGTGAAGCATTGCTGAAGTCTTCCGCTGAACCTGTGAAGCCTATAAAAAACTATTATATGGAAAAGTTCTATACACAGTTGCCACGCTAATTGATACACAGCCCAATTAGCCACTAATGTATAAAACGAATGTAATGTATGAATAGATGTAAATCAAAATACAAATGAGAAACAACAGTAACATTAGGAACTGCATTGACAATTTGGTTGTTTGTTTTCCTAGACAATAGTAAACTTATTTTTTAATCTCATGTTTTCTTTACTTTGTTTTCGTGGTGTTTCTCTTCCATACTTGTAGTTTTGTGAGAAGGTTTTGTATTTCGTAATTTTTACTATTTTCGTCGTAAGACTCATAATCTTTTTAGTGAAATTTTTTTTGGTCATAAAGCTAGATCTACAAGCATTACGTGTAGATTGTTTGGTATATTTATGTGTCTTATTACTGCTTTATTATAATAAAGTCTTCCACTGTTTATTTGATGTCATCTAGTCAATGCACATTTGAATACAACTATATTGACATTATTTTGGAATCCTAGCTAATATTGTACTTTCACCTTCCACGTTTGATATTAAGATGTTGATTATATTCTCAAGCATTATCGTAAGGTGGAGGCTAACCACACCCCAAAACCCACTTTCTACACCCAATTTTCTGTATTGAGACATTATACTTTGTGTTGTATATTGTAGAAAATGAGGTTTAAAGAGTGGATTTTGGGGTGTAGTTAGCCCTACCCTGATTGTAATTGAAACTAACTCTAATGTTAGTTACATAACTTTTAATTATTAAACTTTCAAATATAGATCATTTGGGTCGAACGGATGGAGTACAACACTACTCAAGAACTATGTTGTGGAAATATTAATATAAATTTAGGCAAAAACTTAAGAAAGACTATCTTACGGATATTTTTTTAGGGAGAAGTTCAAGTCGGTCTACTTTATACAATATTTAACCTCAACAATCCTTTATCTTTTAATTTAATCGCTAAAGGATATTTTTATGGGAATATCATTTTGATTTGTGTGACACTCCCCTAAAGTATTCATAATTTTATATATTTGGGAGTATGCAATTGTGAAAGATAAAGGTCAATACTTGGTTATCTTTTTGGAGAGAATTTTCTTGATGTTTATGGAGAACCAAGTGAAAAAAAGAGACCAACGAACTCTAGCTCAATTGGTACTGTTCACTTTTCATAACAGAGAGGTCTCGTATTCAGGTCCCACTAGAGAGACCATGAACTTTACAACTTTTAATAGAAAGGTCAGGTATTCAAGCCTTGTCAAAGGCAACGTTGTTATTCAAGCCTTACCCAAAGACATTATCTATTGAATCAAATTGTCAGATTAATCAAACTCATGTATTTAAAATCTCATCAGAGGCACCATTTGTTCTAGTCACATGAAATACATCATATATCTATAATTGTAGCCTTTCAAGGCATTAAAATAAAAAAAAAGTTAAAAAGGAGAGAAAGAGAGAGTGCAAAGGGGTGGGGAGTTGAATGTTATGATGATCAAGCATTGGGAATTAAGGTGTTTTGTATGTCATTAAGACTTTTGTGCATGGATTTCTCATATCTTGTTGACTTGTCACACCTCATATTTCCTTTGCCTTACCATTACCCATGGTACCATTTCACCCTTGCAAGACCCTTTGATTTTTGCATGAATTCATATCTTAGTGATGGAGATTTGATATGTGAGCAAGCTTATGATAATGACATGTTTTGCTTTGATGATGAGTGGTTTGATACACATTACCTTTCAAACACTAAAGAGTGAATGAGTGTTTTCCTTAGTGAGGTGTTTAATTTTGTCACGTTGAATATTCTTGAAATTGTTGGGCATTGATGGGGCAAATAAGTTTTTCTTGAAAATAAATGAAGTCATGATCACTTGCTCTTGGAGTGTTGTTCATTTTCTCTCAACAACAATGGCAAGTTTAATTTTTATGAAGATTGTTGATTCAAGCATGCGTTGCTAAGGTTCTTTTTTTCTAATTCAAGGGTCACTTTAATTTCAATTACGTTTATTGTGAGGCTATGTTTTGACTTGTTTCTTGTTTTATTTCAAATACTCGTAGATTCATTGCACATTTCATGAAAATTGTTTATTGATTAATCTGACAATTCGATTCAATAGATGATTTTCTACTACTATCAATGAGTTTGTGCTATCATGAATGATTGGAATTTTAGAGCAATAGGTTGAATTAGTTGTGCTATCATAATTTGTTTAGCCTAAATGAATCTATAAGACTAGTTTTGGTAATTGCAGCTATCTCGATTATCAAAATTAGTTTCAACCATTTTCAAAGTGCCTAATGCTATTTTTCATTGATATGGAATGCTATCGTGCTCAATTGATTAACGATAAGTTTTGACCGGATGTTGGGCTTGGTCAAATATATTAGGAAAAAACCAGAATTGTTACGACTATCCTAACAAGTCTTTGGTTGAATGCTTAAATGACAAGAATTTATATTTTAAGCATATGATCGATAACGTAATTGAATGTCTCAACCCTTGAATCAGAGTTTTCTCTAGTGCTGAATAATTTAGCTCGCTTCCTTGCAGCTTCCTACTTATGAAATAGATGGCATTTTCAATGTAGGAATTTTCTTTTTCTTGGGCGAGCATAACCCCTACTGACGTGTCTGTGACGGTTAAATATATGAGGAGCGGTTTATGTGTATGAGGCGGAACTAGCACAAGTGGATTGGTAAGGTAGGTTTTTATTTTTTCGAAGGCTAGCTGGCATTTCTCGTCCCAGACTTGGTCAGTATTTTTCTTTAGGAGTTTGAAGAGGGGCTCACATATAGACGTCAGTTGTTGGATGAAACGGCTGATATACTGAAATCGGCCTAGCAAGCCTTTGACTTTGGTTGGAGTTTTTGAACCGCGACATTTCTATGATGGCTTTGATCTTGGCTTGCTCGATCTCGATGCCCGCTCAGTCATCATGAATCCCAAGACTTTGCCTTTGGTAACCCCACATGTGCATTTGGTGGGGTTAAGCTTCATTTGATGTTTCCTTAACCTTTCGAAAAAATTCGAAGGTCTTTGATATGGGCACCGTTCGTATCGATGGAGTGCACGATCATGTCATCAACATAAACTTCCATATCTTTATGGATCATGTCATGGAAGAGAGTGGTGGTAGTCCTTTGATATGTAGCCCCAGCATTTTTCAGCCCAAATGGCATGACACTGTAGTAGTAGGTCCCCTAGGGAGTAGTGAATGAGGTTTTCTCCTGGTCTTCTGCTGCCATTTTAATTTGATTGTAGCCCAGTATGCTGTCAACGAAGGATCTGATTTTATGAGCAGCGATGGATTCTACCACAATATCAATATTGGGTAGAGGGAAGTCATCTTTGGGTGACGCCTTATTGAGGTCGCGGAAATCTACACAGATCCGAACCTTCCGTTGGGCTTGGGAACGGTCATTATATTGGACAGCCAGATTGGGTATTCAACTACCCGAATGAACTTGACATGCAGCTGCTTCATGATTTCTTCTTTTACTTGCAGTGACCATTCTGGCTTAATTCAGCGGAGCTTTTGCTTGATTGGCTGAGCATTCTGATATATGGGGATCCGGTGTTCAACAATGGCTGGGTCTAGCCCGGGCATATCTTTATAGGACCATGCAAGTATGTCCACGAACTCTTTGAGGAGATCAATGAGTGCTACCCTTTCAGCGCCTTGCAGGTAGTTGACGATTTTGATCTCTTTTATTTCATTGTTCAGCCCCAAATTGATAGTGGACAAGTCTTCATTTGCTGCTGATTAATGATGCTTTTCCTATTGCTTGACTGACTTTACAAGCTCAAGCAAATAATTTTTATCTTTTGGGTCCATTTCATCAAATGACTCATTATTATAATTATTTAATGCGTCTTTTAATGTAGGTGCAACTAAGGAATAAGCGAAGACATTTAGATTATCATTAATAGCAAACTATGCAGGGTTATTTACATTATTGAGGACCTGGGGTTTGAGGTCCTCAATCTTAGGGGGTGGATTGGTAGATGACCAATCCGTAAAGCTAGGGGAAGGAATAGGGATAGAATATCCGAAGCAGTCCAACAGATCTGCTGGCATCAAGAGCGGGCTGATCGTAGTATACCAGTTCTGCAGAGGTTTATCATTAATAGGCTCAAACTCAGCAGGGAGCTTTTCATAATCAATGCCTCCGTCTATCATACCCAGGAAGCTGTCCTCCAGGCATTCATTAGGAACTCCTTTTATTGATGAGCATGTTTACAGAACCTTTATTCTTGGCTAAATAGATTTACTTGCCCTTTTAGACCTCCTTGGCTTGATTCATTTCAAAGATTCATGTGCCTGCTACTGTAATTACTTCGTTGTCGATAAGATCTAGAATTGCGTTTCTGAGTGAGTAGCAGTTATCTATAAGATGCCCACTGCAACGGTGGTACTCACAATACTGGGCATGATTCCATGTAACAAGCAATGGATTGGGCGGTTGATAATTAACAATGGGCTTAAGTATCTCATGGGCCCACAGTGTTTGGAATATTTCAGACCTTGGAGCAGATAAATCATCATAGTGCCTCGGAATTATTTCTTTCCTCCCTCTTGGCCTAGGCAAATTACCAGATTGAGATTTGGTCAAACAACTGGGTGGAGTTTTCTCTCTTGGGTAATATTGCACTGGGATCTGGTTACCTGGACCCCAATTTAAGGGAGGTTCCTTTTCTGGTACACAAATGATTTCTTTTGGAGTTCCCAGGGTCAATTGCTGAGAATAAGTATTTGAGGGATCGAGAGGAAGATAATTCTTTTGGTTATAGTAACAAGCATTTAAGTGAGGGAGATCAGGGTTGATTTATGGAGGATATGGATTAGAATTATGAGCATTTGAAATCATATTACTTTGGGCAATGAGATTATTATCTGGCTGATGGCTGGCACTTGGTTGTTTTCCAAAGGCTTGAAAAAGGATATTTTGTGTGGTATCGGGATAACTTGTTTCAAAAAGGCGAGAAGTATTAGGAACATATTTCGGGATTTTGATCTTTTGGGATAGGGCAGCAAGAGTTTCTGAGACAACCTGCTAAAAGATCACTAACCACCTGATTTGTTATCCTTTCCACATGGGCATCCAATTCTTATTTTAGCCAGGCCTCAAGCCTAGGAGGAGGTGCGTATTCAGGAGTTTCTTTTTCTGGTTCCCAGTTGTTCCAATCATTGCTAGTCCCTGTCATAGCTTGCTTATTTTTAGCGGTCATTTTGCTCGGATCTGTACCCTATGAACTGATTATGCCCTTATCTGATATGTTTCTGATACTCTCTGTAGACACCCCAATTTCGTACCCTTGGTATGTGACATGACATAAAAATATCAAGACCTGTTAAAACATTAACAAATGTCAAGTTACAGGGTCAAAAATGCAAAAGGACAAAGCAGGATGTGCAAAAGGACGAATTGCAGGGACTAAAGTGCTCAAAATGACCAAGGTTTGAAAATTGGGCGTGGCTCCCATAGGAAATGGGCATGGCGCCCAAATCTATATAGGGTGGCGCCCAATTTCCTTCTCCAGCCACTGTTCATCCAAAATTTTGTCGTAAAATGCAACAAATTCAGCGCAGTGTGCAATCGGTTGATGCGCGATGAAGAATTTTTTATTCCACCGATGCCCCAGCCTTCTCCTATAAATAGCAGAGCCCGGCTCCTAATTTCACATAGAAAACTCGCGTAAGGTTTATCCGCGTTAACGTTACGCTGGAGAATTAGAAAGCGATGTGAGATAGTGAGTGATCACCTCCAAAGCCTCGAAACCCTTCCAAACTTCCTCCAAACACAAAACCAACCGGTAGGAGTGAGCCTTAGCCCCCCAGCTAGGTATCCACCCTTTTTCTCGGTCCAAAAATCGTGGAAAGAACAGTTGCTCTGCCCGATTTAAAAGGCCGAAATAGCCAAAGATAAGTCGTTACTCTGCCCAATTTTAGCCTACCTCAAGCCAACAAACAACCAAACACAAACAGTTACTCTGCCCAAACCCCGAGGCCAAAAGTAACTTTCAGAAGCAGTCACGCTGCCCAAATTCACACAACACACAACACAACACACAACACACAACACACAACAACAACAACAAAAAAGACTCTCTCTCCCCGAGGGACAGGGCGAGCACACCTCTAGGCTGTCTATAAGTTTTTATTTTTAAAGTTTTTCATTCTGTAAAATAGTATTATTTCCAATCCGGCCCAATGTAGTCATATAAGCAGTTGTGCTGCACGGATTTAGTTAGGAAATAGTACTAAATATAGTCGTTATTATGGCCAAATATTTTCAGATATATTTATAATTATTTGCCTTTTTTTATTCATTAAAGTCTTTATTTGTAAGAGTATTATTTCCAATCCGGCCTAATGTAAATATATAAGAAGTTATGCTGCCCGGATTTAGCTAGGAAATAATACCAAATGTAGCCGTTATAATGGCTAAATATCTTCAAGTATATTTGTAATTGTTTGTAAAAGAGACTGTTGCAAGTCCGTAAATAATATAGATGTAATAGATGTATTTGTAGGCAGTTAATGCTTTATTTATCTGTTAAATAAATATAACAAAAAGCATACTTTAGCCAAAAACCGCTTTGAGACCGAAAGGGCGAGTTGGGTGCCTAGCACATTCCCAACTCGTAACTTAGCTTCCGAACCCGTTTTCTTTATCTCTGGTTTTCTTTTTCTGGTTTTGCTTTATTTTTACCTTAAAATAAAGATGATGACTATAAAAACATTTTGGATCCAGTGGGGCCTCGCAACATCTTTCTTTGCACTTTCACGTTCTCCCCTAAAAAAGGGAGAATGCGAATGGAAAGGTGATGTATTCCTATGTCCTGGTATCCCCTAAACAAGGGATAACTTGACGTAGAAAACCCAAAGCACTCATAGCGATCCGAAATAGACCATAAGGCTATTTTCATAAAATCAATAGTGGGGGCGCTGCAACATCTTTCTTTGCACTTTCACGTTCTCCCATAAAAAAGGGAGAATGAGAATGGAAAGATGATATTTTCCTATATCCTGGTATCCCCTAAAATAAGGATAACTGGACATAGAAAATTCAAAGCTCTCATATTGGATCAAAATCCACTAAAGGCAACCGAGGCGCATTCCAACGCGCTAATCCGACAGCACTCCTCCCGCACTTTTGATTTCGTCCTCCCCTAAACAAGGGAGGGTGGAACTGTAGCAGTGGATGTCACCACATCCGCACGGACGCGCACCCCTATCCAAGGGCGTGCGGGGCGCGGGAGCACGTTTCCCGGGAACCCACAGTGGCGACTCTACTGGGGAGATCGTTTTTATTTTAATTAATAAAAATGGAGGGCTAGACTCTTTAACCAAAACTTTTTTTTCTTTTTTTTCTGGCTAAAGTATGCTTGTTATATTAATTTAAACAGTCTAATATTGCATTCCTTTAACATCCGTGTCTATATTTGTGGATATGATCCTCCATCTTGCAGCAGTTTCATTTCAAACACTGTTACGGATATACTTGAAAATATTCGTATTTTTAAAAAAAAATAAAATTATATATATATATATATATATATATATATATATATGTATGTATTATTTATATATATGTGATATTTTATGTGTAATACTATCCGGGCAGCACAACAAAAGGGGTCGGGGCTTTATTTTTAAAATCTTTTCATTTTCGGCCTTATATTATTTTATTCTGCTTTATTTTCATTCTGCAAAATATATATGTATGTATATGCATTCATTTTGTCATTTTATTTTGGGGATTAGGACCCATTTTTAATAGAAATAGATAGATTCCCCGCTTTTCTTTCTATTTCTTGATGGTATGCTTGCTTGCTTGCGCATAAGCTAAAAAGCCGAGAAAATCCATACATAAAAGCAAGACAGGCTATATCTGATTTATTTTCTATTACTATATCTGAAAAAAAAAAACTTTTTTTTCTTTTTAGATACTGCACACACGCGTACATGCATATAAATATATTCCGAACTGCTACCCTACACCATGGCCAACCTACCCGGCCCCCTGCATAAGCCAACGTTAGATTGCATATAGATTCTCAGGACACTTCAAAGACCGACCGGTTTTTGCATTTTATATTGTGGGTCAGCCCCAGTAAATAAAAAAAAGGGGTGCGCAAGTCAAAAAAAAATATGTACAAGTCGAAAAAAAAATGCGCAAGTCAAAAAAAAAATACACTGGGGCTGATTTATTATTTTCAAATGATCGACCTAGATCATTTCGAATGGTGGATCCCGAAAAGAGTATAGGCCCTTCGCCTGGGATCAGTCCGATCTCGGGAGTCGAAAGCGAGTGGAATACGTTGGTCCTATACTCTGGAGAAAGAATCCACTGTTCCAGGAAAAGTCCTGAGACTGTCAAAATTAAGCAGGTGCTTATTCGGTCAATTTATAGGGATAATAATAAATACTCCCTCCGTCCCTAAATTATCGTCCTCCTTTCCTTTTTCGTCCGTCCCAAAATAATTGTCCACTTTGAAACTTACCTTTTTAGAACATCACTTTTACCATTTTACCCTTACTTTTTCACCCTACTTTAATTATGGGCCACATATACATGGGCTTTAAAGGAAACTACACATTAAACCAATATTAATAATCCAGTCAAATAGGTTTTCTTAAACGGTGCGTCGGGTCAACCAGGACAATAAATTAGGGACGGAGGGAGTAATAAAATATGCTAATAAAGGCACGCTGTACTCCAAGCCCAGAAAGTCTTCAACCAGCCTTCTGATACATCCAAACACATTTTCCTCAGAAACCTGGACCGAACCTGGAAAGGCAGGGACAGTACTGGCCGATTGATAAGGGAAACAAGTACATAAATCAGATCAGAGGGTATCAATATCGACGATCGGACAAAGGGCGAGAATCGAAGAGAAAATACTGATCCGAAAGCGATATGGCAAATGCAGATGAGCAATCGATATAGATGCAGATTCAAGGGCTCCGAGGATATGCTCAGACTCTAGCAATGCAGAAATGGTTTGACCAAAAGTTGGGTGCAGCAACTGATCGCATGATGAGCCAAATAGCAAGTCTTATACAAGGTCAAAAACCCAGTGGTGAGGTAAACTCTTCCCCTATAGTCCCCCAGGGAGCATCCACATCTCATGTGCCTCCAAACCCAACTGCTCAGCCAAACACTAACCCACCAAATACTGCCGATAACCCGAATCCCAATCCTCCACCAAGTCCTTACTACCCAAACATCAGTCCTTACCTGCACTATCCTCCATACCCTCTCCCGAGCACCAATATTCCCCAAAACCCAAATGACCTCCCTGTTCCCATAACCAACCCACTCCAGAACAACTCACAAATGGACACACCAAATTATAACCCGCCAAGCCAAGTTACCACATACTTACCTTATAATGATCTGGCCGGCCCAACCGAAACCATCAATAATCCATATCCTACCCAAGTTCCACCGGCCCAAAATCCATATCTTACCCAAGTTCCACCAGCCCAAAATCCATATCCTACCCAAGTTCCACCAGCCCAAAATCCATATCCTACCCAAGTTACACCAACCCAAAATCCATATCCAGCCCAAAATCCTTACCAAACACATGACGAAAATTAACTTGACCTTCCTAATCCGGCCGGTATATACCAAAGCCAACTTCCCCGACCACCAAAGTAGAGGCGGCGTGGAAAATATAAAGGCTATGATGCTCAAACTTCTCAACAAAGGGGAATTTTCTCGCGGGCAGACATTACAACTGCGGCAATATTGCCTTTCAAATTCAAAATGCCCGAACATAGAAAAATTTGATGGAGCTGGATGCCCTATATCTCACTTAAAATCTTATTCCACGGCATGCGGTCAAGGGAGCTAGCTTTGAGGCTATGGCTTCCAATTTTCACCTCACCCTAATAGGGGCGCCAAAGCGTGGCTAATGTTGTCGATAGCGGCACCATGAATACGTGGGACGGATAGGCTGAAGCATTCCCCGGAAAGGTACAAAGACAACACCGATCCACGAAAATAGAAGGACCTTGAGTCGTGCACCCGAGGGAAAAAAACATGTCCGAGTTCGCGGTCGGATGGAAGAAAGTTGGCCAGGACTTTTGCGGGCGATCCAAGAGTCATGCAGAATGTTTATCAAAACCTCCAAACCATTTACGGAACATATGCGGTATCTCCCCTACACCAATTTCAAAGAAATAGTGGAGATAGGAGCCCGTATAGATGATGATATACGAACGGGGCAATTATAAGTCAATACGTCTCCTAGCTCTTTTCGTTACTCTAAAGGGAAGACAGCCGCAGCCACACCCGCACCAACCATCAATATGGTAGGGAATGCATCAGCAACTTTTCCTACCCAAAGTTATGGCACTGTTCCATGGTCTTATGGAGCGGACAGGCCTGTCAACACAGTTGGAGGGAATAATGGCCCGAATAAAATTTCAAATCGAGAAGTCATTATGATGAACCGCAAGCCTCCCGCTGTAATCTGCCGAGGGGCTAATGGCACAAGGAGTGTTAAAGCCTATGGAAAATTATAAGCCACCGGACCCCGCCTGACACGGAATCATGCCCGATCGTGAATATCATCACTGCGGTGGCCACCTCAGCCGATAAATGTTATCGCTAAAAATGTTATTCAGGATCTTATAGATGATAAGGTTATTGAAAAGCCTCCTCCCAGACCAAGTCAATAACCCTCTACCTCAAATCAATATGATTGAGGTTGGTGACAACTTCCTGGGCATGATAGGTAGAGGTACTGATTTCGAGAAGCTCCCTGCTGAGTTCGAGCCTATTTCTAATAAGCCTCTACAGAACTAGTATACTACGCCCGGCCCGCTTTTGACGCCCGCAGATCTGGTGGACCGCTTCGGATATATTACCCCTATTCCTTTCCCTAGCTTTACAGATTGGTCATCTACCAATCCGCTTCCTAAAGTTGAGGATCTCAAACCCCAGGTCCTCAATAATGTAATAAACCTTGTACGGTTTGCTTTTAATAATAATCTATATGTCTTTGTTTATTTCTTAGTTGCACATATATTAAAAGACGCATTAAATCATTATAATAATGAGTCATTTAATAGGACCCCGAAAAAAAAAAAGAAGAATTATTTGCTTGAGCTTTTAAAGTCAGTTGAGCACCAGGAACAACACCATTCATCAGCAGCAACGGAAGACTGACCCACTATCAATCTAGGGCTGGACAATGAAATCAAAGGAATCAAAATCGGCAACTACCTGCAAGGTTTTGAAAAGGATAACACCCATGAATCCCTTCAAAAGGTTCGTGGACATGCTTACCTGGTTCTATGAAGATGTGTCAGGGGTGGACCCAGCCATAGCCAAACACCGGACCCTCATATGTCCGGATGCTCAGCCAATCAGACAAAAGCTCCACCGCATCAAGCCAGAATGGTCACTACAAGCTAAAAAAAAAAAAGAGAAAGCATGAAACAGCCGCACGTCAACTTCATTCGGGTAAAAAAAAAAGCAAAAAAACAAAAACAAAAACAAAAAAAAAACAAAAAAAAGTGAAAAAGAAAAGGAAAATACCCGATCTGGCTGCCCACTATAGTGACCATTCTCAAACCCAACAACAGCATGCTGGGCCATAGTCAAAACAAAGGCAGCAGGAGACCAAGAAAGGACCTCATTCACCACCCCTTGGGGAACCTACTGCTATCATGTCATGCCGTCTGGGCTAAAAAAAATGATGGGGCTACTCATCAAAAGGTTGCTACCACTCTCTTCCACGATGTGCCGTATATTGTCAAAAAGATCCGGTCAGGCGATGTCGTACTCCTCATAAGCCAAGAAAGAAAAAAACTTTGTTCAGCCCTCCAATCTCAATGAGCTTCAAATGTATTATGCTCGAACCACCTTATCTGGCAAGTGCTTCCCTCTCCAGCCCGCTAGGTTGAAAACCCGAAAGGGCGGCCTAGGCAAAAGTTAGGGCATACAAAAAAAAAACAAAAAAAAAAGAGAAATAAGGGCTCGCTAGGCTGAAAACCCGAAAGGGCGGCCTAGGCAAAAATTAGAGCAAGAAAAAAAAAAAGAGCTCGCTAGGTTGAAAACCCGAAAGGGAAGCCTAGGCAAAAGTTAGAGCAAAATAAAAAATATATATCAGGAGAATAAGGAGAGGGAAAGCACTTTTTGAAACCTCGGCATTCTACCTCTAGTCTTCAGCATGCAAGGGGCTTGACTGACAGAAGAAAAAGAAAAAACTACGACAGGAAGCTCGCAATAAAACACTAACATTTTCGGGTCCTAAGGTGCAACTTAGGAATAATTGCTAAAGAAATTTAGATTATACATTAATTGCCTGTACATATGTATTATTGCCTATACCCCCTTTGTTTCCCCCAGAAACTATCCCTTCTTTTGCAGCTTAAGCCCCAATGTGGTCCATCAGTACCTGCGGCGTCCGCCCAGCCGGGCCAATATACTTCTTCTGCAAGGCACAGAAAAGGCTCAATCTCATCGGAATGAAAAGCACCAGAAGTGTCCTCGTCCTATTCATCATCTGCGTTGCCATAGTCCTGAAACAGCCGGACGACTTGGATTTCGCCCATTCACCGCTGCTCTATCTGATTGTGAAGAAAATGCAGGGGCTATGAAAATCGCCTTATGCCAAGAGTAGCCCTGCAACAATCATATGGCCAAGAACAGGAGAGAGGTATCGGCCTTTTCTTCTCCCCGCACATCAAAAAAACAAAAACAAAAACAAAAAAACAAAAAAAAGGGGAAGGAAGCCTGTTCGAACCCGAAGGTATATTCCTTTAAAATCCATTTTGGATAAACAGCGTGCCATTACCCGTTAGGTTGGTATAGATTTGCTTTGTGCGTGCGTTTTGAGTCTGCATGTGTTTTTATTTATTTATTTTGCATCATATAAAATTAGATTGCATTGTAAATGTTTGTACATGTTCTTTTTTTCAAAAAGCAATAAAAAAAAATTATGCATTGTTTTGCATCTAGATAAACGTTTTTTGCATTATAGGCATTATAAAAATGTATTTTGCATCTTAAAGATATGTACTGCATTTTTGCATTATCGCATGCATGATAGAATAAAGAATGCCCATGCATCATATTAATAAGCATCCTGTAAATTTTTAGGCATCACATTTACATTAAATAAAGTAAGTACATGCATCCAGGATTTGCATTTATCATCCAATAAGTTGCATTAGGGGTGCGCTAAAAAGAAAATAAAATGCCCTCAATCATGAAAATAAATATTCCCATGGCATTCATTATATCCCTGCAGCATAAGCATACATCATGAAGCCCCATTTGCATTTATAGTATAAATCATGCACAATAAGGTCAAATAGTGACCACTAGTTTAATCATGCATCGCAAGAATAAATCATATAAAAATTTCATGCATCATTACTTAATTGCATCATTTAGGCATAAATAGGACATGCATAAGCATCATTAATAAAATCAGGAATGCTTCAAAAGTACCAAACAGTGCCAAAATCTAACAGATCAGAAGTATTTCCAAGCGGATCAAACAAAAAAAAAAGAATAAAATGAGAGCAAAAAAAAAGGTAATAAGCATGCAAATAAAGAAAATGGCAGGCATGCAGAAAAAAAAAACAACAAAAGCAAAAAAAAAACACAAAAAACAAAACAAAACAAAACAAAACAAAAGACAAAAAAAAACAAAAAAATCGGGAGAGGGGGAAATGCATGTACAAAAAAAAGAAAATTTCAGGAACATGCAACAAGAACAAATGCGGCGGCAGAAGAAGAAATTTTCGGCTGAAGCAAGAAAATGGAGCAAAAAGAAAAACAACAGCAAAGAAAAGACGATTCCAGCTGATACCAAAGGATGATGTAACAAGGAAAAGAAGCTTCTGACCAAGGTTAGAAGGAGCAGTAAAGAAAATGCAGCAACATCAAGAAAAATTTTCCAGCTAAAGCCGAAAACAAAGCGGAACAGGGGAAAAGATTTTCCAGCAAAGGCTGGAACAGTGATGAAAAGAAAAAATCCCCAGCAAAGTGCAACAACGAACATCGTAAAGCGACAAAGCAAAGCAACATCGCAAAGAATTTGTCGCATGGACACGACAAAGGTAAAGGAAAGGAAGGTATTTTCCTTTTTAACAGTGCATTTGTTTGATGTTTGGAAACTTTCCTTTAAGGGGTACACAGCTCCTGATTGATAGGGAAAGGTCTTGTTCTCCGTTGAAGGCTGAGTTCCTGAGGAGGCAATACATTCTATGCATTTTGGCTGTGTTGGAAAACTTTCTTTTAAGGGGCAAGCAACCTCGGATTCATAGAGAAAGGTTTTGTTCTCCAGTAGAGGCTGAGTTCCTAAGAAACAATTCACTCCGTGCAGCCACAGACGAGCTACGATTAGTCTGATTCCTTGTATAAGGATACGTAGGCAGTCTATCTCGGTAGATGCGACCAAACACAGCATATTATTTACCTTTGCAGCACTCATTTGATAAAGCTTTGCATGCACTTGCTCATTTAGCATTGCCACACTTGCACCACCGCACAACACTTGTCTGCATTACAAAACTTGATCCCCGTCTTAGGCCGAACTACATTTGGTCTGATTCCTTTTATTAAGGGATACGTAGGCAGCCTACATTAGTAGGTCCGACCATCAGAGCATTCAATTTGCATATCTGTTTAAAAACTGCGATAACCTGCTATAACTGACTAAAAATGTCTAGGACATGGAGGTTTGATAAATTGCTGCAATATAACTGCTACCTGCTGCATATTTCTCCCTCGTTTTGAAATGAAACGAAATTAGAGAGTCTATTCTTATCAACGATGTTCGCCTACTCGATGAAGTTGCGGGTTACCCGTAGACTCCATCGTTGAGGGGCTGCAATAGACACCCCAATTCGTACTCCACGGTATGTGACATGACATAAAAATATCAAGAACTCTGTTAAAACATTAACAAATGTCAAGTTACAGGGTCAAAAATGCAAAAGGACAAAGCAGGATGCGCAAAAAGACGAATTGCAGGGACTAAAGTGCTCAAAATGACCAAGGTTTGAAAATTGGGCGTGGCTCCCATAGGAAATGGGCATGGCGCCCAAATCTCTATAGGGTGGCGCCCAATTTCCTTCTCCATCCACTATTCATCCAAAAATTTGCCGTAAAATGCAACAAATTCAGCGCAGTGTGCAACCGGTTGATGCGCGATGAAGAATTTTTTATTCCACCGATGTCCCAGCCTTCTCCTATAAATAGCAGAGCCTGGCTCCTCATTTCACACAGAAAACTCGGGTAAGGTTTCTCCGCGTTAACGTTACGGTGGAGAATTAGAGAGCGATGTGAGATACTGAGTGATCACCTCCAAAGCCTTGAAACCCTGCCAAACTTCCTCCGAACACAAAACCAACCGGTAGGAGTGAGCCTTAGCCCCCCAGCTAGGTATCCACCCTTTTTCCCGGTCCAAAAATCGTGGAAAGAACAGTTGCTCTGCCCGATTTAAAAGGCCAAAATATCCAAAGATAAGCCGTTACTCTGCCCAATTTTAGCTTACCTCAAGCCAACAAACAACCAAACACAAACAGTTACTCTGCCCAAACCCCGAGGCCAAAAGTAACTTTCAGAAGCAGTCACGCTGCCCAAATTCACACAACACACAACACAACACACAACACACAACACACAACAACAACAACAACAAAAGACTCTCTCTCCCCGAGGGATAGGGCGAGCACACCTCTAGGCTGTCTGTAAGTTTTTATTTTTAAAGTTTTTCATTCTGTAAAATAGTATTATTTCCAATCCGGCCCAATGTAGTCATATAAGCAGTTGTGCTGCCTGGATTTAGTTAGGAAATAGTACTAAATATAGCCGTTATTATGGCCAAATATTTTCAGATATATTTATTATTATTTGCCTTTTTTTATTCATTAAAGTCTTTATTTGTAAGAGTATTATTTCCAATCTGGACTAATGTAAATATATAAGCAGTTATGCTGCCCGGATTTAGCTAGGAAATAATACCAAATGTAGCCGTTATAATGGCCAAATATCTTCAAGTATATTTGTAATTGTTTGTAAAAGAGACTGTTGCAAGTCCGTAAATAATGTAGATGTAAAGGATGTATTTGTAGGCAGTTAATGCTTTATTTATCTGTTAAATAAATATAACAAAAAGCATACTTTAGCCAAAAACCGTTTTGAGACCGAAAGGGCGAGTTGGGTGCCTAGCACCTTCCCAACTCGTAACTTAGCCTCCGAACCCGTTTTCTTTATCTCTGGTTTTCTTTTTCTAGTTTTGCTTTATTTTTGCCTTAAAATAAATATGGCGACTCTAAAAATATTTTGGGTCCAGTGGGGCCTCGCAACATCTTTCTTTGCACTTTCACGTTCTCCCCTAAAAAAGGGAGAAAGGGAATGGAAAGGTGATGTATTCCTATGTCCTGGTATCCCCTAAACAAGGCATAACTTGACGTAGAAAACCCAAAGCACTCATAGCGATCCGAAATAGGCCATAAGGCTATTTTCATAAAATCCATAGTGGGGGCGCAACAACATCTTTCTTTGCACTTTCACGTTCTCCCCTAAAAAAGGGCGAATGGGAATGGAAAGATGACGTTTTCCTATATCCTGGTATCCCCTAAAAAAGGGATAACTTGACATAGAAAATCCAAAGCTCCCATATTGGATCAAAATCCACTAAAGGCAACCGAGGCGCATTCCAACGCGCTATTACGACAGCACTCCTCCCGTACTTTTGATTTCGTCCTCCCCTAAACAAGGGAGGGTGGAACGGGAGCAGTGGATGTCACCGCATCCGCACGGACGCGAACCCCTATCCAAGGGCGCGCGGGGTGCGGGAGCACGTTTCCCGGGAACCCACACTCTCTGATCTGCTTTCTGTACTTATTCCTCGTATCAACCGGTCAGTACTATCTCTGCCTTTCCAAATTCGGGCCAGGTTTCTGAGGAAAATGGGTTTGGAGGTATCAGAAGGCTGACTGAAGGCTTCCTGGGCTTAGGAGTATAGCACGCCTTTATTAGTATTTTATTATTTTTTTTTATACAATTGACCGTATAAGCTTTCCTCGCTTTTATTGACAGCCTCATGACTACCTCGAACAAAGGATTCTTTCTCCGCAGTATAGGACCCTCGTATTCCACCGCTTCGACTCCCCAGATCGGATTAATCCCAGCGGGGGCTATACTCTTTCCTGATCCACCATTCAAAGTGGTCTAAGTATAGCATCAAAGAATAATTAATCAGCCCCTGTGTAGGCATTTTTTTTCATAATTTTTTTTTGACATGCGCATTTATATTATTTTTTTCAATCTCATTATTTTTTATCATCATTTTTGGACAGGTGTGGTTGTCCGGCGCCGCCTCGAGCGCCTTGATAGGTTGCATTATTACGCAGATGATGACACCATCGCCTCTATTTCATTCTCTTCTTTAGGAAACCCGAAATTGCGCGCAGAGAGTGCCAAGTCTAAAATAGCGCTGGAATGCGCCACTTCTGACTTTAGTGATTTTTATCCAATATATTGAACTTTGGCTTCCCCGCAGATCAAGTTATCCCTTGCTTGGGGGATATCATGATATGGAATCGCTCG
>CM028384.1:26513236-26576073 GCA_013146195.2 Codonopsis lanceolata | reverse complement strand
ACCCAATTACTTAATACATTATATTGTAATGTAGTTAGTTAAATCGGTTACCTACTTAATAATACGATGATTGTTTGATATTTTTCACTTTCCTATAATCCAATCGCCTTTTGTAGATACAATGACTTATGTGATTCCAAATTTGAAGTCTTAAAGTGAACTATATATTTAAGTGAAATTGATTTATCTTTCATTTCAATTTATAACAATTTTTTTACGAGCAGGTAAAACCATCAAAATGAATGAAGTTTTTTCTCAAACGAACTTCAACGGTTTCAAGTCTATACTTGCACAATGTAAAAAAAGAGTAATGTTATCCTTACCGCTAGAGGTGGCAATTTCCTCGTGTTCATTTGTCCACTGCACCGCCCAATAAATAATAGGTATGGGCACACCCAAAATTTTAAGTGGGCACAAATGAGCATGTCCATTTGGGCATATTAATTATGATGGGCTAAATGAGCGCCCACTTGGGCACCCATGCTAAAACTCATTCTTTTGCTTTTCTAATTTTGTTTTATAGTGGGGATGTATACAAGCTGCTAGAAATAATGAAAAACATTCTTTTCAGCAAATATTGAACGAGTCTTCATTTCCACATATTCCAAAGATATGCCCCTACAACCAGACAGTATGACTCCAACGGATTCTCCTACGTCAATTTTTTTGATAGGTAAGTGTGGCCCCTTGTTGCTTTGGGAATGGAACCAAGTACCTCAAAGGTGTTTGCCGAGTGCCCTTGCCATCTCTCCCTTGGGATACAACATCATATACTTCTTTCTCCCCGGAAAAGTAGAGGATTTAAACGAGGAATTACTAACCGACCTTTGATAGCCAAACCAAATGACTTGCCCTATTTGAGTGTAGTGTGATGCTGTGATGTGACAGCTCATGGTTTAAAAGAACTAACATACAAAAATGAAGATGAAAACCATGATGGATTGTTAATAAAAGAGATCATAATACTTGTGTTTTGAGGGTGATGAGTCTCATTTTGTTCGAGGTGATTCTGCAGAACAACTCAATCAATCTAGTGATTGTTTAAGGATACTCCCAAAGAACCTTGACCCTACTACTTACCAGTGCTTCTGACCTAGATCTACCTAATTCCAACTTTAAAAAGACCTAGGGTTGTAATGACTACATAAGTAGATTCTGATCATAATCAGACCCAAAAACTTCTACCTTACCAAAAAGTACTCATGATCATGAATCTCAATAATGCAACTTGTTTAACCTATTATAGGCACTTGTAACAAATTCTAATCCATAAACTAGCAAAAACAAACAACAAACAGAGAAGCAGAGCAGTCCCCGAGATGAGAAAAGATTAACAAGATTCACAAGACAGTCTTATCAAAATGTTAAATCCAGCGAATATATTTAGTCAATTTGACAGTAAAAAGGAACACAAAAAGATTGAAATTGCCATAAATTTCAGTTGTTCAATTGGACTTACTTTCTCCCGATTACATTAGAAACCAAATCCTTGAATAACTGCACCTATTTTGTAATAGGAGAGTTAATGGCCATCATGTTGTAAAGCACATTCTCAACTTCATCAATGGATGGTCGCGTTTTGAACTTTGAAACCATTTTCCTTTTTGTAGGGAATTCGGAAGATAGATTGAATGGCAATGAAATGAATGGGATTTGATAGTTTGCAAATTGATTCTGAGAGGATTAGATGACATTTCTAGTTATTTCAGGTTGTAAAGAAAGAAGAATTGTCTTGAGAAAAAGCGGGATGTAAAGAAAATGCATAATGATAGACAACGGCAACATGGGAGACTTTCAACCACAGAAAAATGCAGAGACGTTGATCCATGATTTAAAATTTGTCTATATTCCGGGATTCAATTACCCCCTTAATTACGAAACGTTTAAACTAACAAATGATCATATTGAAGGTTTCCTCGAGTCCGAATTGTTCAATCATAGTTTAATTTGAGAACGATCCGAGTTGAATTTGTAGTGAAGGTTTCATCCAGTCCACTCTAAGATGATTTAGCCATTGTAACAAATCAACAACTCATGGCCAAAATTTCTACTGTTTGCAATTAGTGGAGTTAAGAAGTCAGATGAACGGCGATGGCATGTCAACTTAAATACAATATACATGTACAAACACCTAGATTGGGTCATTTAAGATCCAAGATAGAGAACATCTTCAATCAAAAATTAGATCCTATTACATCACCAAAACAGAGTCACTGAGCAATGACAAAGTTAGGATAACTTAACTGTATATTTGATGGAGTTTTCAAGGACCATATACTAATTGATTATGACACCAATCAGTCAATTGACAATATGACCTCTAATAAACAGAATACTAGAAGAAATATATATACTGCAAGCACTTTGACACATGTTAGCACACTCAATATTAAACTATCCGCAAGTTAAAACTTACCTAATCACGATAAAGTCTTCTTGCACTTCTTATTCTGAAAAACCCGCATCGTGGGAGCGAATTAGGTGTGCTGGAACAAAAGCTTAGAGAAACCCTCCGGGAAGCTCTGAAAAACCCTCAGCGTGGGAGCGAATTAGGTGTGCTGGAACAAAAGCTTAGAGAATCCTCTTCTGCAAACCCTAATCGTGTCGTATCTCCGGGAAGCATAGCGACTACCAGAGAGAAATCCCTTTCGATCAATTTGGAGGAGTAGCGAAATTAGGTAGCTTAGAGAAGGTTTATGCTACTGAGCAAAATTAGGTTTTCCATTGAGCGTGCTTGGAGAGGGGGATGGGAAGTGGAGCGTGCTGGGAGAGTGGAGGGGAATTCGACTACTGAAATTATATTTGGCAGGGAAATATGACCGCGTTTATTTTCATCAGGTAGTATAGCCTTGACTTCCAACAATTTTCACACAAGATGAATTCAGACGAGTTACAACGTTATATTAAAAACGTTGTGGAATTTAACAGCGTTTTTAAAAACAAACGTTGTGAAAATAACAATTACAATGTTTTTTGTAGAAACGTTGTGGAAATTACAACGTTTTTTTTTCATAAACGTTGTTTAAAGTGACAAAATAACAACGTTTATACACAAATGTTGTGAAAATTATCCCAATTAAAACATTTTGAAAAAAAAAACGTTGTGGAAAGTAACCAATTACAACATTTTCAAAAATACGTTGTGAAACAAATGTTGTGAAAAGCCCAATTTTGTTGTAGTGAAAGTGAGAACCTTCGAAGGAAATTGATTGAAAAATTCATGACCCAAGAGTGACATGGATACTAGTTTTATGTTTTGTTGTTGAAGCACAAAAAAGATTTGGATGATGGTTTATTTTTAAAATAATTATTAGAGTTTTGGTAATATTTTGTTAGTATTTGAACATGATCATCATGTGGGATACAATGTTTTGTACACATCTTAATTAGACTTTTGGTAAGTATTTTTGAGTAATGTGAAATTTTATGTTTTATGCAACTTACATTCAAAAATTATCCAAAGTATGCTGCCATTTTATGGTCATTATTGTGTTTGTAAAGTAGCTAGTATACATGGAGAATTGATAACTCGTGTGAAAATTTATGTTTTGTTCCTATTGGAGTATTATATACAAATGATATTGTAAAAAAATGATTTCCAACACATTTTCACAAAGTTTACCAAACACCGGAAAATGTTTTCCACAACACTTTCATAAGACTTACCAAACAGCGAAAAATAGAATGATTTCATTTTCCGGAAATTATTTTCCGAAAAATATTTTTCGGAAAACATTCTCCCTGAAACAAACTGAGTCTTATTGCATTCACAGCTGCAACGAATACTCCAAGAAAGCTCTCAGCTTTCTCTGTATTTGCAGATTATCTCTCTAAGTCTCTGAAGATGTATCTCTTCTGCATGATCTGCACTTGTATATATACTCGAGCTGGGAGTCCTGAAACAATAAAAAAACTAAATTCTCCAAGAAAACACAAGATTAGGAAATAATATATTTAGTTTCCAAAATTAGTTTCTTAATTTAAAATAAAGATCTTACCAAAGATTTAGTCAAACTTAAATAAAAGCTCTTGAGAGCTTTTTGAAAGTATTTAAATATGATAACTACTTACCATTGTTTTTTAATAACAAAAAAAAAGCACAACAATAAATTTAATTAAGAAAAATAAGGCGAACAAAAATAGTACAATTGACTACGTACTTGGAACGAAATGAGTTTTTTTTTTTTTTTTTTGTTATTATATATTGAATTGGCTAAGGGGTAAATAATACGAACAACCCTACAATTGTAGCTTTTATTACAACCCCATGTTTCCTTTTAGAGATCAATATTGGACTCGGGAAATCTCTGAAAACAAATTCATGAAGCTATTTCCTAAATTCTTTTCCTAGTTTAACTTTTTGAAATCAATTTAGTACTTCCTCTGTTTCTAGTAAACGGTACCCGTTTAAAAATCTAACTTCTTAAGAAAAAATGATACTTTTAGTAGTTTATTAATAATAAAATGACATTTGTATGCATTAATTTTTGAAACTAAGTTCTCTAAGTAAAACAAATCAAAATGGAATTGTGGACTCTTTGCTCAAAACGGAGAGAGTATAATTTTATTTAATGTTTTTTTCAAAATCACAAAACACGTAACTCTTAGACTTAGATCTGTCAATTACAACTCATTACACATGAACCCACCCAACCCTGCCCACTAATTCAATTCAACCCATTAACATTTTTTACACAAAAATATTAACGGGTTGAGTCGGGTTAAAGCAAGTAAGACATGTTACCCGTTTTGGCCCACAACTTTTTTATTATAAAATCGATGTCAACCCGAACCGTTTGATATTTGAATTCTAACAGGTTTCGATCCATTTCAATTCGTTAATCATTCCAACCCGACCCAAACTCAACGTACTCGATTGTCAATCCTACTCATAATACTTAAAAAGTCAGACCAAGAACAACCATTTAAGAAGGGAGGGAGAAAAATAATTGAATGCTCCAAAATGATTTATAATATATAACATCAACAAAAAACAATCAAGATAAAAACTTTAAACTACGTTAAACCAAAAAGAAAAAATCCAATGTTACACAATAAACTGATAAAGCACGTAAATCATTATGTTTAAAAGTTATTTTCTCCCGCCAATTTCTTGGAGATTACTAAAATAACATCGGCAAGATCTTCCAACTCATGACCAGCGTGCATAAGCTTGGGTGGCTCATGGACTATCCTTTCTTCAAACCCTTGATCACAAGTATCAGCATCAGTTATGACAGCAGAGGCAAACGAATTTAAGCTATGGAAATCTTGAGACTCCAAAAACTTCTTCGCCGAATCGAGGTTATCAAGGGCATCACTGTAAATCTCTGAACACGTCTCGTAAATTTCTTTGATTGTGGGAATACTCCTGATGGGTTTCGCAAGAGATTTGATTAAGTTTATGGAAGATATAGCACGGGCTTGCGCTTTCTCGATTGCAATGAAGCCAAGGGTTGGAAGATCAGCTTCGGAAGATCGAGAATCGGATGTTAAGGACTTGAAACATAGAGAAGGATTGCGAGCTTGCTTGCATGTATCGATAATCAAATCATTTTGACAGAATGTGAGGGTGCTACATAGAGATATCAGAAGAAGAAAAACAAAGAAAGATGAGTTGCAGAAAGAATGAGAGGCCATTTTTTTTTATGAACTTTCAATTGATTTTGCTTCTGCAATACTATTAAGATGTTTATATAGTTTTTCATTGAGAAATATATTAAGAAAGTTGTTAATGTTACTACTATATTATCACTAAATAGGAATGTTGTTGATTGATTGGTGCTTGTAATTGATATAGATACATACAAGTATGGAAATATATTGTGAGAAAAATAATAAAGATTTGAGTTAGATTCAGATTACAGGAATATAACTTTTGCGTTTGAAAATCAAAGAGTTTCCGTTCCGGGGTTTAGAAATAAGAAATAATATCAAGTTTTTAATACTCTTTTCGTTTTAGGTAAAAAGTCTCCGTTTGAAAGTCAAACTTTTTAAGAAATTGATACTTCCAAAAATGGACTAGTGAACGCTTTGCCCAGAACAGATGAAGTATCGGTTATTTTATTTTTTAAAATTTTTTTCATTTTTATTTTTGTTGTGGGATGTATTTAACATACGATCAAATTCACAATTTTTCTTTGGAGGGGTCTCTTTTAATTAAATATAAATGAAAAGAAAAAAATTATCATATATAATTAAGAGTGTTAATTACCCACGATCATATCGAATAAAATCAACGGTTGCATATCGAGGATGCTCTAAAACTTTCTATTTCGTCACTTTGGCATAATATATATATATATATCAACATTATTCCTACTTTGCAGTATGTGTTGACATGGTTTCGAAAAAGGCAACTTAATAAGTAGCAATTAATTTAAGGAAATTAAACATTAAATTTAAGGAAATTGAAATTCATGGTAATATTAGTGATTGATTCATATGTAATCTAATAGAGATTCTCATAATGTGGTAAGTACTCAAAATCTTGAGATTTATTCTCTCAATCTACAGCAAAGTTTTCGTGTTAATTCCTAGAATGCAATATTTAATTATGAAACTTTTTTTTTTCCGATTACCTTGGTGGGGCCATAGAGCTATCTACATTTAGGCCTCGTTTGGTATAGCGTTTTAAAATGCAGTTTTTTTTCAAAACGCAGCATTTTCAAAATGTAGTTTTATATTTGTAAACACGTTTGGAAAACTATTTCAAAAAGCTATTTTTTATAAACAGAGTAGTTGTAAACGTAGCATATTTTTAAAACGCTATAAATTGGAGCATTTTGAAACGCTCCACATTTTTAAAACGATGCGTTTTAAAACGCTTCATTTAAACACTTTTAAAGAGAAAACGCAGTGTTTTTTACTAGCGTTTTTTACCAGTGTTTTGACCAAAACACTCCACCAAACAAGCACTTAATTAGACTTTGGGACGATTATAAAAATAAGGGAGAGACTATTTCCACTACAATTATTACTTATCCACTAAATTCTTATTTATTGTATTAAATAAATATATGTTTAGATAAAACTACCTATTAAGCACTTGTCCATTTTAAAATGACTAATCAAGTTACTTTTCTAATTGTCTTTTAACATTATTTTTTAGTTCAAACATCAATTAAAAACATAAATATACTAATAGTATTTTTACTTTATTTAATGGCATTATTAATTAATCTTATAACTAAAGTTATATTATATAATAAAAAATATCATACGAACATTTTTTTCAACCAATTTTTGAATAAATATGTGTTCTAAGGTTATGGGGAAAAAAACTAAAAGTGAAATTTAAATAAAGGAATAGTAAAATTTTGATTCAATAGTAAAATCATAGTATGACATAATATCGTAAAAAAAAAAAAAAATTTTATTTTTTTTTTGTCTACCTTTAAAATTGATTTAGAGTTTTAATTCTTGAGTTAATTGAAACCAATATTTAGTTTAGTACCTACCATATTATTTTTATTGAATTGATCTTTTCAAATAATGTTTATTAAACTAAGTTAAATTATTTTAGTTTTGATAATAGGAAAATCAATATTTTCTAAAATTTTGGTAGAAAATGCATTAGTTATATTGTTTTTATGATAATGGAATATGAGACGATAGTGATTAGAAAAATTGACTAAACATATTTATTATGAAAAGAAAAAAGAGAATAAGAACATTTGTTTAGAATTAAAATCTAAAATTAAAAATAGAATAATTATGTTGTTTTCTCATGTTTGAACAAAAAATAATGTTAGATATAATTAGGAAAATAACTTGATTAATCAATTTAAAATGGACAAATACTTAAGGGGTAGTTTTGTCCAAACATGTATTTATTTAATGCAATAATTAAGTATGTAGTGGATAAGCAATAATTGTAGTGGAAGTACCCTATATAATCATCGTACTATTCGTAGAATCGTAGATAACTGATTTAACCAACCACGTTATAATATATCAAATGTGACTAATCTATAATACAATATAGTTCATAGTCGCACATGTGCAATTGACTAAAGTTATTTAGGGGCTGAGATTGATTCCTTTACTAACATCCTACGGTCATTATCATTCCCCGAATTTACATGTGTGAACGGCGGTTGAGCAACTACCCCCTCTCTCTCTCTCCAACTCCCCCCCCCACTATTCACAATTGGTTGCCGCTAATCCTTCCTCCACCAAACTCACGTCCCTTTTCTTTTCGATATTTTAATTAATTGATTGATTTTATGCAAAAAAAATTGTAAGTTTTATAATTTGAAATATTTGTTTTTTTTTCTTTTTAACTGTTATCGTAATTAACTTAATCAATTTATTTTTTGAAACTGAATCTCAATTTAATTTATGTCTAAGTTTTGAATATTTCTATTTTAATTTTTTTTCTTTTTAATTGTTATCGTATTTAACTTAATCAATTTAATTTTTTTTCGGCCCACATTTTCGTATACAAATAAATTTTAAAAAAAATCATAAGTTTTGTAATTTGAAATATTTGTTTTTTTTTCTTTTCAATTGTTATCATAATTAACTTAGACAAATTATAAGTAAATATTAATTAATTTCCACATTATTTGCTTTATTTATTGATAAATTCACAAACTGACACCGTGTCATCGACACGGGCAAGAGTACTAGTGTACTATGTAATTGAATGCGATGTGGTCCTTGCCGTCAACACATTCATCCAATTTTGTAACAAACCTATTGACATAGATTAACGGAGGGACTGCACGAATGGTATTTTTGTCTTTCAATTGTATCCATTTCTTACCCAAACATTTTTTTCTTCAATTCCAACTTTCTGAGTGTAATTAAAAGATAAAAATACTTTTTGTACAATCTCTATATTAATCCACATCAACAGATTCGTTATAAAATTAGATGGGGCATTGACGACAAGGATCACATCACACCCAATTACTGAATACATTATATTGTAATGTAATTAGTTAAATCTGTTACCTACGAATAATACGATGATTATTTGGATATTTTTCACTTTCCTATAATACAATCGCCTTTCGTAGATACAATGACTTATGTGATTCCAAATTTGAAGTCTTTTAAAGTGAACTATTTAAGTAAAATTGATTTATCTTTCATTTCAATTTATAACAATTTTTTTATGAGCAGGTAAAACCATCAAAATGAATGAAGTTTTTCTCAAAAGAACTTCAACGGTTTCAAGTCTATACTTGCACAATGTAAAAAAAGAGTAATGTTATCCTTACCAGTTAGAGGTGGCAATTTTTATCTGTGTTCATTTGTCCACTCAGACCGCCCAATAAATAATAGGTATGGGCACACCCAAAATTTTAAGTGGGCACAAATGAGCATGCCCATTTGGGCATATTAATTATGATGGGCTAAATGGGCGCCCACTTGGGCACCCATGCTAAAACTCATTCTTTTGTTTTTCTAATTTTGTTTTATCAATTACATACATAATTATAAAATATTTAAGATTAATAATAACGTTTAACATAATTAATATATCTATATTGTACACCCACCCTTCCAACCCCCACCCCAACCGCCCCCGAAAAAAAAATTCATTCTCTTGCTTTTCTAATTTTGTTTTATTAATTACATACATAATTATAAAATACTTAAGATTAATAATGACGTTTAACATAATTAATATATCTATACTGTACATCCATCCTTCCAACCCCCCCCCCCCCCCCCCCCCAAAAAAAAAATTCATTCTCTTGTTTCTCTAATTTTGTTTTATCAATTACATACATAATTATAAAATCCTTAAGATTAATAATGAAGTTTAACATAATTAATATATATATACTGTACACTCATCCTTCCAACCCCCTCCCCCCTCCAAGCGCCCCCCCTAAAACTCATTCACTTGCTCTTATAATTTTATTTTATCAATTACATACATAATTATAAAATAATTAAAATTAATAACGATGTTTAACATAATTAATATATCTATACTGTACGCCCACCCTTCCAACCCCCCACCCCTCCAAGCGCCCTCACCCCAATTGCAAAGCAAAGCATGTGACATATATATATTAACCCACCCTTCCAACCGCCACCCCCACCCCCAAATTGCAAACAAAGCATGAAATGTTATTCTATGACTCTGTATCGTTAAATGAAATCTAACATCACTCCTAGATTGCTCCATTTCTATGACTCTGTAAATATTTATCCATGTTACATGATAAATGGATTCATAGTGGTTTTGTGAGCAGTGTAACATGCGACATTCTATTACTTGTGTGTTTGTCTATTGGGCTTCAGCGAAATAAAAAACCGAATCACAAAATAGAATATTGAATTGAGGGTTACAACAACAAAAATACATAATGATACAAGAGATGAGCAAACATACATACTTATTTTTCCTTTTTTTTGGTGAAATTAATGTTTTTTTTTCTTTTTGCGTATTTTTGGTTAAAGAATGAAGTTTTTTAATTATTGTATTTATTTTTGAATTTTTTATTAATGAGTAGATGGCAAGGTTCTAAAAATCATTAGGCGGGCGCTAGGCGTCGGCGCTAAGCGCTAGGCGGGATATGGCGGGGTCGAGAAATAAGACATAATATCTGATTTTTAATATATTTGTTATTATAACCTAATTATTAAACATAATTTTTTTAATTATACTAATACTAAATATCACCTAATAATTTAAAAGTAGTAATTACATTATAATGTTAAATTTTAAAGGTAAAACTAGAAATTTAATATCATATACGATTCAAAATATTACAAAAATAGTCAACAATTCAATTATCCATAGGTCCGTTGACAATTACAAATTTAAAAAATAATTTAATAATTTTAAATTGATATTTATTATTATTATTATTTTAAAAACCCAAAATGACAGTATTTATGACCAAAATTTAAAAAAAAACTAAAAAAATAGGAAAAATAGGAAAAATTTGGCTAGGCGTCGCCGAGCGCTAGGCGCCCGCCTAGGCCGATTTTTAAAACACTAGTAGATGGGCGTCCATGCCCATTTATTACCCGCTCATATATGCTCATGATATTAAATAGACATTTACTTACCCGCCCATTTAAGCACATTGCCCATATGGGCGTCGCACATGCCCGCCCATACCCGTTCGTTTGCCACCTTTAGCAGTGACTGATGAGTCGTAGTAGCAAATTCTGTCCACGCCCATATGCCCGTTCAGACCGCCCACTAAAATATGGGCATAGACAAACTTAAATTTTAATCTGGGCACAAATGGGCATGCCCACTTAGACCATTAAGTTTTATGGGCATAAATGGGTGCCCACATTTTCACCTCACTCATGATTATTTTTTTTTTTTCTGTATACCTGATAATCCAAAGTTGTTTCTCTATATATTTACATTTCTATCAATAATTATTCATTAAGACAGAGAGAGTGTGGGGACAGAGAGAGAAACTAGAGAAATGCATGGCTGCTACTTGTTTTTCGGGTTTGGTTTTTAGAACCAAAGAAATAGTCAGCAATGGTGGGAGTAACCGTTATTTTTTAAGAATGAAAAATCGACCCATTTTTTTTATTTTTTTTCGATATCATATTAGTTTTTATATATGGTCAATTATGTATTTTTTGGTTATGAAAAATATATATATCTGATTTCCATTTAAAAACAATCGATTTGACGTAAAAATTAAGGAACTAAGGGAGTATTTTATTTCAATTAACATACGAGAAAAGTGAAAATATATTCTTATTTTGATATTCTTACTAGTTCTGCCAACACTAACACGTCATATAAAGTTTTTGAGTTCTTTTTAGAAATTTGGTTGCATTGGAAATGACGACAGAGGTTAAAACGTTATAAAAAATGTTGATTTTTTCCAATTATTGTGGTTATAATCATATATATATATATATATATATATATATATATATATATATATATATATATATATATATATATATATATATATATAATTGGTTAGCTGTAACTTTTGATATTTTTTTGTAAAAGAAAATTATATTTTTGTATTTTTTGTATTTATTTGATAAATGCATGTTAATGAGTAAATGGGCGGACATGGGCATTCATGCCCATTTTGTGCCCGCCCATATATGTCCATATTATTAAATATGCACTTACTTGTCCGCCCATTTGAGCCCGCCGCCCATTTAGGCCCGCCCACGCCCACCCATGCTCGCCTATTTACCACCTCTACTACCAGTTACCATTAGTGTTGCAACTTGCATATTAAAAGGTAAGTTGAAAAATCAACTATGCATTTTTAAAGGCAAGTTGTAACACTGGTGGTAATGATAGCATTACTCTCCATAAATAATCTAGCTAGCTCAAATGTTCATCTTGACATTGCTGAAATTCTTGTGTAGTAATTGAGATCAAACCTACAACAAAGTTTTCGTATAATTCCTAGAATGCAATATGTAAGCTATATATACAAATCAAATGTGTTGGCTGCCACATTATTGATACAAAATACAATATTACCGTGACTGAACCTTATGGCTGGTTGAGTTTCTCAGACATATTATGCCAGCCAATTTGACTTCCATTGAAATTGCAGGATACAAGTTAGCGAAATTCACAAAACGAGGGAGGCAAGCACTCGCTGGGTACTTGTCAAAGTCTATGCCTTTTCTACGCTTCAGAGAGATCCACATTTGAGGGAGCCACGGGATCAGGAGGTGATTCCTGTAACCCCTCACTTTCAGATGGCTGAGATTCATGTTTTGCCGCAGCCTGTAACACCCTACTCTGAACGTCTGATGATGAAGGAGAAGTTGGCAGTCCATTCCGGTTTGTTTCTAATTTCCCAGCTGCCCATGAAATCGCCTGGCCTCCCATTTTAACAGGAGCAAGCAGTAGGCTTGAAGGAACACGTCAAAAATCAATCAGCAACAATTAATTTGTGTCTATAAACTTCACACATGTCACTCTAAAGAACAGAAAATTCCAACGTTTTGAAATAGACGGGAGACAGCTGCATATAGGTGAAGACGAAGACATCCTTGGATTTCAGTAATTTAAGGGCACAAAGATTTCAATTTTAATTTTTGTCTTCTCTCTCAGTCCAGCGGCCGCCATCCCCCCAAAAAACAGTCTGCACAATCTATACTTCCTATTTTTGTTTCAGCCAACAAAGACTCACATTTCTAAAACAGAAGCTCTAAATCGCCATAGTTTTACAAGTTTTTTCTTTCTTTTTCGAATATGATAATTATCTAATGTGCATCCAAGAAAAAGATAATATTCCCACAAAAATTGTCACATTCGACACATCTAACTTATTAAGATTGTAGCTTTACTTGTTTGTATCTCCTTTAAATTGCAATGAATTTATATCCTTTTCCAGAGGACCGGGGGAGTATCACCTTAGTACAGTTTGTAAGAAATTTAAAGAAGCAAACTTACAGTTTAAAAGGTTTTGACTACTCAAATGCGACTCTTTTTTAGGGCAGACTGAGTTTTCTTTTTCATTTCTTTTTCCGTCAGATGTCAATTATGATTTTTGGAAAGCAAAATAAAGGCCCGAAAAGTAAACTAAAAATACTCTGGTTGTTCTTTCATGAATGCATGTAGGCTCAGCAAAGAAATAAAGAAGCAACAGTTACCTCACATCCTGTCTAAAATCTTTAGAGTCCTCATAAGAAGCGAGGCGCCGATATATAGTCTGGCAAAGAGTAATAATAATGTAAGCTGATGCCAACAAAAACGTCAAAATATATGCAAGTGTCTTTCCCTTGTCCCCACGCCTCAACTTTTTCAGAGAACTTTGGAAAAATGCAAAATAAAAAGTAAAAAATGATTAAGAACCATCTCCAACGCACTAAACTTAACCCATGTCAGGAGCCAAAGAATTTGTAAGCAAACAAGGTCTACCAAAATGGTTAGATTGAAGCATGTGGATTCCTGGAAGAGAGTAATAATGCTAGGATTTTACTATTTCTTGCAATAAAAGATTGTAGGCTCATAAAAAGGGATAGTTACTTAAATAACCCTTAGGCATTCTAAATGGTCAGGCGTTAAGCTCCCTTTGTAATAAAATATTTCATTAAAAAAAAAATTCTTAAATAACCCAGTGCTTGGCATGGATGATCAAAGAATGAAAACACATTTACAAGTCTTAGATCAATGTCCAGTCTACCCTTCCACAAACCCAGCGTAAGCATAGCCTCACCAGGAAAATCGATGCGGTGCTTATCGTGAACGAGATTGTGGATTCTAAAATTCGCAGCGGGGAGGCAGGATTAATTTGTAAATTGGATATAGAAAAGGCCTATGATCATGTGAGCTGGGAGTTTCTGGACTACTTGCTGTCAACTGTCAAGGATGGGGTTTGGGAGATGCTGGAGGGAGTGGATGGTTTCCTGCATTTCGTCGGTGAGATTTTCAGTTTTGGTGAATGGAGCGGGTTTCTTTGCTAGCTCAAGAGGTCTTCGACAGGGAGACCCCCTTTCTCCGTTCATGTTTATCATAGTGATGGAAGCTTTGAGTAGGATAATGGATGTTTCCATTTCGAGAGGACTAATCAATGGTTTTAAAGTGAATAGGGAAAGGGGTCCTGAATTGATGGTTTCTCACCTTCTATTTGCGGACGACACTTTGGTTTTTTGTGATGTGGAGGCGAGGCAATTGGGGTATCTTCGTTTGGTTCTTCTATTCTTTCAGGCTGCCTCCAGATTGAAGATCAACATTCAAAAGAGTAAGCTCTTTCCAGTTGGAAAGTTGGGACAGCTGATTCTATGGACAGTTTGACAGAATTCTTTGGGTGTAAGGTTGGTTCCCTCCCGACTTCTTATCTTGGCTTACCCCTTGGGGCACAATCTACCAATAAAGACATATGGAATCCGGTTATCAAAAGGTTCAAGCGAAGGCTAGCGGGGTGGAAGAAGCAATATCTGTCTAAGGGTGGCAAATTGACTCTAATTAAGAGCACGTTATCTACCTTGCCTACTTATTTCATGTCAGTCTTCGATATGCCGGTTTCTGTGCCCAAGAGACTGGAAAAGCTGGAAGGAGATTTTTTGTGGGAAGGTCAAATGGATGAGAGAAAGTATCACTCGGTGAAATGGGAGGTAGCTTGTTCCAACTTGAAGAATGGAGGGTTAGGGATCAAAAGATTAAAAGACTTTTAACTCTGCTCTTTGGGGGAAGTGGCTATGGCGCTACTTAACGGAGAAGGGAGCTCTTTGGAAGAGAGTTGAGGTGGCCAAGTATGGGGCTGGGGACCATGGTGGTTTCCAAATGAGGTGAATTCTTATAGTGGGATGGGGGTTTGGAAAAGCATTAGGAAAAAATGGGATATGGTGAAACGCTTCATCTCTTTCAACGTGGGTAAAGGGGACTCGGCTAAATTTTGGAGGGACATTTGGTGTGGGGATTTGGAGTTACAGCGAGCTTTTCCCTCTTTATTTAATTTAGCCATGAACAAGGAAGAGTATGTTAGCTCGGTTACGTTAGTTGATGGTGACACCGTCACGGCGTCATGTGGAATCCTGTTTTTAGAAGGAACATGCAAGACTGGGAGATTGGTACTCTTGAGGCCTGCTTTGAGCTGCTGGATAAACAAAAGATGGACCGAAATTCTGATGATTCCATTGTGTGGAATGGGAAGAAAGACGAGCCTTTTTCGGATAAGTCTTTATACCAACTTATGGTGGCTAGTGACAGGTCTTTTCCGTGGAGGAGCGTTTGGAAATCAAGGGCTCCATCGAGGGTGGGGTTTTTTATGTGGGAAATTGCGCTCGAAACCATCTTAACAGGTGATAACTTGAGGAGGCGGAGAAAAATCTATACTAATTGGTGTTTCATGTGCAAGAGAGACAGAGTAAGTGTGAATCATCTGCTAATTCATTGCCCGGTTGCAAGTGACTTGTAGAGTTTTATATTGAATCTGTTTCAAGTTACTTGGGTGATGCCAAACTCAATCAAGGAGCTGCTTTTGCGCTGGACTTTGTACAAGAGTAAAAGAAAAAACTATTTTTGGGATGTTGCTCCTCTGGCAGTTTGTTGGTCTATCTGGAAAGAAAGAAACCTTGGGGCTTTCGAGAACGAGGAAAGGAATTTGGAGGGGATCAAAAATCAGATCATTCAGACTATGTATTTATGGTGCGATGAGGCGGTTTTGACGGGATCTAATCATTTTGTAGAGCTTGTGGATAACATTTTTGTTGGCTAGCGAGGGTTGGTTGTATATTGTCTATGTACATAGGACGTGTCACTAGTTTGACACTTTCATTTATATACCATATTTACTTATCAAAAAAAACAAGGAACCAAATCTTCACACAGGTTACAGATAATTAGCAATTTAGTCTCATTCTCGATCAAGTTTGAGATCTAGAATTATGATGGCGACTAAAAACTTATCAAATTCGATTAGAAGTGGAAAGAGTTCAACTTAAAGATTAGTAATGGAGAAAAGCACTATAACAAACTATAACTTGAAAATTATGTGGAAACTACACTAAGTACCTGGCCAAGGCCAACAACACCAACTATTTGTAGAGTCTTTTCCCATTCTGAAAAAATAATTGCATATACTCAGCTGAAATGAATAAGCATATAATCTTGATTTTGAATAGCAGAAGAATATATTCAATGAACCAAAAGAAGCTAAAAAAAAAAGGTGGACGAGAAGTCCATCTAGAAACAAAAAACAGAACCCAAAAGGTGAAAACAATATCAAAGCCGCTCAGACCCGTTGTAAATCTGAACAGGCACTCCTAGCATATGCCCAATGAGAAGCCATGAAAACAACTTTATCCCCAAACAGAGACCAAGAAAAAAGATTGATGCCTGAAGATCTTGAAGACCCTAGAGATGATTCCACGAGTGAAGAGGCCTCTGTGTCAAGGTTGGAAGCTTGGGGGCGCATTTGATGGCTTAGAGGATGAAACAAAGACGTCGGGGGTCCAACTGGTATTTCTGGAAAGTTGGACAGCGCCCTAGACCGCTGCGTTCTCAGAACTTAAAGTGCAGAGATCAAAACTTCTGGGGGATTAGCACTAAGGCCCAAGCCTAAACTTTAGCACAATAGCAGCTTTGGCGCCGCGACAACCTTCCTGGCACCGCCCCAAACTAGGCCAGACCAAATAATCCAAAATTAAATCACCATTCAACCCACATTATATCTTTCTTAACATTATATCTTTCTTAACACAAAAATGAAAAGAAAAATAATATAATAAAAAAATTGTACTATTATGAAGGGTAAACTGTAAATAACATATCTAGCAACAGTAACATAGTAATTAGATATGGGCCGGGTTGGGTTTAGAGTGGACAGGGGCTAAACCCAAACCCGTTCCTAAGCCCGACGGGTTTTTTAAATTGCTTATTAAACCCGCGCCCTCAGGAGCGAATCATAGCAAGTTTCAGACCAGGTTTGTATAGTTTGTCATCCAAACACCCAAGCGTACTCCCAGAAAAGGATTTTTTAACCATTTCCCACCATGAAACGAGTAAGAGGAAGAAACAATTGGTAGCGCTGATATATAAGCTTCCAAGGACTCAAATGGGTAATTGAACGCCCGATATTAGCATCCTACCCATTTGAGTGCAAAAAACTTACTCTTTATCACTTTATGCCAAATAGCAAGTGACTTGCATCGAAAAAAGGTTCCCACAAGTCAACCCACCTTCCTCCTTAGATTTAAATATCCCACACAATCAAATGATCCCTCTCCCCTTCCTTAACCCCCTCCCATAAGAAATCTCACATAATCTTAATCAGCTACACTAACCAAAGGATACTCGACAAATAGCATCCGCTGCTCTCTTTCACCTAGGGATGGCAAAGTATCCTAACCCCTATGATCAGAGTTTTATAAGCAATATTACAATCCGTCAGGTTTAGGAACGGTTCGGGTTTACCCATGACCTATCTAAACCCGACCCAACTCGTATATAAAATTACTATATTACCCTTACTAATAGTATTATTTACAATTTACTCTTCATCGTATGATTTTTTAAATAAATTTTTTCTTATATTATTGAATTCATTCTTCCTTTTTTGTTAAGAAAAAAGAATGTCGGTTGAATGGTAATTGAATTTTAGTTTATTTGTTTGGGCTTAATTAGAAAGTAATCGGGTTGTTTAGGCTTGGGCAAGACCAAGAAATTGGGCTTGACTTATATGTGGAAGCGGATAGGAGTAGAGAGTTTCAATCCAACAGGTAGGAGCAACTTACGTGTTAAGGAACTATATACTAGGAACATGTTAAGAGAATGACAAATCGGACCCTAATCCGATCCATTGTCATCCCTACTTCCACCAGTCAAGTCTCTAAGCCAATCCTTCAACCGGGTCTTAAAAGGTCCAACTCTCCCATATCCAGCGAGTGGACACACAGGTAAGACAAAGGCCACAATAAATACATCAACCTATAAAGGCAGCATAAGAGTTAACATCCGACCCTATATATTAGTACCGGCTAAGTCACATCTGATGATATTAATCTTGAGTCTGGAGATGGACTCAAAGATCTAGAGGATAGTAATAGCATCATTAAAAACTCTAGCAATTATCAACAAACTGAAGATGGGACACCCTATGCTCCTCTCTCCCCACAAGCACCCCTCCAACAGACCAACCTCCTTAGCTCTCGAAATCATCTTGCCGAGATATTAACCACAAACGTAAAAGGAAAGGGGAGAGAAAAGATCCAAATGTGTGAGACCCCTAAAGACGTAAGCAAATCCTTTGGCCTCAATTGATGATGGCCGAGAATGAAGGGATATCGAAACACCCATGATGGAATAAACACATAATAGATGTCAGGTTTAAGAGCCTATAAATGGTTTTATAATACAAACCATTTCTGCCACAGTAAAAGATGATAAATAATAATGTGCATACCTGCCTCTAATTTTTGTGGGGGAAAGAGGGGTGGGTGAAGAGAAAAAGTAATTATACAAAACAACTTATGAGTTACTTTTCTGTGAAGACATTTATCTTTGAAACATTATAAATGTCTTAGGACATGATGCAATGGGGAGCACGTAAAAGATGGGACTAAAGAAAATGGGGCAGTGGGATATGTGACGGTCATAAACCCACAGTTTCCTCGGATGAAGCGCATTATTGCAAGGAGATGGAAGATACTGCAAAAGATTGATATTAACCTATCGAACATAATGGTGTTTTTTTGTTTTAGATGATGATGAATTTCTGAAATAAGGCTACAGACTTGGGGCCTAGGTTATTTAAGTTAAATGTAAAACCATTATGCTGAAACCATGGATGCCAGATCTGAAACTGACTAGAGAAGGCATAAAACATTCCTCAATTGGCTTACAGCACTTTTTCTTAATCTGCCAGTACAGTGTTCTAGAATTTCAAATTGAGTGGAGACCATTAAGATGTATGTGATCATTGCTCATTGTTTGGGCATAAAGTTGACGTTGCAAATTTGCAGCATTAGTTTCATTTAATAATCAAAGGTGGATAATCATTCAGTGATAGTCTAGTTGCTGAGAAAATTCTCTTTTCAAGATTTTTCTAAAGTTCTTTCTGACGGATTTGCTATCTTTCTTCCCAAGATCATTTCTTCAGAACAATCGGAATTCAATTTGTGGCAGAAGAATGAACGAGAGCATTGCTCTTCCTGGTGATCTTGTTAATGACATTGATGCAAAAGCTTATGCCGCTGCATCCTTCCCAGGAAATGGACAAACATATACCCTGAGAAAAAGACGAAGTCTACACTGGCTGGTTTGAACATTTAGTTTATCCCTGCTTTCTTTGTCCTAGGTACTATGGGATTGTGAATAATTGAGTAATTAAGGTAAGTCGAGGCAGAATCATTCACTGGAAACCCCCACAATTAAGGTGGTTCAAATCCAACAAACAGAAGCCGTTTCGCACATATAAATGGTTAACAGCCTTCATCCAGATCCAAAAACAAATGCAATCAGGCATTTCTCATCCATCGCAACTACTATAAGAAAGAGACCGACTTGGGAAAACCAATTTACCAAAATACAACTTAAGAAAGATGCAAGATAAAAGTGAGGGGGAGGCTTGTAGTATCAATAGGTCAAAATATCAACGAGAGAGAAAAAAAAAATTAAGTAGGAAGTCTCATAACATTCCATATACCTTCCATGATAGGAGTCTTCTACTCGATTTGTATTTGTGACCGATCCCATTTGATGCATTCCCTTAATTAATAATTACATTCTTCTAATTGATGGAGAATTATACGGAAAATAAGATATTCAAGGAGGATGACAAGGAATTCTCGAAAGTAAAAATATTGGAAGTCCCTTTGGTCAAGTTTTAGTAATCATATAGTTCTCAACTTTGATTTTAACTAAGAAATTGAAAGAAGAAATCCACGCACCTGATAATGCGTAAGCTGCTGCAATGAAACCCTGTTCATAGAAAACTTAATTTATCAAGTATGCCAATGAATCTCATGAAATATTTACCTATTAATATCAAAACTTAGCTGAATATTTGAATAAGAACTGTAAGATGTAGACCACTCATGTAATCTGAACATATCCAAACAAGAGTTCATGGTAAACTAGATCACTCAAAATTTGATTCAGTATCTTTATCTTGATGGACCACAGATTCTGAACCATATATCAATGTAAAAACACGCCATTTCTCAAATGTTAGAAACTCCATATGTTCCGCAGGGACATACTTTTAACTGACGTGTTCCACTTTCAGATGAGCTTGAATTGATGTGAAGCAAAAGTTTTGTCCTTTATCATAGAAAGAAAAATTGAAGAAAAACTTTTGCAGCAAAGTACTTAAAAGGAAAACAGGAAAAACTAGGATGAAAACATACATTGGAATGAGTTATATAGTGGTTAAGTACACGTAACATGGAACTTACCATGCCATACCCAATGACTTGTATCGGAGTAGGACGGATAGCCTCCAGTATCGCTTCAGCTTCCTGGAAGAATTCCAGAACTGAATTAGCATGTAAAATGAAGCTTGGACTAGTTATGCACCCCAATCACAGAGACGCGCACAAACAACTATCAATTTTACCAATAAAATGTATAAAATATGGCTATAATACAAGGAAACCCAACCTATTCTGCTTTGAAGATTTAAATCTATCTAAGAAGTACCTACCTATCCTTCTATCTATTAAATTCAGTCCACTATTTTTTCAATTTAGGCCACAATTCAGAACTCTTCTTCAGAAGCCCACAAATATCCAAATCATAGTCACTCCATTGCAGTCTAAGGGTCCAGCCTTGTTATTTTGAGCAATTACCATGTTTTGAAAGGATATTTGATATGATTTTTCGGTTTTTCCCTTCAAGTACAAATGTTGGTAAGAAACCATGTATAGTTTCAAATGTTCATAGTTCTATTCATTATAACTAAATAATGAATGGTATATCACATCAATCCCTAAAATGGTGGCTTTGACTAAAAAAAAGGTCAAACAAGGATTTGTTGAGTGGAACCATGGAGTATTGTTTCATTCCTCATATAAGCCTTAGAATGATAGAGTTCAATTGTTTCAAAAAGAGTTGCTAAGAAAACACATGCTCAAGGACAGACTAATTGATTCGTTAAACACTCTATGTTCAAAGAAAGAAAATTTGAACAGTTATCCTCCAAGAATTTGTGAACCACTAAAATCAACTAGTTTCCAAACAAACAAAATTGACTCAGTCCGATAATATCTGGTTGGCACAGCACAAATGAAATTGGCGGAGCCTTTTGTTAGACTGTGCAATTTAAATTTGTTAAAAATTAAATTCATATAATTCATCTATGCCATGAAAACGGACCAACTTCCAACCTATGAGATAAGGCAAAATGGGGGAAACTAGAGAGAAAGAGAGAGAGCATTACCAAGAAGAAGAAAGAAAAAGGTGAATATCTAACAAATTTGTGGCATACCTCATTGAGTATGGTAAAAGCTGTCTCAGGCTTCAGCTCTTTAATGCGAAGACCCTCTTTCACCCAAGACTTAAAGCCACCTTGGACCAAATACGGTCTCTGTCATTCAAAATATAAACACTAAATTTTAGCATATCACCATCTGCTTGGAAGATCCAGGACAAAAACTGGGGCACCAAAATTGTCGATTAAGCATGTTTATGCATAGGTAAAACTTTCTTCCAAAGTACCAACCTAATTACACAATCATAAGCCATATCACACATGCACAGTATTACGGTATTCGGCCCTGTTTCTTTTGTGTTGTTTGCAGTCTCTATCCACACTAAACTTTTTTGTTCCAAAAAAGTAAAGAGAAGCTTTAGTGGTCTAGAACCAAAGAAAGAATATACAAATGTAGAAGGAATCCTATGAGAAAGTACCAATAATAGAAACTAAACAAACCCAGGAAAAATAAACATTAGTGAAGGTTTTTCTATCAAATGACTAAATAAAGATTAGTGAAGGGCGACCTCCCACTCTTGACAAATGTGTGAAACAGCAATGCCTGTAAAAGTTTCCCAAAGCTAATGCCAACAAATGCCAAAACAGCCTATCACTTAACAACCCTGAAAATACTTAAATTCCCACTGACACATCATAAAGGCAAACATAACACAAGTTTTAAACAGCTTCTCACCCCTCCCCCTCTACAAATGAAAGGAGATATCCACATCTCCTCTACTACTAAGCAAACCTCACCAACAGGAGGATGAAAGAAAGGACAATCACGAGTTTCACACCATGTTGCCAACATAGAACACAGACTTGAAGAATAGCCTTGTGAAGCCTGCGCACTTGTATTTAGCATGAGTTGAACAAGAGCCCAAACGGAAGATTTGGATTAATATTTAACCTTGGTTTTCCAAGTAAAACCTGCTACCAGAAAACAGAACGATGATAGAACGAATCAATGAACCAAAACAGATCTAGAAGAGAAAAACAGAAGGATCAATAACCCAAATTCGTCTATCAGGAAGTTTAGATGAGCAAAGGCCTAGAATCTCAACCAATATGGTCATTCATGTATCTATCCCTAAGAGTACCAAAAAAAAAAAATCCTAGATGTTAGTTTTCCCCCAGAGAATAAAGTTTTCTATAGTGAAATAAAGAAGAGTCAAAACCAGCATAAACTGAGATTTTAAAAAATGGAGAAAGGTCTATGTTGCACCAATAAAATTTCTTAGAAACAAATTTCCAAGGAGAATTTAAACAAGCCGGAGGAATAACTCATACCCTCCATGGATAAATTCCCGCGGATAGCAAAAAGAGGTTCATTCTACCCATTCTGATGAGCCCCAAATTTGCACCCAACCACCTGGTGCCAGAGAGCATGGACCCTAAGACAAAACACCAGACGCACAAACCATCTGCCAACTGGGCTGGTCCTCCTCCTTGCCTGACCCTTTGAAGGATAATCCCACATGACCAACTCAATCATAAGAGAGATCCTAAACAAAGATGGATAAAAGATCAGATTACAAGTCAAGGTTGAGTAACAGTGATTCTACTCCTATAAAAAGATACAAATAAGAAAAGTCATGTTCTAAGCATCCATCTCTTAGAAAGACCTAAGCAACAGTGTCCAATAAAAAAATAGGTTAGGAATTAGGATTACCTTTCAGAGGCATACCAAGCTCAGACAAAAAGCCACTCCAACATCCCACATCTCTCAACTAAGTAGAGAGGCTTACCCCACTAACTCCTGACTCTCAATATTAACCCAGCAATACTAGACAACTAATTAACCTTCACCAGCAATGCTTCAAAAAGCATAAGCAAATCCAAAACATTCTTGAAACCCTAGAACCCACTTATTGAAGGAAAGAAGGGGATCTTCACCCTATCCGAATTGAGACTCTTGGTAATTCTCCCTCCAACCACATTATACCCCTTCCCTAGATCAACATAGTAATCATCCTACCCAACAAATCAGTGAGTAAGGCGAAACAAAAGAGAGACGATGGGTCACCCATGTCTCAAACTAGCATAAGAAGAAGATTTGTAGTTAGGTTTGCCATTAATAATAAGATATTAGACTGAAGAGCTCCGGTGTAGAAGGACACGTCACCTCATTTGACGATTGTTTATATTATTCTCATCCTTTAGCTATCAAGAAAAAAAGATATTAGACTGAAGAGCTCAAGCATCCTAAAAATCTCCATCTACAATCAAAATAGTTTCTCTAAATAACTAGATCTAGAAAAATGCTAATTCCCCAAACAGCAAGGCTTATCTAAGATTTAATTTGAGAACAAGACCTATCAATCAATAAGCGTGAGAAATTTCTCAAAGTTGCTAGACAACAGATCATGAAATAGATACTATAGAATGTGAGTGTCCCGAAGGGTGTGATGGGCAAAGTGTTAGGTGTGCCACATTGCGATCAAAGAAACTCAAAGAGTAAAGGATCGGGGTGGAAGTCAAGACTAGTCAGACAAAGAGAAAGAGGGCAAAGGCTGATGCCAGAGATTTTTCTCTCCAAGACTCACTAGGTTCTCAATCAAAAGATTTTCTATCAATAATTTTCGATTCATGAAAATAAGGTTTTGACCTCTATTTATAGTGAATATGGGATGACACAGGGAATATTGCAATATTCCCTACTAGGTGTCATCGTCCTATTGACCATGCAATGATGACAGGACAAGTGTCCCGTAAGTGGGGACCACAATCAGCTCTTTCTCTCTTAGTGATTAGGTCACGCATCGCATGTGTGTGGTATCGCACGCGTGCAATGGGTGAGACTTTCTCTTGACTTCAGCCACCAAACCAATAACCCCAAGGTTCCCAAAAACCAGCTCGGCCTCTTTCAAGACCCTAGGCCTGCCATTGCACTTAGAGTAGATGGCAGGGTAGTTCCCTAAGCCGGGTCATCCCTAAGGGATATAAGTGCTAGCGGTAAGTTGTTGTCCCTTACCTCAGGTGTAGAATTAGTTCCCCAGAACCCTAATGCTCGAAGATTGGGGCTCTAGGGCCAGCTCGATTCTTATAGGGTCACGCAATATGTCATCCCGACCAAGCGGGCCTTCGGCCAATTTGCTCGTGGAGACCATTAATAGAACCGGGGTGCGGTCGTAGAGGTCTGGACATCATTATCCTTAGGCTAAAAGCATTCAACCTTGGCCCCCCTTTAGGCCATCTCTCGGAGCCTAGTACGTTGTCGTACGGTAGTCTTAGTTCGGGGAAAACTATGTAATTACGTGGAAATTACCTAGAGTGACGTGGCACAACCCATACTACACACAGATACAAATAGTCCCTGCACTTTAAATCATCAATGAACTGATTAGCTACAAGGACCAGATAAAGAATTTGGCCAACCACTCACAGAAGCACTAAGGAAAAGTAGAAATCGTCTCTCCCGAGACCTTACAACCTCTAAAACAAAACCTTAGATTACAAGTTCTAAACACTCATCACAAGATAAATGGGTCCAAAATGTTTCACTATAATGGATATTTCTTTCTTATGAGTAATGCGCAGAAAAGTGGAATTAAGGCTCTGACTACTTAGTTTTATTACTAAAGAAAATCTGGGGTGTGCCTTGATAAAAAAAAAGCCAAAAATAAAAAATAAAAATGACGAGCTATAGAAAATCAGCTTTCTAACTGTTCTTTTTATCTGCATATACCTTGGATATATGCAATAGGATTAACATTGTTGGTACGACCTCTTGGAGTATGTCACGTACTACCTTTGTCCCTAAATGAATCACATTTTCATTTATTTTTTTTCCTGGATGAGTCACTTTTAGGCAAATTTGATCCGTACAATACTAGTCGAAACGACTTCCTCAAACTCCATGAAGAGTAGTAAAACCGACAATCCTGCGCAAGTACGAGGAGATTTTGTTTTGGGAGTTCCAAACATGTGAAACAATGTAAAAATCATGAGCATTGCGAAAATTTGAAAGGTGAAGGCTTCAACTTTCTGGAACCTGAATTTTTTCTGATCTTTCTCTATTTCTCTTCTTAACCAGATATGCTATAGTTATAGAGGGTTTATATTAACCAGTCACCACTCATACAGAGGATGATATTGCTAAATTTCAAGCATGACAACCTTATTTATCACTGAAAAATAATACTTGCCTTAACCCCGAGTTTGTTCAGCGATCTTGCAATTCCCTTTGAGCGAGTACCATCAGCATCCATTACTATGACCTTGGACCTGTCCTATAGACAGAGTAAGGACATCATGCAGACATCATCTCCAAATCCTTCAAAGAACTGACCATACAACTAAAAAGTTTATAGTATAAAATTATATTGCTACTTGCAATATAGCAAAGTGATTTTTCATACGAGAATACAGCCATTAGAAACCAGTTTTAGATGCAGACTACTAGAAACCACACAAATTCCCAACAGAAAGCACAATTAGTAACTAAAGTGAGACAGCCATAATTACTATTCTCATTTACAAGATATGATCCTTAGTGTTCACCATTCCTTTCCTTAAATTTAAGTAGAAAGCTAAAGAGAATCACCAATGTCCCAAGTAACAGCAGCCTCATAGTAAGTTTTGTTTTGAAAGGACGTATATTCTCTCATACTTGCTGTAGAACAGAGAGTATGATCATTTGCCCTGACACCCAAGGTTTGTAATATGTAACCCTCCCCCCCTCACTCTCACCCCAAAAGAAGAAGAAAGATAATGTAAATGCAAGAAGAATAAAGGATAATCATATGTGATGTTACTTACTTGAACAATCTTCAAGTTTCGGATGACAGCAGCAATTAAGGAATCATCAAGATTTTTTCCACCCTTTAATAACTTCCTTACAGAGCCATCAACCTGAAATTTTCATGATTGTGGAATGTAGAACAGAAAAAAGCAGGATGAATCTTGAATGCCACAGCTGTTTTTATTACTTTCTCGTATATACAAATAACTAAAGTGGAGGAATTGAAATATTGAAATCTCTGCAAATTTGAAACCAATGGTAAGACTTTCTGAAACCTGACCTCTGGTAAAGTTACGTAGGCATATCGAGATCGAGCTGTTCTTCGAAGATCAGGAACGCCATCTCTTTCTCTAAAGTCCTTCAGAAGGATAATAGATTCAAACCATTAATACATTATAATAGACCCTCAAATGAAAAGAAAAAAATATTCTACGTGGAGAAAGTTCACCTTCCAGCACAAATGAAAGTGAACCATTAGAAGGGGCGGTGAGGGGAAGAACAGATCATTAAGAAGAAGAAAAAAACAGGTTTTCTACAAACACGAGCAAAAGGAAAAAAGAATTGTAGCCAACCCAAAGCAGTTAAGGCAAAGACTAGGTTCAGTTGAGTTGATAGAAATAGGAGTAATTCATGGAAACAAATGACTTATGATACTAAACATTCTACTCTTAGAAAAGAAAAGGCTAGAAAATTTTACAGTCTCTTGCCTCAGGCCGGACATCAATTAGTACAGCACTCTCATTCCCAGTCAAGAGTTCAAAAGTCAACTTCGGAGATAAGTCCCCAGCATATCCTGTGTAGGTCAATATCCAATAAGACCCCCTGCATAGATCTGATAAAACTTTAGATTTCCACAGAAACTGAAAATAGACAAATATCCAGTTATTACAAGGAAAGGAAATTAAGAAAATAGGACACACAACAAGGGACAACCATACCATAAAGTGGCTAATGTTCCGAGGACAAGAACAAATGGGACAAATGGATCATTAGGGTCTAAGCCCACACTTCTCTCCAAGCCTTCTAAAGCATTATAAACCTGCCGGAATGTGGTTCCAACTGGACTTAAGATCTTAACTGCATTCACTTCAGAAGAGTTTAGAACATTCTGGATCTCTGGAGGAAGCAAATCCTTTGTGAACTTGTAGGCATAAACAACCAATGCGGCCCCCTGAGTTAGAGAATCTTCAGCAGCAATAAGTACCTTCCTCAATGCATCAACAGCGAAGATCCCTGCCTTACTTGAGGCGTCCTTGGAGTCACCAGAAAATGCTGTCAACTTGGTACCAACTGATTCTCCTGCTTGCTCGACAGTTGATATCACTTTACTAACAGCTCCACCTACGGCTTCATTAGCTCCCTCGAAAGCAGATTTTATTGATGAATTGATTGTATCAAGTGATCTTTCCAGGGCATTTTCTCCTTGGCTCACTGAAGCACTAACAGACTCGTTTATTCCAGCGTATATATCCTTGATGTTTGACGTCAAACTGGACAATGAATCAATATCCTTGTTTGGGGAAGCATATATAGCGATGTTATCATCTGGGATAACAGCTGTAGTTGTTGTTATCGCTTGAAACTCAGCAGGCTCCTGCAATGCAATGTTATCTTCAAGAAATGAATCTGACAATCCCACTGAGCGTGCCTGCTCGCTGCTTCCAACAAAAGTAGAGTAGAAATATGTAGTAGATTGCCTTTTGAAGGAAAGCCCTTGAAGATGGATTCCATTTGACATCCCCAAACCTACCCTGTCTTCCACAATGCATTTTACCACAAATGCCTTTTGATAAGAGGAAAAGTGTCTCCATCCCCCACGTAAACAAATCTGCAGAAGTAGTTCCGTAGTGATACATTTCCATCAGTGCGCTATATCTATCAAACAAGGGAAGGAGCTCAAATGATCCATCTTCTCCCCGAATTAAAAAGAGTAGGAGTATACTCCTTCCGTCCTAATCAAGGAACACTATTCCTTTTCGAGACGTTCCACTCAAAGACTCCTACTTACCTATCGGGGATTGCTCAAAAAGTCTTGATTTAAAAATAAGCTTCCAATCCCATAATCTTTGAAGTTAACCCCTCAAAAATGAACTAAAGCACTTTGGATAAAAACAAAACACTTTATTTCATGGTGATCTTTAAGGGCAGTTACTCTAATCAAAAGAATTCCTTAAAGGCAGTTATATCCCTCTTCATATTTGGACATGAGACTATGAATGGAATGGAAGAAGTATCCAAGAAACAGGAAATAGAAGATGAAGATGAAGAAGCTAAAGGACTTAGTGGGGGCACACCCCTGCCAATTTTTTAAATTGTACAAATTTTCTCTTATATTTATTAATGAAAAATGTATTCTAATGGTTCGGCCCCCTCAAATTGAAATATGTAAATCGCTTCTGGATTCGCCCATGAAATCGAGTATCTTGCTAACAAGTGCCTTTAGGGTACATTTTAAGAATAACCAACCATTCACACGTTCCAATGCCGCTAGAACAATTCTCGAGACAAAACATACTATAAAAAGGCGTTTAGCATGTGTCCTAGAGCACGTTCTAGCTTTTAGCCTAATAAAAATTCATCTATGTACACATTAAGTCTAATTGCTACAAGAAATAGCAATCAGCCAAATCGAGCACAAAGGGAAAGGAAAACAAGCCCACGAAAAAAAAAAATTTCCCTTTCTCCATCCAAAAATATTTAAAAATACACACCCGAAGAGTTCACTTTCAAAAACTATTCCAACAATCTCTTTGACATTTCAACTTTACCCACTATATAATATGTTAGTGTTGTAACTATAACCAACTGAGAGTATACCAATATAATTTTTAAATATCAAACTTTTCAAATGATCAGATCGAGAGATTAAACAGTAATGAGAAAGCTAAAAGCTACTTACTCACCTGGGAATAAGAAGAACAGCTGGTGGTGGCAGAGCAAACAGGCAACATTCTGTTACTTTGTTGAATCTTTTTTGTTTTCTTTTTTGTTCACCAAAAGCCCATCTGAGAACTTCTGCTTATAATGTAAACTCCAGAAGCAAAGTAATGGGAAAAAAGAGTTCTTGATTTTCAATTCACTGACAATTAGCACTGGACTAGGGAATTCTGGAAATGGGTAATGTTCGATTTGTTGGGGGGTGTGTGTGTTGTGTGTGTGTTCTTTTTGGGTGAAACAATCAAATGAAATTGAGTAAAAGGCAAAAATAGCAAGGTGTATGGGGTTTGAGAGAATCGTGTGGCTTTGTGGAAGCCGAAGCCGTTAGCTTCATCTCCTTTGTCTCTTAACCGCCTCTCGTTTCCTTGTTGGGACCCCTGTTTTATCAATACTAGATTCCTACTCTTGGAGCATGGAAAATTGTATACTAGATATCGAATGAAACTGAATCAAATCAAATCATAATTGAATCTAAAATGTATCTAATTTAATTTGAATTTAATTTTGTTTGATTCGGATTATTATAAGATATAAATCAAAATTAAATCAAACCAACAATGAAATTACATCGTTTTGACCTTTAAAAGGCACAAAACGGCGTAGTTTAATCAAGCAAAATTCAAAAAAAAAAAAAACAGAAGGTGGCTGACAGCCACGGACTCCTCCAGCCTTCCCCTTTCCCCTCCCATTTCCACTTGGCACCTTGGTAGTGGTCCTAATTTATTTTTCACCTTGTTTTTCTTGGCCAATTTTCGGCCTAAAAATTTATTATTTTTATTTTTTTCCTGAATTAAAATATACATTTTTACCTATAAATAGAGACTTAGTTTATTTTATTTGGATATCAGAAAAACTTTTATGATTTTTTCAAGTTTTTAGTCATTTTTATAAAATAATAGAGATAAAGATAGTGGAGTATGAAAAAGTATTGGATTTTGTGTCATTATTGTATGAGTTTTTTTGGTTTTTAATCAAACTTGTATCAAATGAATTGTTTTATTGGTTTTTAATTAGGTTGTGGTTGATTTGGTGTTTGATTTGGGTTGTATAATTTATCTGTTATCCATACTCTTATTGTCTTTCTTCTTTTTATCTTTTTTTTTTTTTTTTTTTTGCAAAAGCTGAAGTACAACTGAACTATCCATGTTAAATGTGTCAGAAATCCAGAAATTGTGGTGTTACCCCTCAAATTTGAAAAATTGCAACATCACCCCTCGGTATTCTAAATAAACATCGTCAATTTTAATATTTAAAGTGTCACTTTTGGTTATAAAAGTGTAATTTTGCATCTTTAATGAAAATTATCTTCTTTTTTTCCGTTAAATTATCGTTTTTACTTCAAAGTGTCATTTTTAGCTTAAAAAGTGTCACGTTTAGCATTAAAAACGTCACTTTGTATCTATTAGGACCAAACTGAAAAGTCCGGTCATTTACAGACTTTCGACAGGTCATGAGGTCTTTCTTGAACTGCAGGGGCACCACTGTAATTTGTCAAAGTTTTCATTAGTGTGATGACAGACAGTCAGCCATTCTGACTCCTTAAGACTTCAGTCATGTTTACAAAACTAATAGCAGAAAAACAAATGACTAAGGTAGCAGTGTATATGTAATGCAATTAGTTTTAATTTATACTTCAAATTGAGAAACTATATATTAGGGGAGATTTAATGGTCATATAGGAAAGGATCGTGTTGGATATTTATTCACATAGGATATGGTTTTGGGGATTGAAATAACAATAGATAATCAATGGTTGAGATAAAAGTGGTACACAGTTTGTAGCACGGGAGATTTGATTCCCTCCCTTTGTTCCAACAAGATCGTCTTGTTTGACTTTACATAAAGATTAAAAAAGATAATAAATTAGAGTCTATTTAATCAATATTTTCTAAACAACCCTTATTAATTACATAAGTTTACTGTTACTCCATTAATGAGTAGGAAAACTATTGAAATTAGGTAATTAATAGGGAGTATAGTCGGAAAATAAGATACTCCCTCCCTTTCGAACAAAGAGTCTCTATTTAAAAGTCAATTTAAAAAAATGACACTTTTAGCCCATTAGTAATAAAATGACACTTATATGCCTTAATTTTTTAAAATAGACTCTTTAAACATCTCAAAATGAAATAGTGGACTCTTTGTCCGGAACGGATGGAGTAAATGATAGCTACACTTAGAAAGTGGACAAGCAATTTGTGACCAAAAAAAAATATATAGAAACGAAGACAATCATTTTGGGACGTGATGACGCTAAGGAAATCAATCGCCCTCGATTGGGAGTGTGGTGCCTGGATAAATGTGAGTGTGCTCAATAATTGTAGGAAATCTAGGCTTTAGAACAAGTTGCAAATTATGAAAGCTTACATTAGGGTGGTGCTCCCTACTAAAAATTCTTCGGCGTGTGTGAGAATATCGATCAAAACCCGATCATCATCTCAAATAAGTCGTGTTAATCTTGTTGAAATAAATCCAAGGGGAAAAACAATACGAAATTATAGAAAGAAAACAATAAAAGTTATTGTTATGCAAAAGACTTGTGAAGTCTGCTGGTGAAGGCTTTTTAAGTCTGTTGGTAAAGAAGACTTGTGAAGTTTGTTGTTTAGTAATGAAGTTTGCTGGTAGCTTCTTACCAAATCTGCTGGTGAGAAGAATGATCTCTGTTGTTGGACGAAAAGTTTGCTGGTTGATGGAAGCTGTGACTGAGGTCTGTGTAATTCACAGTTTTCTTGAAACATTAATCACCCCACTCCCTGTAAGTGTGTGGAGCTCTTACACATGACGATCATCTCCCAGGATACAACGGTACCAGATGACTATGCATTGGAAGATCCAGCGAACTGAGCGAGTACCAGAAATCTATGACCAATCAGGAGGCAATGCAGGTGTATCGGAGGAAGGGAAATTCGTGCTCTGAAAAAACGTGATTTCTGTTGTGGAGAATGGTTCCATTATATAGGCCAAAAAAAATCAAACACATTTTAATTACTAAAACGTTTTGATTATGCCCATTGAACACTCAATTAAAGCAAATTCAAAAAATAAACAAAATGTGGGTATGTTGATTTGGTCTGACATTCATGTCTTCATGTGCGGGGACAAGAGTACATTAGTCCAAGCCAAATTGGACCTTGATTTACACCCCCTGCAAGGGTGGATGAGATAGTTCTTTCTATACAAGCTTACCCAACACAAGGGAACCTTTGTATATAAACCCTTCAAACCTTTCATATTTTTCCAATGTGGGATAACCCACTTCCAACACTTTCAATATCCTACTTTAAATCTTTATAACTTATTCATCTGATATTCAAATTTGACAAACAAATATAGTATTCTTATGTATTCACGGAGAAGAACATAATTCCACAATTACCATAGTCATTACATAAATGACTAACAAATAAATTAGTGTCTCAAACCCCCAATTTACTTCACTTGAAAACACTAGTTTTCCAACAAATCTCAAATCCATTTATTTGAATCTAAATGTAGGCAAAAGTTGATTGAAATGATAAAAATAAATATAAAAGATATATAAATATTAGGCATGACAATTGGGTGGGTTGGGTTGGAATTGGTAACGGGTTGAAACGGGTCGAAACTCGTTAGAATCCAAATAAAAAACTGGTCGAAATGGGTTAAGCTAAAACGGGTCAACCCATTTGAATCCACTTTTCCCCCAAGAAACATGAATTTGTAGTATAAAAAATCACGGGTCGAAACGGGTAACGAGTCCGAACCCATTTCAATCCAAAAAAATTTAACGGGTTGGGTGGGTTAATGGATAATGAGTTATAATCACAACAAGAAAATAGGGTATTTGGGACGGCCAAAAACCGTCTCAAATATTGTCAAAACCGTCACAAAAGATATTTGGGACGGCATTGGGATGGTTTTGGCTCTCTCCAAATACAAAGGTGTCAAATACATTTGTCTCGGGCCAAAACCGTCCCAAAAAATATTTGACACGGCAAAGGTGATGGCTGGGCAGGGTGGTGCCATTTAACACACATTTGAGACAGTTTTTGATGAAATGTAGCAAATAGTATTTGGTACGGTTTTGATGTCGTCCCAAATAGTGTTTTGGCACGGTTGGGTTGCCCTCCCAAATAGTAATTGACATGGTTTTGATTGCCATCTTAAATAGTATTGGGGACAGTTCAGTTGCCTTCCCAAATAGTATTTGACACGGTTGGCGTGCCCTCCCAAAAAGGTTTTGGCACGGTTAGGTTTGCCTCCCCAATAATAACTGGCACGGTTTTGTTGCCCTCCCAAATAGTATTTGGGACGGTTGTGTTCGGCCTCCCACATATTATTTGGCACGGTTGATGCCCTCTCAAATACCATTTGTAACCGATTATTTTTGTATTTGATATCGTTTTAATATGAGATGGCCACTATTTTTTTTCAAGTTTTTATTATTATGCCAACCATTTGTTGGAGCCAAATATATGCTAATTATCAAATGAAAAACAATTACATTTTATATAAATGAATTGAAGTCATAACACAAACTAATTATATAAATATGTTTCTAATTGATACCCAATTAGTCAAAAGCAGATAAGTAAGTGCGGTTTAGTGGTAAGATGCTTCACCCATACCTATTAGGTCGTGGGTTCGAGTCACCCAGGGGGTAAGTGGGGAACCACTATTGATCCCCTTTTAAAGAAAAAAAAAATTTAGTCAAAAGAATAACCTAAAAACATTCAAAATTACATAAAAGTACAATTAAAAAATGTATATAGATCAACTACCCTTCAAAAACTAAAGTTTCAATAAGTGGCTTTCCTATACAAAAGTGTCTATTGAAATAGACAGATCAAGTCGTCCATCATTGAAATAGCTAGCTCAAGTCGTCCATCGGTGAGTTGGTCCGAGCATACAACAAAAATTATATAATTAGTATAAATAACGCCAAAAAAGAAAAAAGAAAAAAAGAGGTACCTCAAGAGATTTACACTATAAATTAAGGGTACTAGATCTACCTGTCCTACACTAGATCCGGAGCCATTTGTATCCACAGGAGGAGACAATGCTATTATTTCGTGTGCATCCAATAAATGTTGCATGCGCTTAATTTGTTCAAGCATCATAGTTTGATTGTTCTCAAATTCAGATATTTTTTTAGCTATATTTTCCACTTCATCGGAAAAACGTATTGTTAAAGTTGACTGACACCAAACACATCACGAGGAGATGGTCCTGAACCAAACGTCCTCACACGCCTATGTCCATCGGGCCCCATCACATCAACAAACACTTGTTCTTTGTAAGCTTGTGTTTGATCCTCTTCAGGTACCTCATTAATTTTTTCGGTCATCCTTTCCTAAGAACAAAAGAGTTACTCAAAAAACTAGCGAACACTAAAGTAAACAAACCATATATATAATAATACAAAATACTACATTACTTACCACTAAGCTCCTTGTGTCATCGTCAGGTATGGTACCATCCTTTTTACTACGTGTTTTGATGAACATGTTAGCACGAGATGTATCCTTATTATTTGTTTTCATCTAATTACAATACAGACCAATTATATTCAATTACATAAAACACCAAGTAATAACAATTACACAACATAAACACCAAGTAAAGACAACAGGTAGATGTTTTCTCGAGAAAAAGTAGAGTTAGCTATAAAATTTGGTGTTACCTATTTAAGTTCAACCTTCTATCCATTCCCAAGGTCCTTTCTCATTCTACTCATGCTGTTACTTTCACTAAGAACACATGTGTGTACATTGTCTCAAGTGATAGTTGAAGGATTGATGTTTTATAAGGGGTGATTGTTCAGATGATTAATCGCAACGTGTGACTTTGTAATATGAAAATAAAACATAGGGAGAAAAAATGGGTGACTGCCTATAACATTAATTGTAGGGGGTGACTTGTAATAGAGAAATTAAAGAATAAATAGGGAGTTAAAAGTGGATAACTACCCACACATGTGAATGTGAGGGCAAATCTCAACCGTTAAATTTTTTAAGATAATTTAATCTCAACATTTGAATAGCCCTAGTCAATTACCTAGTTGTTTTATAATATAGATTATTATTATCATCTTATATAACAACTATCATTATAAGTAAAAGAAATGGCAAATTTCAAGTTGGTACAATTTTAGAAACATGTTTTCATCTAGGACCGTCAATTTTTTGGACATTTCATGTAAATACAAATTGGTTACCAAATGACAAAAATATCATTAATGAAGACAGACCTGGCTTAAAAAATTCAAAAAAGCTTATGTCAAGGTTTGGCATCAGCATTGATTTCACAGTTTATTTGAACAAAAAAAATCAAAAAAACGTGATGCCAAGGCTTGGCATCAGGTGAAAAAAAAAAAAAAAGTTGATGTCAAGGTTTGGCATCAGCATTGATTTCACAGTATATTTAATCAAAAAAAATTCAAAAAAACTGATGCCAAGGCTTGGCATCAGGTGAAAAAAACTTCAAAAAAACTGATGTCAAGGTTTGGCATCAACATTGATTTCACAGTTTATTCAAACAAAAAAAAATAAAAAAAGCTGATGCCAAGGCTTGGCATCAGGTGAAAAAAAATTCAAAAAAATTGATGCCAAGGTTTGACATCAGCATTGATTTCACAGTTTATTCAAACAAAAAAAATTCAAAAAAGCTGATGTCAAGGCTTGGCATCAGATGGAAAAAAAAAATCCAATAATCCAAGCATCAGGTTGCTGATGCCAAATGCTCCTGGCATCAGGTTGACAAACACATTCTTCATCTTCTCTGGCATCAGGTTTGCCCTCACCACTTAAAATGGCAACTTGTACAGCAGCACCATAAGCTACAGCCTCATCAGGATTGATGCTCTTGCAAAGCTCCTTGATGTACTTTTGGAATTCTAGTGGATCCACCAACAAAAACGACGTCATGTACAGTGTTCTTGTCCATCTTAGCAACCCTTAAACATTTCTCAATGGGCTCCTTCCATTCGTCTATTCCACCAATTCTACAATGCGGAAGCACTCTTTAGCAAAATTTGTCTCAGTCTTTTTTCTCATTTTCGATCTTCTCTGTTATCTCTCTCCGCCTTTTCCTTCACTCTCGCTATCTGGCCTCGCCACCGATTCCAAACTCCCTAACCTAATCGTCAATGTCACTGGATCAAATAATGTGTTGCTTAGATTTAAGGACGGTAGCTTTGCCGACATGATTGATTGAGCTCTAGATAAGGAGTTCCCTGACAACGACGAAAAGTCTGACAGTTAGTAAGATCTGATCTCAGAGCTTTCCTGGAACGAGTTATGGTAGAATAAAAATCAACACCTTCATACAAATAATCAATCTCAATGGTGGTCTGAGCCGTGGATCGTCCACAAATTCATCATCCACTCGTAAGAATACGTGCATAAAGGGCAGTGACGTATTTTCACTCCAAAATTGTACCTGAATGATATATCTAAAAAATAGCTGGATTCATTTGAAAACATGTTTCAAAAGATGTAACGGCTTGTAATTTTTCCTAAAAGAAACCCCAAATTGATGGGTCAAGCCCACACTCAAAATATACTAAGTAATGTACACCAAGCCCACTAAAATTAAACTCAAGTGTACTAGGCCTAAAACCAATTCTAATAAACCCCAAATTAAATAGTTAAGCCCACAATAATTATTAATATCTGGTAATAATTAATAAAATTATTTTATTTTAATATAGAAATTTTAGGGTATTACATTTAATGTTGACACCAAACAGTCATCACAAGTGACACAAGAGAATCCAAGGGATGCTTCAATTCAACCTGCTGCTGACACTGCTAAGAAAAGGAGGGTGACCAGGAACTGATTGAAGTACGTGTAGCAATATGTGTAGCTATTACTTGTTTTTGTGAAGATCATATTGCATGCAGCAACGTTGTGGTTTTTTGTGAATGTAATGACATTGGTTTTATGGTACATTTGTTGTATGGTATGGTACATGTTCCAGGTGGTTTCATGTTGCAGCAATTAATAGGGGTTCTGTTTGTTTTTATGATAGAATTGCAAAAATTAGTTCAATGTAATGACATTGCTTTTGTGAAGATCAAATTAGTTGTTGGGTATCAATTGTTTATGAAATTGCAATAGAGTAATCAGTTGCAGATCAAATTACTTTTTCTGGCTTGAATAATCAGTTGGTAGACTATGTTGTTTTATGAAAATCATGTTGTAGCAATTACTTGCACCAATTACTTGTTAATGAGTAGATATGAACTGGCACTTGTTTGAGCCATGAGTAGATATGAATTGGCAATCACATTGTGGCAATTGTTTATGACATTGCAGTAGAGTAATCATTTGCAGATCAAATTACTTTTTTCTGGCTTGAGTAATCAGTTGGTAGACGATGTTGTTTTGTGAAAATCATGTTGTATCAATTACTTGGACCAATTACTTGTTAATGAGTATATATGAATTGGCACTTGTTTAAGCCATGAGTAGATATGAATAGGGGTGGCAAAATGGGTGTTATGGATAATAATGGGTTAGTTTATTATCCATGGATATCCATGGATAATAAACTAATCCATTATTATCCATAACACCCATTTTGCCACCCATAGATATGAATTGGCAATTACATTCCAGCCTATACATAAACAAGTAATTGCTGGGTAATGAGTTTGAAAATGAGTTCAACATGTAGCTTTTCAATTTATGGGTTCAACATCAACAACTTCAAAAATATTGTTACATATTTTACAACATCAGCAACATCAAAATAGAGGACACTACATCATATCTAAAACAAAGCCTATGGACCACTAATTGTTGGGTAAACTATTCCATGGCCATTGTATATTTCTTCTTCAACTTCCCCAAAAATAACCACCACACAACCACCAACCAAGCTATGAGAAGTAAAAGCCATAGCAACTTCCAATTGATTCCCTGCTTTCTCTCTTTCCCTCCAGGACTTCTCCTGGGTTCAAATTGTCTTATCCTTTCAAGCAACCCAGGTATAATCTGGACAGATCTATGACACATGGGTGGATCAAGCCAAAGACAGAACCCACATGGATGCTGGTCAACAATGACATAATAATTAGAACCAAGGGCAGAAAATAAAGAGAGATGAGCAATTATCAAGAAATGAAATACTTACAAAACGATTGGAACAGCTCCAGAACCTTCGACCTGGGTCCAAGATGTTAAAACCCTCAACTTATTTCGACAATGACAGTACACCTCCATTTTTGTGTTATAGCCATGGTTGAAATCCTCCATGGCTATTTATTATACCCTTTATTGTACCGGGAAGACCATTTGGCGCTAAAGCTTTCCCGCCCCCAGTTTGGTCCCTGTACTTTATATAATGAAATGACAATTTTACCCCTGGCCATAAGCATGTGCTTTTGCTTTGCACGTGATTTGACTTAACGGTGGAAAACTCACTGATTGCAACGTTATCAGTTAAGTTATTATTTTCAGTACACAGACCCTTTGGATTTTTTTTTCTTCAGAATACTAAAATGGCAACAAGTTGCAAATTACAGGGACCATTTGGGTAATTTTCCCTATTTATAAGTGTTAGGGTGAAACCACACTTTGGACCATTAGAGCATGAACAACAAAGTTCCTCACTTTGGGAGCTTAAACTTTATTTTTTTATATTTTATTACAAAAAACCATTAAGCTCCCTACTTAAGATTCCCAATAAAAATACTCTTCCGACAATGCACAAACTCCAACACTTTTACATACCTCATCATCTTTATCTCCAATAATTTAATATTTTTACAGAAAAATGGCTAGAAATTTGAAAAATTCATAGAAATTTTTTATGATATCCAAATGAAACAAACCAAGTCTCTATTTATAGGTAAAAACATGTACTTTAATTCAGAAAAAAAAATTTAGCTGAAAATTGGACAAAAAACAATGGTGAAATTTTTATTTTGTCAACTAGAATGATGCAAAGGAGTTGGTAGGGAGTGGACTGGGAGGCTACAGCACTCTTGCAGAGGTTATCGGTTGGTTCGTGCAAAACAGCCAAGTTTTGTGTACAAAATTCAATAAACCACGTCGTTTTGGCGTCAATTTTTTTTTTTTTTGTTAAGCTGAGAGCCTCTTTAGCTCCTTGAACAACTTTATGCTTAAATAAGCACAGATAGGAACTGTTGGTGTTTTGAAGAATCTTGCTTAATTTCATAAGCACCCTTGTAAGAATGCTTGTTGTATGTGGTCTTAGACTACATACAATAAAGGTTCCTAAGGGGTGCTTATCAGATTTTTGCAAAATAACAAAGGAGCCAAATGGTTGCCTAATTAAGCAAAAGGCATTTCAGGAGCTTTTTAAGCTCCTCCGCTTAAGAAAAAATTTTCGTCCAAAATGACATTGCTTTATTACAAAAGTGACCAAAATACAACAGTTTTGAAAAAATTTCCTCCGACAAGCCTGCATGAATTCTGCACCCATAGCTGCTCCTCTTCCCTTTCCAAGTTGACTTAAAACCTTACTTTTCCACCATTTCTGTTTTAACCAATTTTAGGCTATAAAAATTAATTTTTTTAGTTTTTTTTCTGAATTAAAAAATATATTTTTACCTATAAATAGAGTCTTTGTTTGTTTTATTTGGATATCAATAACTTTCTAACCATTTTTCTATAAAAATATGTAATTAATGGAGATAAAGATAATAAAATATGTAAAAGTGTTGAAATTTATGCATTGTTGTAAAGGTATTTTTGTTGAGGATCTTAATTGGGGAGCTTAATGACATTTTTATAATAAAATGATAAAAAATGAGCTTAAGCTCCTCAATTTGAGAAGCTTTGTTGTACCTGGCCTTAGAGCTGCACTCGGTGCCTCTGGCCTTCTGCGTCTTTCTCCTTCTACAAAGTTCTACGTTCTCTCACTGACAGTCTCTCTCTCGAAAGTCCAAATCCGGCATGGCGGCACAGCCGCTCTCTCACAGAGACAGAGTCACAGCCTCACAGGTATCGGTCAACAAGTTAAGTCAACAGCTTCCACCCTCCGGCCGGCGGCAAGCCTGGCAGCTCGCTCAAGAGTCGAGATGAGTCTCTCACTGTCAAGGACAACGGTTAGTCTCTCTCTTTCTCGCTCGTTCTCGTTCTGCTTTGTGAGGCTGGAGAGACTTGAACTGGTCTGGATTTGATTTGATTTATGGATGGGTGTTAGATATTTGGGTAAAGACAGCTTGTGGCATTCTGGGGTGCTTGCTGGTCTGTGCCTCTGTGGTACATTTGGACTGAGAAATCTGAGTATTGGGCATCTTCACATCTTCTCTGGGACAATGTGTTTTGTCTTGGGGTGTCTTTTGAGGTGGGCTCATTTCAGAGTTGCAGTCAGGCTGGATTGATGTCATGATGTTCTCCATTTCTAGCTTTAGATCTTTGTGTTTTTGTTTTCGTGAAATTATGATTATTTGAACATTGGTTAATTTTTTTCTTTAAAAAGAGAAGTACATTTTCTTCCCTCGTCTCTATTACAGGTGTGTTTATAATGTGTCTCTTGCTATACTAATAGTGGTTATGTAGGTGTGCATATATGATGTTGGTGGCGTCAACCTCAAATGCAATTTGGTTTTATCTTGGCTGCTAAGTCAATTATAACATGTTTTCGGTTTGTTATCATCCTTAAAGTTACATAATTAGGACAAATCTGTAATGTTTTGACTTTTTAAATGGTAAATAATTGAAACCTGTAACTTTATTGACAAGGATTTTGTTTGGTGTGTTACATTTTGATTGTTCGTTGATATCTTTTTTCGCAGTTTTTTGGTGAAATCTGGTTACGAAATTCAATCGGTTGTTTTGTGTTGTCGATGGCTCCGAACATTGTTCGACCGTGGTTTCTCTGTTTAAAGGTTTGTCATTATAGCAGTTGCACTTTAAATCTCGTCTATAACATTTCCTATATCAAATGTGGAGGGTATAATTAAAATGTTTTATAGGTGATAAACATAATTTTTTTAAAGTACTCTTAAAGTGATTTATCCGAAAATAGTAGTGGACTTTTTGCCCGGGATAAAGGGAGTATATATTCTATTTTCTTTGGAAACATGGAGTTGCGTGCGAGCAAACTTTTTGTATGAACTGAATTCACACATAGACTTGTATAAGAGTGTATTCATAGAGCAGAATTGTATTGATAGATTGTCTAGGCGGTTTAACCACCTGGAACCATCTGCCGCAGAGGCATATTGGTTTGATGCCTTTGAGATGGGTTTCTTGGTGACATCGTTTTACAACGTTGCTCTTTGTGTGTTAGATGCCAAAAGCTCTTCCTGCTTCACATATCTACCACTGAGGAATGCACCAACATTTCCTCCGATACTATTTTGCATGGGAGGAGTAAACGGTGACTATTTTATCGAGGTACTATATCTTCCTCGTTTTCAAGTGATATGTTACATATGTATTTCATTGAGGTACTTTAGTTATTATTATTATTTTTTTAACGAAAGTTAAGGTCAATCTTTTTTTTTTTAAAAGGTTGAAGGGGACATAGACCGTACCCCAACCCTTAATTTTTTTTAATTATTTTTAATGCCTTGAAAGGCTACAATTATATATATATGATGCCTTTGGTGTGGCTCGAACAAATGGTGCCTCCGGTGAGGCTTTCAATGACCGACCTCTGGCTGAGAGTAGTTAAGTCCTGTGGTGCCTCCTAGAGATGTTAATAGGCCTGAACCGTAGGGTCGACCCTATTAACCGAAAAACCGAAAAGGGTTGGGTCGGAAGACACGACCTCGCTTATTAAACCAAGCAAACTGCCAACCCTCAGAGGTTCGCGGCAAATGGCCTGCCGCCGGTCATAGGTCAATTCGGCTAAACGTTTTTGGGGGAAACCGAAAGTGGGAAATGCATTCAAAGCACTAAAAGCAAGAAAAGTTTGATTCAAATAAAAAAGGGACGGATATATTAGTGGACTGTGGACGACAGGGACAGATAGATTTGAGGCTTTGACTTTTCGCTTTTTTAATTTTCACCCAATTACCCAAACAGCCAAACTTAAAACTCAAAAGAAACCGAAAAGGAGATTGGCGAAGCGGGCGGCCGCGATTCGCCGATTATGAAAGCGAAGCCAAAGAAAGGAACCTCGATTCAGAGAATCAGAAGTCGCCTTCTGAGTTCGGTCTTCACTCTTCACGCCTTCGCTTCACTAGATCCCGTCCCCATCGCCTCGCCTACTGCCTTCAATCACAGCTTCACGCGTCGTCTTCACTCTTCACGGGTTCACATCGTCACGCGTCGTCTTTACAGGCTCACAGCTTCACTCTTCGTTTTCTCAGTCTCAGATTAAGTGGTAGGTTTTTAATTAAACCTAATTTAGAAATTATTAATTAGTGATGATTAATTTTGTAGCCCAAGATGTATTTGGTTATTTTTGAAAAAAATATGTTTCTGCTAGTAAAAGATTTATGTTCTTCTAATTTTTCAACTGGGTTTGAATTACTTGTTCCGTTGGTTGATCGTTGGGAATTTTTGTTAAAAGATTAATTTTTTTATTGGGTGTTGGACCTGTTGGTGCTCACTATTAAAAGATTATTTTTTCTTCCTGTTGTTTGGTCAGTTTCAATTTATTTATTTCTTTCCCTAAAGCAGTGAAGCTTCTTGTTACTCTATTGCCTATTGGTGTGGCCTGATTTGTTAATTGTTGTGTTAAATTTTGTGACTTAAGTAGTTAAGTAACTTAAGTTGTATGACTTTATTTTATTTTCAATCGTATATTCGTATTATTGTTAATCGTTTAATAGGGCTGACCCTATTAAACCGAGACCTACAGGGTTAGGGTTAGGGTCACGATTTGAGCGGCCCGTTTAAATGACCCGATTAACCCGCGACCCTATAGGGTCACGACCCTATAGGGCTGGCCCTATAGGGTTAGGGCCGACCCAATTTAACATCTCTAGCCTCTGGTAGGGCTTGAATACTCAACCTCTCCGTTAAAATAAGTGAGTAGCTAAATGAGGCCTTTGGATAAGGCTTTAACAACAACGATGCCTCTGAAGAGGCTTAAACACCCGACCTCTCTACTGAGAGTTGTAATGTCCAGGGTGTCTCTAGTGAGACTCGAACACACAACCTCTCCGTTAAGAGAAGTGAGCAGTACCAGTTGAGTTAGAGCTCGTTGGTAGGTACTTTAGTTATTTCAAATATAACTTCCTTACAATATGTATTTCATTCGTAGTTAAAATTATGCAAGGGTCACCCGTTACCATGTGTGCCAATTACCTGGAATCAAAACCGCTCTGATGTTGCAGCATATTGGAAGACAATATACTCTGCACAACTCTCTGCATATCGCCAAATCAAGAGAGGAAAAATCTGTCTTGACAATAGTTCAGACAAAATAATTGTGGACTAGTATCGCGTTGTGTATTTTGTTATACATTAGTATCACGTTATGTATTTTGTTGTACATTAGTATCACGTTACGTATTTTGTTGTACATTATTATTTGTTTTTTTTTTCATTTGAAAATTCATATGTTGTAATTTATTATAATATAATTTATTTCACCTCTATGGAAACTTATTCTTTTTTATTAAGTTTTGGTAGAAAAACATAATATTAAAATAAATCCAACAAAACACTACCCGGTTTTTCATGATACTAATTTATAATAGTTTATCATGATATTTATATAAATCAATAATCCATATGGACTTACGATTTTAAACCCTAAGTTGAAAGATCCCGAGTAAGGAAGTGAGGATCAACGTCGTCGGGCTAACGACGAAAAAAAATGCACTTGTTGGGAGGCAACCCAACTGGTTAAAAAAATTTATTCATGTTGTTTTTAATTTGTGTAGTAAGTATTTGCTCTCACTCTTAAGTCTTGGGATTTTAATCTAAAATTTTGAAGTAAAAACATGATTTAAGTTTGGGGTGGAACACAATTTGTGTTTTGTTAGTTTGTTTGTGATTTTTTTTTCTACTGATTTGTTTGTATTTAGTGTTGTTGTTCAATTAGCCAGATAGCAGGTGTTGAAGTCAGTGTTCTAAAACTCCCCGCCTAGGCGTTAGGCCCCTTTCTACCGCCGCGATTTTCTTAGTCGTCGCCTAATCGACCAAGTCGGCATCTACGCCAAACCTCGCTGACCTTAATTTATTTTTGTAGCTTTGATTTTGTGGCATGCGGTGACCGGAGAAGGAAGGAGGAGTGATAATAATGAGGCAGAGAGGGAGATAATGGGTGGCGAACTGAAGTAATATCTTTTTTGTTTTTAGTTCTAAACTTGGCTGGTTTATTGCTTTGGGGTTATTGAGAATTGAGATTAATGGTAGGTTTGTATATTTTTTGCTCATTTTACAAATATAGACAAGTGTTTGATAAAAGGCCAAATTACTTTTTACCCCCCAAAGTATCCACCAAATCCCAGATAACCACCTCAAATCCGTTTTGTCCCATTTTAGCATTCAATACTGCCATTTGTCCCATTTCACCCCTCCCGCCCGGGTTCCGCTTTGAATGAAGCCGTTAAATTGCACGTGGAAGACCACGTGCGGGTATTGTATTTTCTCATCATCTCTCAAAGCATTTAAACCCAACTATGGTTGATTGTTTTCTTTCTCGTAAGAAAAAACGGGGAAAAACTAGTCATTAGGTTAGGGTTTATTCGTGAGAATGATTGTGAGCGATTGTGAGAAGAAAACATAAAATAGGGTTAGGTTTATTCGCTAAACGCGAATTGGGGTTAGGGTTCGATAGACCAAGTGTTGAAATTGATTGAAGGCAAAGAATGGCGAGACCTATCGAGGGTACATCGCAATCTCGTAGAATCGTAGAAGACGAAGATCCTCATGCATTTGATTGTAAGTTTTTTTTAATTTAATTTATTCTTTGTGTGTGTGTTTTGTCGTTTGACCAACTGCATGAATAAAGAATATGCATCTAAGTTATTTGTATATAAAAAAGTATATGCATCTCAAAGTATAATTGTTGTTTACTGATTAATTTTTGTTATTGTATGAAAAAAAGCATATTATTTGTTTTAATATTGTTGCAACTTTGGTTAAAGTGAAAATGTATGTCCCCCATTGTCGGATAATGGGAATGTGTTGGGTTTATGTGAAAATGGTCCCCCCACCATTGTGCCTCTGTTGACCTTATACAATGTTTGAATGTAAAGTGTTGGGACATTGTAATTTAATGCATTTTTTTCCTGTTTCCTCCTTTGTTTACGTGCTTTGTAAAATCCGTGGTGAAGACCGGTTTGTCTGCTAGAATTCATCATGGGGGTGAGTTTGTTTACCATCCTAAAACCTGTCTATTTAGGTGGCGAAGTAGAAACAAAGGACAAGAATAGATAAAGATAGAGTGTCAATGACGCATTTCTAATAAGTTTTACAAGACATTAGGTATAATGACTATTGCAGCTTCTATTATCTCGTTACTGGTAATGAAATGGATAGGGGATTAATGTTAATGTCAACCGAAAAGGCACCGAGTATATGATAGAAGGTATTGATCCTAACAATAGGATAGTTGATGTATATTGTAAGCATAGTGAGGACTATCGAGGATGTTAGAAAAGACAATGAGAGTGTTAATGTTGTAGATCTTGATTGTGAGGAGGAAGTTGAGAGGATGACAATAGCTCATTATATAGTGATAGTGCATATGGGGATACCGATGTAGAAGTTGATGATGAAGAGTGGATCCTTAATGAGAGTAAGGATAAGGATAAGGATGAAAATGTAACACAAGAAACACAAGAAACTGGAAAGTCTAAGGTAGCACAAGACAAAGGAAAGGGAAAGGTAGTAGAAGACAAAGGAAAGGGAAAGGTGGTAGAAGACAAAGGAAAGGGAAAGGTAACAAATGATGACTTTGATTTTCTGGATGGCCTAGATGACTTTGATGTTGACCGAACGGAAGGAGATCGGATAATTCGATGAGTTTGAAAGCCTTGATGGTTCGATTTTGAGGATGATGACCTAGAAAAGTAATGGGCAGGAAACCTATTCCTAAGTTCAAGAGATTCAACCCAATAACAGACATGAAAAACCCTAAGTTTGAGTTGGGAATGGAATTTACAGATCATAATGAATTCAAAAATGCTGTAAGGAGTTATGCAGTCAAATTTGGGAAGGGAATCAGATTTGTGAAGAATGATAGAGTGAAGGTGAGTGCCAAATGTAAGGAGGGTTGTCCTTGGTATATTTATGGTTCACAGCTAGGTGGGGAAAAGACTACCTTTAGAATTAGGACATTTGTGGACAATCATAAATGTAGTAGGGTGGTGAAGGTGCAATGTGTAAACTCTAAGTGGGTTGGTAATAAATACACTGAAAGATACAAGTTGAACCCTACTTGGCCATCTGAGTCATTCTTTAATACTGTTGGGAAAGAGCTTGAGATTCGATGTCTAGGAGCAAGGTGCTTATGAGCCTTACGGTTTGCAAGCGCGTAATGCCGAGCTTACTCTTGAACAGCAGTATGGGGCTTTGTGGGACTATAAGGAAGAATTAATTAGGTCAAATCCAGGAACAAGTGTTGAAATAGTTTGTGAGCATGAGAATGAGAAGCCTTTGTTTAAAAGAATATATGTATGCCTTGGTGGTTTGAAAAAGGGATTCTTAGAAGGTTGTAGAAAAGTTATTGGGTTGGATGGTTGCTTTCTAAAGGGACCAGTCAAGGGGATGATACTTTCAGCTGTGGGGGTTGATGCTAATAATGGTATGTGGCCATTGGCATATGCAGTTGTTGAGGGGGAAAACAGAGACTCTTGGAGTTGGTTTTTGGAATTGTTGTTGGTGGATATAGGTTGTGTCAATTCATACCACTGGACATTCATCTCTGACAAGCAAAAGGGCCTTGTTCCTAGTCTGGAGGCCCTTGTCCCTAATGCAGAAATCAGATTTTGTGTCAAACATCTTCATGATAATTTCAAACTGAAATTTAGGGGTAATGCTTTGAAAAAACAGTTGTATGCATGTGCTAAAGCCTCATATATTCAGATGTTCAACATAGAGATGGAAAAATTGAAGCAACAGAGTACATTGGCTTATGATTGGCTGGCTGGGAAAACACCTGCACACTGGAGTAGGGCATTTTTTTCTACAGACCAATGTTGTGATATGCTACTAAATAATTTATGTGAAACTTTTAATTCTTGCATTCTGAAAGCAAGGTGTAAGCCTATCTTAGATTTGCTTGAGTGGATTAGGATGTACATGATGTCAAGGTTGCAGAAATGTAGGGAAAAAATGAGGGACCATCCAGGGTTATTATGTCCAAGAATAATTGAGAAGTTGGACAAGAACAAAAAGGAATCACATGGGTTCATTTGTGTATGGGCTGGGATAAGAAAGTACCAGGTGAGAGGGATATATGGGGATCAGTATGATGTGGATCTGAATAGTAAAATATGCTCTTGTAGAAAGTGGCAACTGTCAGGTATCCCTTGTCCACATGCAATTTCTGCTTTAAATCACAACCAACTTGATCCTGAGCATTATGTGGCCCACTGGTACAAGAAGGAGACCTACATGAAGTCTTATGAGCACATGGTGTTTCCAATGAGGGGTTTTGACATGTGGCCCAAAACCAATCTACAAATGCACCCTCCAAAGCCAATTGGACAAATGCCTGGCAGACCCAAAAAAAGAAGAATAAGGCAGTTGGATGAGAGCAAAGGCAAGCCCAACAAACTTAGAAAGTATCAGGACACTGTGAGGTGTAAAATCTGTGGTGAAGAGTATCACAATGCTAGAACTTGTCCCCAGAAACCAGCACCAGATACAAGAACAACCACTGAGAATGAAACTGTAAGTGATAATCAGAATTTAATTAACTTTCCAATTCATTTATTTAAGTACAAACAATTGCCTTATACAATTGATTTGCAGGTTAAGAAGGCTTCAAGTGCAGGGAATTCTTTGAATGGTAAACCAAAGACAACAAGAAGATCTTTTGTAAGTGTCCTGGATACAAATTGATTAAGCATATTCTGTTTAAGTTTTGATTTCCATTTGACAATAATTGTTATCTCATAGGTTAAAAAGAAAGGAAACTTGTTATGGAACAATGTCTTGCCCCAAGAGGAAATAGCCATCAATGAAAGTCCTCAGAGAATTCCAGGGATAACAAAACAACAGGCAATGAGAACCCCAAACAATCCTTTCTGCAAAAGAGTGAGTATCAAAAAATTCAAGTTTTATTGAATGCATAAAATTATCTTAACAATTGTTGTGATATGCAATTATTTCAGGTTGACAGAGGACCAGAGTTATTTGTTTCACATAGTAATGCTCAAACAGCTAGGACACCAAGTCCTAACAAAATTTCAGGGATAACAAAAAAACAGGCAATGAGAACCCCAGACAATCTTTTTTCCAAAAGAGTGAGTATCTGAAAAAATTAAAGTTTTATAGAATGCATTATTGAATGCATACTAAAATCTGAACATTATTGTTTCGAGTTGAGAGGACCTTTACCCACTGGTACTTCTTTATCCCAAGATTCTGCTTTGAGAAGGCTTGAATTTGTAGCAAATTTGAAGGGAAAAAAGGCCTATACACAGGGTGATGTGGTGGAGGATGCTTGAAGTATTTGAAGTTAGCTAGAAAGTTTAATTTTGCACATGTAAAGTGTTTGAACATAATTTGTCTTTACAGTTCTTTTGCAAAGTTGGTGAAATGTAACCTAAGTGGCCTTTTGTAAAGGACCAACTAATTTGTAAACAGGGTAATTAACTGGGTATTTTGCACAATTGGTTTTGTAAACTGCATTTATAACTCTATTGAACAGTTGGTAGTTGAGGACACCAAGTGACCTTTTGTAAACACTTTTGTAAACACTTCCAAGTCTATGATATATAGCTTTTATGAATTTATGCAACTTTTATGAAGTTTATACAACTGTGCTTGTCATGAATTGGTCTTCAACTTTTATGAAGTTTCTTTGACAATTGTAAACACATCCAACTGTGATTGTCATGAGTTTGAACCTTGTAATAAATATTCAGTATTTTGCAGAGCAATGTGACAACATTCAGTGGTACCAACATCCAACTGTGATTGTCAAAACTAGGTTAAAAATAATGTAACAACCTCCAGTGGTACCAAAACACAAAACAGAGCATTGTTTGATACCAAAACACAAAACAGAGCATTGTTTGATACTACTAAATGTTCAAACTATCATGTGCAAATTACGAGCAAAAGCAGCATTGTCATTGCATAAATATTCGAGATTTTACACAAATAAACATACATTGTAGGTTACATAGACATTTCCCCATTAACCTAATGATAAAAAAAGGTTACTAAATAACAACATTCTTCATAAACCATTACAAATTAAAAGCCATTGATGCTCAACCACCTTCAAACAACAAGCCATAACAACAACACCAGAATAACAACAACAATTACAAATTTCCGCTCTCTTTCGCGCCTGAGCTTCATTTGCTTTATCTCTTTTTGGTGGTGATTTAAAGCTTGTAGTAGACCTGGAATCACAAGAGTAGATCTAGGGCACATTGGCGGATCATGCCAGGCAAAGTAACGGCATCCTCCATTCTGGACAGAATTAGGGTTTGGGCAGCCATGAAAATTGCTCGGTTTAGGGTTTACAAATCAAAAATTGAAATTTGAAAAAAAATCACTTACGGAAGCATAGTTTGGGCAGCCATGGAACCTACGCCCAGGATTTTTTCTAGTCCATGATGTTGTCAACAGACTGTTATCACCACAATAGCACAAAACATCCGCCATTAATATCGACCTTACCTGAGAAAGAGAAGGGAAGAAGGGAAGAAGAAGGGAAGAAGAGAAAGAGAAAGAATGACACGGGAATTACCTGAGGAAGAAAACAATCAACTTAACGGCTTTCAGGCAGATGAGAAAATACGAAAATACCCCGCACGTGGTCTTCCACGTGCAATTTAAACTTCATTCAAAGCGGAACCGGGGCAGGAGGGGTGAAATGGGACAAATGGCAATATTGAATGCTAAAATGGGACAAAACGGATTTGAGGTGGTTATCTGGGATTTGGTGGATACTTTGGGGGGTAAAAAGTAATTTGGCCTAAATTTTATAATGTCTTTCCCGAACATATTTAAGAAAATAAACCATATTATTTTTTTAGTTTCGAATAAGGTTTTTGTATCTCAACCAAGTAAGGGTATTTTTTGTCATTTCAGTAAATATTGGGCGACATTTGTAACGATCCTGGTAGGTGGGGGAAATTGAAAAAAAAATCAAAATACAGAACGAAATGAATAGAATTAAATAATGTAGGACGTAAATTGAAAATAGGTACAAGTTAAGGGATCAATCTATTATTAAATTATTCATTGAATTAATTAGTCTATAACAAATTTACTATTTTGAACTTAATTAATGGTGAATGATTTATTAAGTTAAAGGGTACATTTGTCCATACATTAAGTTGTAAGAGACAACCTACACTTTTATAAGTAGTTAGATTAGATTAGATTAGATTAGATTATATTATATTAGATTATATTAAATTAAATTGTATTAATATTGATACAATTTTTCATATAAATCTTATAATGTCTTTCCCGAACATATTTATGAAAGTAAAACAATATTATTTTTTTAGTTTCGAATAAAGTTTTAGTTTCTCAACCGAGTAAGGGTATTTTTGTCTTTCAGAAAATATTGGGCGACATTTCAATTTATTATTTAATTATTCACGAAATTAATTTGCTTATGACAAATTTACTCTTTTGGCCTTAATTCATGACAAGTGATTTATAATATTTTTGACACTTTTTTCTAATCATTATTATTTGGCATGATAAATTTATGTGTATTGTCCTTAACAAAAGGCACAAATTCATCAAATGATATTTTCATCTTCTTGACATTATGACACATTTTTAAAACTTATTTATCTTATTTTATTCATGGGTAATAACTAAACATGCAATCAATTTGTTTAATATCTCGATACTAACCGACAATTCTATTACTATAGATATAATTTTTCATATAAATTTTATAGGGTATTTTTTTTTCATTTCAGTAAATATTGGGCGACATTTGTAACGATCCTGGTAGGTGGGGGAAATTGAAAAAAAAATCAAAATACAGAACGAAATGAATTGAATTAAATAATGTAGGACGTAAATTGAAAATAGGTACAAGTTAAGGGATCAAACTATTATTAAATAATTCATTGAATTAATTAGTCTATAACAAATTTACTCTTTTGACCTTAATTAATGGTGAGTGATTTATTAAGTTAAAGGGTACATTTGTCCATACATTAAGTTGTAAGAGACAACCTACACTTTTATAAATAGTTAGATAACATATAATGGTGGTTAACAACGGCGGTGGATGTCGGAGTTAGCGGCGGAGGGTGGCGGCCGGCGGTGGTGGCGAGAGGCAGGCGTCGGTTGATAAGTGGCAGGTGGTTCCGGTCGGTTGTGGGGAAGTGGAGGTGGCGGTAGAAGGTGATTGCCGGTGGGTGGTGGTGGTGGTAGCCGACGGTGATGGTGGTGGTGAAAGAAGGGTGAGTTATTGTGTGAAGTAATAGAGAAAAAAAGGGAATACAAATTTCAATTCAAATTATTAGGTTTTAGTATAGAATTAGGTGTATGGAATTGAGACATTTGGATTTGCAATTCAATTTCAATTCAAAATTTTAATTGTGTATCCAAACAATGGAATTGATTTTAGAGGTTTTAATTCCAATTCCAAATCATTGAATTGGTGTAGCCAAACACACCCCTTTCTCGCTGGTCCCGAAAGAGTTGGATGATTGTCTTGCAATTTAGGTAGTATCTTGGATTAAAGTTAGCAAGTCTTATCTTTCATTCTTGAAATGCTGTCAATGAAGATTGTATAGGAAAAAAATACCAAAACCTCCCTCATAAAGACTTACTTTTCGAAAAATCAAAATATTAGGAAGTTATTTTGTATCATTTTACTTACCCTTACTTTCCTTGTTAATATTAGGGTTAATGTCACCATTCGTCCTTGTATCGACTTTCTAGCATTAGTCTCTGTTTTGAAAAAGTGAAAACTTGGGTCCAAAATAGGATTTTTCTGTACGTTGAAGGTCCTCCGATGAATGCCGTTAACTAATCCACCGTTAAATGATCATGTGCTCAACACGTGAGATATTTTTAAGGCAAAAAAGTCATTTCTATTAGAGATATTTTCTTTTTCCACATTTGATTCAATTTAATTAAATTTTTTCTCTCTCACCAATCTTCCACTTCCCCCACCTGTCGCCGCTAATCGTATGCACGAAAATCCCACCACCCTCTTCATTTACAGTTACATTCACCACCTTCGTATTATCTTTGAGAACAACGACGTGCTTAATGGCAAGCGTTTGAAACATTGATACTGCTTTGGTCGACTTAAGTTCGCCACTAAGCTCCGTCAACGCAGCAATCCATCATCAGGGCTACTCAATATTGCTGGCATATTCTTCACAAATTAAGCGTTATCGAGAACCCGGTGGGCCATGGTGGAGGAGTTGTTTTGGCAATTAGCGATGATGACGGCAAGTAGGCTATTGTTATCGGCGGGACCCATATCCAATTGATGGGTTTTGTTTTGTAGTAAACCTTGAACCCAATTTCGACTTCTTCTCGATGTATGACCATGGCGAGCAATAGTCTTCGGGTAGGTGGACTTTGCTATTTGATAAGCTGTGGAGCTGCCCATGACTCCTGCTCGATCACTATCACATCAAATTGGCAGAAAAAAATCCATAGCGCTATCTCTCTCTCTCTCTCTCTCTCTATGTATGAATTTGTAATAAAAAGTGAGTGAAGGTAGAGTGAGTGAGTCGGTCAAAATCCTGAGGACTGAAGTAAATGAAAAGGAAGGGATAAAACGTATGGCTATGGCTATATTTGTCTACAAATTAATATAAAAAGAAAAGAATAAAAGAAGTGGAGTTGACTTACAGAGAGGACAAAGGAGGAAGGAAAGGAGAGATAGTGAACGAAACGTAAACACCACGTTTTCGGTTTTCCTTCAACAACTTTTGGAATTGGTTATGGAAGCGGAAAATCGACCAACACATTGTTTTCCTTTGGCTACTTGCCGAGAGAAGATGACCGGACCGTTCTTTGGAGACGATGATGGCCCCTAACTGTTTTGATCAGCGTTAGGTAATTACATAATTGCCCTTGTGTCTAATTTGTGGGAGAAAAGGAAAATGTGTATATTTGTCAATTCGTGATGGAAATTATGCTTGGACAATAATACCCTTCAAAGTTTAGGTTTAATGATAACCTCTTGATTGGAAATGACTTTTTTGCCCAAAAAAAACTCACGTGCAGCACAAGTGGTCACTTAACGATATATGCGTCTGAGAAAAATCTTACTTTGGACCCAAATTTTCACTTTTCCAAACACAGGAACTAATGCTAGAAAGTCGATAAGTACAGGGACCGAATGATGACATTAACCCTTAATTTTATTATGGGTTCCACTTGCATATGGCTGCAAAGAAAAATACATAAGATATCAATATTTATAATAGAATCAATTGATTTTTCTTCATTTGTGTGCCAAGTCCAACTTGTTATTTTTTAGGAACGGAAGGAGTATCATTTATACTAACTTTCCCTTTATTTTCAAGAAACAATCAAAGTAGTGCAACTACAAATTTAAATCATGGGTGCAATAATTTTTTAAAAAAATTCTCACCTCCATTGGTGACATCTTTGATAAAATTCTTATCAATGTAGCTTTGACTGTTTACACAATTCTTGTTAACTGTAAAATACTATTAGGTGTTCTCTTTATGTTATACTCCTTCTTCGCGGACCGCTCTAAATAATTGCCCTGTTATCTTTTTTTTCGTCCGTTCAAAAAAATTGTTCAACTTCTAAATTTTTGTTTTTAGGAAAATACTTTTATCATTTTACTCTTATTTGTTCTTGTTACTTTAATACAAATATTTGAATGTCAATAGTTTGTTTAATTTGTGAGCTTGTCAAATAGGACAATAATTTAAGAACAATGAGTATTAGTTATACAGTTCTTATTTATTAGTTGAGAAAGAATATATATATAATATATTTAGTTAAAAGCTTATATATATTGTGAGCTTGTACAAATAGCAAGATCAATAATTTAGGTAACTTGAAGGGAGTATTAGTTATACGGAAGCTTCTTTTTATTTATAGTTGAGAATAAAATATATATAGGAGGGTTATTCTATATATCGTTTATTTAACGGTTTAAAAGCTTATATATATTGTTTGTACAAATAGCAAGATCAATAGGTACTTGAATATCTGGTTGCAATTGCTAATCAATGCTTTTTACCATACCCTTATCTTTAAATGTTAGTTGCTTCCATTTATAAAATAATTAGTGGTGTATAGGAGGGTTATATCTAGTCCAAGTGAATCGTTTATTTAACGTTTAAGTCGTTATTCCCAATTGTATGTTAGTATTGATACAAATTAAGTTTTGTTTTTTGATTATTTGGGAATAATACAGTTATTATAAAGTTTTTAGATTCAATATTATACCAACGGGAGGAGGTGGTATGTCACTAAAAAAAGTTAGGAACAATATTTATTTCAATAAAACAATGATTATAATAAACCCTTATCTGTCTGATTAATAATTCTTTGGTATAGTTTGAGATATACACTAACAATACGTAGGTTAGTGTGTATGCATAAATAACATATCGATTGGTTTTCCTTAAAGAGAAAGTGATTACTCTTACAGACTATTGGAAATTAATGAATTATTTGATTTACAGAGGAAACCAAATACCTTATCTATTTCAAGATTTTATTGGTGAACGGTTTGGTGTTGAGTTTATGACTAGTTCTTAAAAAAGAAATTAGTGCAGATAATATGTTACTGAATCTTAATACTTCCTCTGTTCTGGGTAAAGAGTCCATATTTGAAAATTAACATTTTTTAAGAAAAGTTTGATGTTCCAAAAATGCCATTTGCAAGTTTAACATGTCAATCTATATAAAATATCATTTGTCAAATATGAATGCACAAGGTTTTCAAAATTGTGTACAGCATATAAAGGCATTATTTGTTATTTGTTTCGATACAAATATAATAAAATAAGAATATTATCAAATTGATTTGGGATAAGAATCTCAATCTATCATGTAAATCAAGATTCGCTCCATGACAGTTTTGGATTAGAACAAGGGCAAGTTACCCAAATCGTCCCGGTACTTTACCACTTTTTCCAGCTTTGTCGAACTTTATTGGTCCTTGTACAAAAAGTTTTAACGAAAATGGTTCTTCCGTCCACTTTTGTTATTTCTTTTCCGTTGCGCCTCATGTGATATTGACGAGGGGTAAAATAGTCATTTTATTAAGAAAGTACTGGGACCAATTCTATGACAACGTCATCTTCATTCTCTCCCACACCTATTTACATCATCTTCGTACAGGGTCCATCCCACCTTCCATTTCCAACCTCCTTGACTCCAAGACTTGATTCTCAACTCCCACCAACTCACAGGCATAATCCCTCCTAAGCTCAGCCACTGCCGATCCCTCAAGAACCTTATCCTCTTCGATAACTCTCTCCGGCAGCATTCCGGCCGAGACAGGTCTTGAAACCCTCCGCGCCGGCGGTAACAAAGACATTGCCGGGAAAATCCCAAACGAACTCGGAAACTGCTGCAACCTCACCGTATTGGGGCTCGCAGATACTAGGGTTTCGGGCTCCCTCCCTGAGCTAATATCTCTTTAAGCTTGCTGCGTGCAAATAAATGTTGTATGCAGCAATAGGTGAGATTTCTGACTTCTTCTTCATTGAATACTAGAGGACTCCTACCTACAGGAGCTGCAGAAAATGGGTATGTAAGGAGCATCTAATTCTTCGGTTGAGACTAGGGCAGAAAGCAGTTCTATCTCTGAATTCTGATTTACATGCTCGGAGGAAGCCAATTCTGGAATAGAATCAGAACTGGCAAGTAGCTAATCATCAGAGCTAGACCACTGGTAAACTCAGCAAACTTCAAACACTGTCTATATACACTGCAATTCTCTCCGAGGAGATATCGCCGGAGTTAGGTAACTGAGCTTGTAAACCTTTTCTTGTATTAAAACAGAGTAAGAAATTGCGCCGAAATTGATTTTGAGAAAGAAAGACCCAGTACCCAAAACACAACGTCAAATCAAGAAGGGAACGACAAAACTACTGTTTCGGATTCATCCATTTCATTGCCATCAACTGCAGAATCTCTGTGGTCAAGAACATCATCGGAAGCAGAGAGGGGAGAGGAAAGTATAACAGAGCCTGGAGGTTATCCAGGCGGAGAAGCATCACTCGTCGGACAAGTCTGTGGCAGGTGGTGTGACTATTGGTGAGCTTGTCAATGCCATTTTTGCCGCTGTTTATTGCTACATTCGGGTCTCTCGTAATGAGTAGGGAATTATGGTTTTAGTTTGAGAGAAATATTAGTAAAGAATACGAAAATCATGAATATATATATATATATATATTCCATGAAAAGCGCCTTGATCTATGGAGTGATTTTGGGTTCTCACCATTTCAGCAGAAAAATTGTTTCCATGAAAACCGAATTCTTGATTTTTTATTTTCTAATTTAACTGTACTCATGAAAAAATACCTCAATTTTATTAATTACCTAAATGGTCCCTAAACTTTATAATGTGAATTGTCGATCATACCCCTGGCTTCTATCATGTGTTTCACAAGTGCGTTCACCTAACGGAAAAAAAATAACGAAATTAGACGGAAGGACCAATTGCGTCACAAGCTTTAGTAAAGGGACGATTTTTAAGAATTTGGGACAAATTTTGAAGAAGGAATAAAGTATAGGGACTATTTGGGTAATTCACACTTAGAACAACTAAGTCAATGAGAATGTAAATTTCCATTCTTATCCACAGTTCTCAAAATTAAGAGTTTAATTCATTTGTGTTTCTAAAGCTATTTTCTTACTTTATTCGTATATGAATAAAATTGAAAAGAAGGGTATATTTGGAAATCCAAAAAAAATTGTAGCTTAATTTTTGAGAGTGAACTCTTTAAATAAAACATCCAAAAACGGAATAGTGAACTCTTTGTCTGGAACGAAGGGAGTAGTTAGCATAGGCTGCTTGAAGTCTGGAACTATTTGTGATGTAGCAAATGTTGTTAGTATAATAGTATCTATTAGATGTTAGGACTTCGCGGATATAATAAAGGTACTAATATGTCGTAGGAGTCAAAGTAATAAAGAAAATGTGATTAACAGTAAGCAAACTATACGAGGTGAAAATTATGCAGCATTAGAATATTAAGATACACTTGAAAAAACTTTTAAATCAATCAAATCTGAAAACTTTAAATCAATCAAATCATTCAGCAAAACTTGTTTATTTTATCAATATGAAAATTATGCACATTAGATATTCTATAATTCAAATCATTCAGTGATTTTATCAATATCACCTATAATTGATTCATTTTTGTTAATCATCATTATAGCTTGTATATTAAGTACATATTGTAAGATAATTTGATATTTGGGTATAACTGTAGCTCTATTGATATAACAATGGACACATACTTGTCTCTCTCTCCACAGATATTGTTCCCTTTTCCCATCGGCTTCAGTGCAAACCACTTTCTCGATCATTATGTTTAATAGAGCACTCTCTTCTGAATCTTCTAAAACCATCAGTTCTGCACCAGAAATGCGTGTTTTTGTTAGGAGAAAAAGAGTGAGAAGGACGGAAGTGATCTCTACTAAGGATGTTAAAATAGAACCTCACAAGCAGAAAGGTTGCAACTTACCTGACATAGAAGAATTTGCATATGGAAAGGTCAGTGACATATCCCAACTAAGGAACAAAAACCCAATCTTTAATGCACCTCCAGAGGAAAGCAAATTTGTGGCTCTCAGTAGCCCTAATGGACAACCACCTGCTGATTGGAAAAAGGTTCTGGAAGGCATTTGCAAAATGAGGTCTTCTGAGGATGCACCGGTGGACTCAATGGGATGTGAGAAAGCTGGCAATTCCCTTCCTCCAAAGGAGAGAAGATTTGCGGTTCTGGTATCTTCACTTCTGTCCAGCCAAACCAAGGACAATGTTACTCATGGAGCCATTCAGCGTCTGCTTTCAGAATGATCTTCTTAATGCAGATGCCATTGAGAAGACCGATGAAGCCACCATCAAGAGCTTTATATACCCAGTAGGGTTTTACACTAGAAAAGCGAGTAACTTGAAGAAAATTGCAAACATTTGTCTCATGAAGTACGATGGAGACATCCCTAGTATGCTGGAGGAGTTGCTCCTACTTCCTGGGATTGGTCCCAAGATGGCTCATCTAGTTATGAATGTAGCGTGGAATAATGTTCAAGGTATATGTGTCGATACTCATGTTCATCGTATCTGTAATCGGCTTGGATGGGTGTCAAGGCAGGGTACAAAACAAAAAACTTTATCTCCTGAGGAGACCAGAGAGTCCTTGCAACTGTGGTTGCCCAAGGAAGAATGGGTACAAATCAATCCTCTTCTGGTGGGATTTGGACAGACTATTTGTACTCCTCTCAGACCTCGCTGTGGAGTGTGCAGTGTAAATGATTTATGCCCTTCTGCATTTAAAGAAACCTCAAAACAGTTGCGCACAGTCAAGAAGCGTAGCATGGAAAACAAACAGTCATGAAGTTGCTGCAAGAAACAGTTTCAACCTTTTGTTCATCTCTAAGATCTCATCTTCTTAGCCCTGCTGTTTATTGTCGTAATATAAGCTTTTGTATCAAGCTCTTGTGTTTCACAAGTATCAGCTCTGTTTTTGGTTAAGTGGCACTGAAGCCCAATTTTGTTCTTACACCACAGTTTACAGTATGATGCAACATCAAATTCGGCACTGACAATGCAGCATTGGGGTATCCCGCTTGTGCGAGTCCATGTTTTAGGAGGGTGATCTCTTTCTTTGAATGTCTGCATTTTCCTCCTGTGAATTATTGATTATTTAATGTTAGTGTACCTATCTATTGCTCCATTTGAGAGCTTACTGCAGCCTGTAGGCTCAAGCTATTTTCTTGTACACATCTTATGGTACAAGCGGTACCATAGTTTTAGATTGAACCCCTGATTTTTTGCCACACAATGAATCAAGCAAACTCACAGGTGAGTACTCACACACACACACGTGTTAGTGCTTTATGCATTATTTCACTAGAAAACTGCAACCAGCTTCATTCCTGATAAAACTAATTTACTTCTCCCTACTGAATACTACAATGACATAGTAAGGTTGCTTTCTATGAGCACTTTCTGATCGTTTCTTTTAAAGTTAAGTTTACCTGCTATTATATCTGTATTGTACTTGTTGACACCCGAATCTTTCTTTGTTGCAAGAAAATACTTGAGTAGAGAACTTTGGTAAGAGCTCTAGCAGGAAGAAGCCTGAAGGTATGCAGGGCATACAAGGTTTAATTCAATGCTGAATCATAGTGATGTTGAAGGCTTTCTATGTTGATAAAGTAAGTTTACATTACTTAAAGAGAAGATTCTTTGAAGAGCTCTAGCAGGAAGAAGCCTGAAGGTATGCAGGGCATACAAGGTTTAATTCAATGCTGAATCATAGTGATGTTAGAGGGCATGGATGAGGAGTATGTTTCATACTTTTTCAAATCGAGATTCTTTGAATGCTAATGGTCCCAATGTCGTAAAAAGGAATGAAGAAGATTCAATAGGTTGTCTCAAGACTGCCCATGATGTGGTGGTGTTCAATCAGTAGTTCAAACTTAAATCCAGGTATTCTATATATTCTCTTGGTCTTGCTCATAGGTTAAAGTGAATTGGCTTATTTTTGCAGTTATCAAGTCGTTATGCTGAGAATTGGTATGCCCTTGTGTGTTAAATCATCGTAGTTGAAGTAACAGTTTCATCAAGTTAGTACACACATATTATCATCCCTTACTCGAACCCTCATATCACTCCACCAACATGACTCAAGACATATATTAGCATTTTGACGATAAAAGAGCGAAAGCACGAATAGTAATTGCAGGTTAGACCTGACAGCCTCAAATCAAACCACAACTTAGCCCCTTGAAAAAGTAGACGCCTTTTTGACAATCTTTTTATACGTTTTTCAATCCAACCTTGAACATACTTGATTATAGTCGTGGATAATTCCTGACGAAACGATTCCATCAACAACGAAACTAGTCTACACTAAACTTTACTCTCCTTTTGTTGATAACTAAGGTCTGCTACATACACCCATCATCTCTACTCCTAATATTGTCTGTTAATACACTTGTATATAGGTCAGTCCAGATTACCAATTGGGTTAAACATAGTGAGTACTGAATAATGAATGCAGTCGATATCTCTTGACTTTGTACATGAGCCAAACTGCCACGAAAAGCTAGATATTTGTGTTTTAAACCACGAAGATTATTTGTTCTACCAATCACCACTTAGATAGCTTATACTACTATGATGATGCCACATGTTAGGAATATAATGCATGGCCTCATTTTGTATATTCGTTATCAGTGATTTGCTTGTAACCATTACTAAGAAAACCTCCGTCGGGAGGTTTAAAAAATTATGTAAAACCTTACACACCTCATAGTTGAAATTTTCAAGTTCTTGGAATCTCTCTCTCTCTCCCTCTCTAAGTTCTATCCATTTGAATTGGAATAGTGCAACCATTTTTTAATTTGTATCTTTGTAACTGATTTAATTACGCAGTTTTAATTATGTTTCTTATAATTTTATAATTATTTTTGTTCAATATACTTTGCATCAATATTTCAAATTATTAATAAACAATTTGAAAGATTAAATAAATTAATTAATTATTTGGTGGACATAAATATATTTTTTCCAAAATTCATTCATGTTTTAAAATAATATATTTATTTTTAAAAATAAATATATTTGTGAAAGAATAAACTATATAGAAGTGAGTCAACGCTATAAAGCTTTTATATGTGTATGCATATTGGAAAGAAAAAAAAAGTTTAAAAAGAAATGGTTTATAAACGGATGAATTGACATGTTGGATAAGCTTTTTAAAGGGTTCGTGATTGTGGATAGACTAGTGTTAGTCCAAGGAGTCTTTGTACATAAGCCTTTTTAGGACTACCAATTGCCATAAAGGGTATATTAGAAAATTGCTCAAGTGACGAAGATGAGCATGTTACCTGCAAGTAGGTCTGTAAATTGAGTGGGTTGGGTAACGGATTGAAACTCATTAGAATCCAAATATCAAACTGGTCGAAAAGTTTCGGGTTGAATTAGGTCGGCCTGTCTTAACCCGGATTTCACTCCCCCCTTCTAAAAAACAAAACATTTATTGAGTAAAAACTATGGGGTCAAAATGGTAACCGTTTTAACTCGATCCAACCCTTCAACCTAAAAATGTTAACATGTTGGGTTAGGTCGGGTGGGTTGACGAGTTTCAGATTATAATTGGTAGGCCTACCTGCAAGGTTGGTACACATGGACAAATAGGTGTGAACTTGGTTTGGTTTGGTCCAATTTTTTGGGGGTTCTCAAAAAATTTAGAATTGAAACCAACTCAATATGTATGAGAACCAACACTTTTATCCGATCCAGAACCAATCGAAGATATATTAGAAGAACCAATCGAAGATGTATTAGAACAGGACCGGACCAATACTATGATTTTTAACTGTTTAATACGAAGAAATAATAAAATCTTAAACTTCATAAATTTTTTGAAAATCATTCAATAATAACACATTCATCAATTAAAATTGTCGAAATCTAGGCTCATAGCATAATGATCCAATGAAGAAAAAAAAAACTAAAAGATTAGAAATAAATAAGTAGAACAGAGAACAAAATACTCCCTCCGTCCAAAATATATGACGTTTTGAGAGAGTTTTTTTGTTACAAAATATATTACATTTTGCAATTTTAATGAGCTTTTTTTTTCCTTTTTTCCAATTCTACCTATATTTATTGACTCCGTAACTTGGGTTTGGGTAAGAATATCAAGACACCTCATTAATGTTTGGATATGTGGCGTTTAGTTTTTACAATATATTCTTTGTTGCATGCAGCTCCCAAACGCCATTTATTTTTGATCTAATAGGAATAACTAAAATGTCTTGGTCAGGTCAGTTTGTGTAACTACTAATGAAATGGAATTTGGAACCGGGTTGAAGGAAGTTATGAATATGATATGAAGAAACTTAATAAAGAAGAACAATTAGTCATCATGAATATCCGATCTATAGATTCGTGGATCCGGATACACACCAAGTTACAGAGTTGTATAGTCGATAAATTGACTGTCATCAAGGTATCTAAATACATGAAAAACTAAAAGCTATACATCGACCAAATGAATCTCTCATATGTGTAAACATTTAATTTAGGTAAACGC
>CM028384.1:26478160-26513136 GCA_013146195.2 Codonopsis lanceolata | reverse complement strand
TTTTGAGGAGGCTTTTGGTGATATCCAGGAAGTTAAGGCACAGGGCAGGAGAGCTCTAAGAGTTGGATCTTGGGTTGGGTGGCGAATTAAGCCACATGTGAATGATGAAATGAAGATCTAGGCTTCAAGCGGGACTTCGACTCCTAGGAAAGTGCTGTTAGTAGCACTTATTCGCGAGGAAAATGAAAGCGAATAGGCTAGAAATTATTGCTCATTGGAGGAGCTAGTATGCAATCCAAAAAAAGCTTGTGCTGGCCTTCCTCCGTGCGGACACAGGATAGACCCCTTTTGACCCATGAACTGAGGCCATCCATACTAGGGTTGTGACGCCCCGCTCCTTCGTTGTCTCGGTTTGCGTGCTATATTGCACTTCTTCCCTTGTCGGCGGTATGTTTGGGTTGCGAGAGGGTCTAGATATGTTTGAGAGACCATATTAAGACCAAAACATTATTTAGAGACTCCATATAGTTGTTGACTTGCTAAAGTCACAAGTCGTGACCCGGCGATAGTCGGAATGCGGCGATTGAGGGTTTACTTCCGTTTTGTGTTCGTGACCTCGGTTTGGGTCCTAGACCTCTTTAAGATGGTTTATTAACATGTTTAGATGTGTTAGACTTCAAGTTGGAGGTGTTCCTTAAGTCTATCGAAGATTTGGAAGTTTTGGAGATAGCGTTCGTCTCTATCGCGTAGTTCGGGAATCGAGTCGGCGTAATCGCCTCTCCTTTGGGATTCTTATTTCCCTAAGTTGTTATTCAACTTCCTAGAAGTATTTAAGCTTCTTCATTAGCCCTTAGACTTGCCTTAAAAGTCTCCTTTCATTGCGTTCGATTTGATTTCGAGTTCGTTCGTCGGGTTGCGTTGTTGCACCCCTTCCGGTTTCGCTCCGAGTTGTTTCGGGAGTTGTTCGGGTGTGTTTTAGACTTGTTTTGAGTTGGGTTAGACCTTAGGAATGGTTGCCCATAAGTTTGGGATCATTTAGATCAAGTTTAGACCAAGTTTTGGAGGTTCGGGAGGCGGGCGGCCGCATGGAGTGAGGCGCCCGCCTCGGAATCTTGAGAGCACCCTTGTGCGAGAAGAGGTGAGGCGGCCGCATGGGAGGTTGAGGCGCCCGCCTCAACCCCAGAAAGCTGTTCGGGATTTTCTTCCCTGTTTTGAGTTGTGACGTGTTTTACCTATTCTACCCTCCTTAAACCCCCTCTAAAGCCCTTCCTAACCTCTCATACTTAACCCTAAACATGTCCTAACATTATTTAGAAGTTAATTAAGGTTGGATTAGAGCTTGATTACCCCTAATCTCCACTAATTGCACTTGAGAAATGCCTATTGTGCCCTTAATTGTTGAGGAGGTATAAATACCCTAACCTCTTCCCAAATCTTGCCAAACCTTTCATTTCTTCCTCCACATACGTATTCTAGAGAGAGACTCCATGGGAGACTCTTGAGCCTAGCTCTTCTCTCTTCGATCCAAGGCGATCCGACCACCCGATCTCCTTCAAACTTGGATTCTTGAAGCCCTCGGCGAGTAGAGCGACTTCACCGATCGGATTTGTGTTCTCTTGAGTTTTCACTCAAGCTAGGTAAGTTACTTTCTTTGATTTTGGTTCATTGGCCCTAAGGAAAACAACTATATGCTATTTGTGGGCAATGAACACTTGTATGCTATGTTTGCCCAATTTTGGGGATTTTGAAGTATGAACTTGTTAGGGCAATTTGTAGATGACTCCTATGATTGTTGATGTATATGATTACTCTTCATTATTGTGTTTCTAGGCTTATGAGCATGCTAGAAATCATGTCCACATTATGCTATTTGAGTTCATTTGGGGAAATATGCCTAATTTTGATTGGGGCTTTGGATTTATGAACTCTCTTATTATATGAGGATGTCACTTAATTGATATTTATGAAATGGGTTTGATCTATGTTGGGATTATTTGTGAATTTTAGGCTTGAGAGTCAAGCCCGAATTATTGGGAAATTATGGTTAAGTTGAAGTGGGGTTAATGTTGAGATCGATGAGAGATGTAAATGATGAAACTTGGTGTTTAGACTCAGCGTCGAAATATGTTCAATAATGTGATTGTGAACTCGGGTTGGAATCCTACGACAATTGGATTTCGTTTGATTATGATTATGATGGATTCTTGGGTTTTAGGGCTCGGGAATCAAGCCGAATGAACTTTGGGATTTTGTAGTATATATGAATGAAATGTTTAATTGTGGGGCTATGAAACACATAAAGAATGGAATATAGAATTAAGACTCAACGGAGTCATTGTGAGGCCAATAATGTGATAACAAGCCTTTGATTGAGACCTACGATGTTCGGGTCTCGTTTGCTTATGTTGTGCGTATCATCCGAGTACCTTGTTGTGTCCTATGGAGACACTCATGTTATAGAGACCCATTGGGAACTTGTTTAGAGCGTGCTTGTAAAGCACGGAGTATTAGAGACCAACCCATGGTCTCGAGTACCATTAGTAATGTTATTCGAATAATTCACTATAAGGAATTTAGTCGCGAGCATATGATAGTACTTGAGATTTAGACTACAAGGTAGTCTTGTCATTCATGAGATGGGTTTTGATGATGTCGGCTATAAGGACTTTGGCTAAGTCGGTGTGCCTTTAAGTGAAGCTTAATGCTAAGTTTTGAATTGTGGTGGTTCTTAGACTAAGTAGTGGTCTTTGATTTAATCTTGAGTTGAGGACTTTAGTAGACCTCATGTTGTGAATTGTTGAGCTTATATGCTATTCTTGAATTGGTAATGACTTGAGGTTTATGAATACCTCAATACGTGGTTTTGAACTAAACTTACAAGTTAGTTGAATATGTTAAGTGTGTACAAGTATGTGCATTGTTGATTGGGTTTTGTAGAGCATTATGACCTACTTGAATTAATAAGTTCTTTTATGATGAACTTGGTCCTTATTGGTTATACAAGTAAATAATCTACTTGATCATCTTGATTTTGAGTCAGTGGCGTCTTGGTCGTTTTGTCGGCAATGGGGACGATTCATGGCCTTTGGAAACATTCGCTATGAATCGCCGCATTGGTACCCTTTCTCCTCACTATTTGGCCGATAGTGGGATGTGGTCTCGTATTAGCGGCTCCTAGCGATATCGAGCTCCCATTTCTCATCCCGGAGTCGGATGAATGTAACGAGGAACTCATTAAAGAAAGCGGTGAGTTATGATCATTTGAGGAATGAAACCCGGTTTATGATCATTTGAAGGGCTAGGCCCGAACATGATTTGAATCTGAAGGGCTAGGCCGGATCTTGGTTTTACGTGCTAAAGTATAAGCACTTATATGAAAGAAAAAGTGCTAAATGGTTTATGAAGTTTATGTTACGTGATGACTTGATACAAGTTATATTATTGGTATGCTACTATAAGATGCCATGATTTTAGATATGTTGATGCATTATGCCATGCCACGATATGCTATGCCATACATTTGCATTTAGTAACTTCTTGGGTCATTATGACTCATTTCGTGTGTTTGTTTTCCTTAGTTTTTGCGGCGATCCGTTATGCAGCGTGGCGGCTTGGATAGTGATTCCTAGAAGGTGGTCTTCAGGGCTTTTAGCTTGGATTATTATTATTATTATGTTATTTTGTATTTGTGAGACACGGATGTAAAGTTATGTAGACTTTACTTGGGTAGACTATGTTAGTATTGTTGTTATTGTATTATTTTGGTAGCCGACTCGTTAGTCGGTGTTGTATCTTTAGAAGTTATTCCTTGTTAGCTCACTCCTTGTTGGTATTGTCATCTCAGAGCGGCGTTAGTCGTGAGACTTGTGTTTAGTTGTTAGAATTTGAATATCTTATTCATTAGTTGATTTATTCCTCCGGCATGTTATAGCCGTTGAGTTGCCGTTTATCAGGTTGGAATTCTTGTTGTTTTGCCGGCCTTAGGTTGCCGATGGTTTGTTGTACGTGCGCAATGTTGCGTCACGCGAGTAAATAGATTTGTCGAGAGATAGTCGTCTCTCGGCTTAGTATTCCTTAGTTTAAAACTATAGGTTTTGGTCCCATTTATGATTTGCTTCCATGATTTTAGTTTTTGGTTATTCGGTTTTGCCGTTATGGCTTTTCATTCTGTTTAGAGTTTGTTGGTTCAACTCGGACTCGCACTACTACGCTTAGCGGGTGCTTGTTCCATCTTTTAGCTTGTCTTGGCGGCACGACCTTGGGATTCGCATTGGGAATTCGGGTCGGTGTCAGGATTAATATCGAGCTATAGGTTAGCTATTTCGCGGGATAGGTTCCTTGGCCTAGTTTGGGTTGGGTTTGTTGTTGAGTTATTAACGCTGAGTGTTCTTTGTAGGCGTATTATGTCAGGAATTTGGCGTGGAGCTAGTTCCAGTAGGCCCCGTTCGGGTACAACTCGTGGCTACGAGAGAGGGGAGAATGTTACGGATCCGCGTGTGACCCCTCAGCAGATGTTTGGGATGGAAGACAATTCTATCCTTCTTGCGAGATTCTTGAAGTTGGAACCTGAGAGCTACGATGGAGGACCCGATGCTTCTAAGCGAGAACTTTGGATAGAAAACATGGAGAAGATCTTTGCAGCTATGGGTTGTACGTCAGAAGAGATGGTGACCCTAGCAGTGTTTAAATTGATTGGTGCGGCTGACCATTGGTGGCATGTGTTACGAGATAGTTGGAGTCACCAGGGAGTGCCTCGAGTGTGGGAAAACTTCACGATGGAGTTTATGGCACAGTTCATTCGGCGATAGTTCGAGAAAAAGAAGCGGAATTCATGGCATTGGAACAAGGAGCTATGACGGTGGCTCAGTATTCAGCGAAGTTCACAGAGTTGGCTCGCTATTGTGGTTACTTAGTACCTGATGAGGCTAGGAAGACCCAACGGTTTGTGAAGGGTCTAAAGATGAAATATCGTAGGCAGCTCGTTCCATTACAACTTACGGATTACAGTCATTTGTGAATCGCGTATGCAATAGAGTTGGACATCGAGGAGTATGCTCAAAAGAGAGCCTCGAGTACTATTAGGGGCAATGATGGTAATAGAGGGCAGGCAGCACCTCAGAAAGTTAATCAAGAAATCACACGTACTGGTAGACGGAGTGACGTTCCTACCTCTAGTCGGAGACGACGAGGCGGCGAGTTAACATGTAATTTTTGTATGAGGACAGGACATGCTGAGAACAGATGTTGGGGTAAAGCAGGAAAGTGTTTCGCTTGTGGCGGTGATCATGTTCGTAAGGATTGCCCGAAGATGAGGGTTAATCAGTCTGGAAGTACTAGTCAACAATCCAGTGGCTCCAAGAGGACGGTGGTGGGCGGCCTAGAGTTTGAGGTCGTGCGTGGCGGTTGGCCATTGCGGGGTTTTGAGGCCTATCAGAAATAGGAAGGTATATTCTTGTATATAAATATTAAGTAAATTATACCGTTGTTACTATTACCGTTAATATGAGTACACGTTTTAATCGGTAGCTCATGTGCATTCATACATACATTATATGGTGTATTGTGTAATATTGGTTATTTGCTTGATCGGGAATAATACCCCAATGTGAGATAGATATGTGACATGGTTTGTTTGTGAATTACCGGTAGGTAATCGCACATGGTGCATGGATCCTTGTTTAGTCTATGTATATATAAGACTATGCTATAAGTATAGAGTTGTGGTTTTGTGTGGTTATTTATATAAGAGCCATAGTATGAAAATATATGAAGTACAAATTGTATAGCGATACTTAGTGGTTTGATATAATGTTTGTATATTCTATGAGAATATGTTTTATGTAATGAGTAATATTACGCTATATTGTTGTTAAGGGTTATTGTGCGAGTAAGATATACACTCGACTTGTGAGAAGGTTGAAGGTTGCGATTTAGAGGATAATCATGGTTACACGGAAGAGATTGACGCTTCACCGTGAGTATTGAGACGTTAACGTTGTGTTAGGATGCTTAGTGTATGCATTGGTTGTAGATTTGGTCTAGAGCCTAAGAAAGGATAGTTTTGCGGAGTATAGACGTTTCGGGCATTAGTAGCCTTGGCGATTCGTTGTGATTACTAGGAAGCCATCTTGGTTGAGTGTACTAAGTACACGAGTTTGTGATAGCTATGATTGTTGATTGTCAAGGTAATAGGCCTTGTTACTTGGTTTGATTTTTATTCAGTTACGTGCATTAGTTGTAGGAAACACCTACTTGATGCATTGCATAGAAGTATATTAAATTTTCATCTCATAATGTCATGTTCATTCATTTCCTTAGCATAGGAGACTATTAAAGGATGCTTAGAACCTTTTTAATCATGAACCCTCGCATCCTTGCAACGAAAAGCTTTTGAAATCCAATTTAGTCGGTACCCTAAATTGGTGATCAAAAGAGGTTCGTTGGTGGACTAGGATTGGTAGTGAGTAGGTTAAACATTGACTATACCCGTTACCAAATGGATGGACATGGATGGAAGGAATTTTCAAAACATGGCATTGTGTGCTCTTGTGTGTTTCTACCCGTGATAGGGAAATCGCGAGTATGATTTGCATGGTTTGAAATGCCAATTTGGTTATCTTTGATTTGTTTGTAAATTGCTCCATAAGCAATTATTAATTCTTGTAACTTAGAATCTTTTGTGCTTGAATTTCATGATGTGCCCCGAAGCAAATAGTTTCGGTAGTTAAATGTGTTCTTATGTTAAGTTTGAGATTTTGCCTACATGATTGGCGTAATGTGTTCATATGTGTATTCGCGACTCAAGTATGAGTCATGTTATTTTCAACCGTAAGTCTTGATGTTGTTGTGTCTATTGGGAATTCTTAGACTTTCGAATTTGGATTATTAGAGTTTAACCCTCGTGTATATTGTGGTGGTAGAATTGGGGATTCGAGCCTAGGTTGGTGGTTTTGAACTTGGTGTATTGTGGTTTGTATCATGATTTAGAATTCGGGACGAATTCTTTTTAAATGGAGAGGGTGTGGCGCCCGCTCCTTCGTTGTCTCGGTTTGCGTGCTATATTGCACTTCTTCCCTTGTCGACGGTATGTTTGGGTTGCGAGAGGGTCTAGATATGTTTGAGAGACCATATTAAGACCAAAACATTATTTAGAGACTCCATATAGTTGTTGACTTGCTAAAGTCACAAGTCGTGACCCGACGATAGTCGGAATGCGACGCGATTGAGGGTTTACTTCCGTTTTGTGTTCGTGACCTCGGTTTGGGTCCTAGACCTCTTTAAGATGGTTTATTAACATGTTTAGATGTGTTAGACTTCAAGTTGGAGGTGTTCCTTAAGTCTATCGAAGATTTGGAAGTTTTGGAGATAGCGTTCGTCTCTATCGCGTAGTTCGGGAATCGAGTCGCGTAATCGCCTCTCCTTTGGGATTCTTATTTCCCTAAGTTGTTATTCAACTTCCTAGAAGTATTTAAGCTTCTTCATTAGCCCTTAGACTTGCCTTAAAAGTCTCCTTTCATTGCTCGTTTGATTTCGAGTTCGTTCGTCGTCCCGGTTGCACGTTGTTGCACCCCTTCCCGGTTTCGCTCCGAGTTGTTTCGGGAGTTGTTCGGGTGTGTTTTAGACTTGTTTTGAGTTGGGTTAGACCTTAGGATGGTTGCCCATAAGTTTGGGATCATTTAGATCAAGTTTAGACCAAGTTTTGGAGGTTCGGGAGGCGCATGGGATGGAGTGAGGCGCCCGCCTCATCTTGAGCACCCTTTGTGCGAGAGAAGAGGTGAGGCGGCCGCATGGAGTAGGTTGAGGCGCCCGCCTCAACCCGAAAAGTGCTGTTACGGGATTTTCTTCCCCTGTTTTGAGTTGTGACGTGTTTTACCTATTCTACCCTCCTTAAACCCCCTCTAAACCCTTCCTAACCTCTCATACTTAACCCTAAACATGTCCTAACATTATTTAGAAGTTAATTAAGGTTGGATTAGAGCTTGATTATCCCTAATCTCCACTAATTGCACTTGAGAAATGCCTATTGTGCCCTTATTGTTGAGGAGGTATAAATAGCCTAACCTCTTCCCAAATCGGAAACCTCTTCATTTCTTCCTCTCCATCATACGTATTAGAGAGAGAGACTCCATGGGAGACTCTTGAGCCCTAGCTCTTCTCTCTTCGATCCAAGACGATCCGACCACCCGATCTCCTTCAAACTTCGGATTCTTGAAGCCCTCGACGAGTAGAACGACTTCACCGATCGGATTTGTGTTCTCTTGAGTTTTCACTCAAGCTAGGTAAGTTACTTTCTTTTGATTTTGGTTCATTGGCCCTAAGGAAAACAATCTATATGCTATTTGTGGGCAATGAACACTTGTATGCTATGTTTGCCCAATTTTGGGGATTTTTGAAGTATAAACTTGTTAGGGGTATTTGTAGATGACTCTATGATTGTTGATGTATATGATTACTCTTCATTATTTGTGTTTAGGCTAGGCTTGAGCATGCTAGAAATCATGTCCACATGTATGCTATTTGAGTTCATTTGGGGAAATATGCCTAAATTGTGAATTTTTGGAGTTATGAACTTGTTAATGCCTTAGGAGGATGTTTGAATTGATATGTGTTTGGGATGAAATGGGTTGATCTATGTTGGGATTTTTGTGAATTTTAGGGCTTGAGAATCAAGTCCGAATTATTGGAAATTATGTTAAGTGAAGAGGATGAAGTGGGGTTAATGTTGAGATCGATGAGTTAATTGATGATGTAAATGATGAAACCTTAGCCTTTAGACTCAGCGAGTCGAAATATGTTCAATAATGTGATTGTGAACTCGGGTTGGAATCCTACGACAATTGGATTTCGTTTGATTATGATTATGATGAATTCTTGGGTTTTAGGGCTCGGGAATCAAGCCCGAATGAACATTGGGATTTTGTAGCATAAATGAATGAAATGTTTAATTGTGGGGCTATGAAACACATAAAGAATGGAATATAGAATTAAGACTCAACGGAGTCATTGTGAGGCCAATAATGAGATAACAAGCCTTTGATTGAGACCCTACGATGTTCGGGTCTCGTTTGCTTATGTTGTGCGTATCCGAGTACCTTGTTGTGTCCTATGGAGACACTCATGTTATAGAGACCCATTGGGAACTTGTTTAGAGCGTGCTTGTAAAGCACGGAGTATTAGAGACCAACCCATGGTCTCGAGTACCATTTAGTAATGTTATTCGAATAATTCACTATAAGGAATTTAGTCGCGAGCATATGATAGTACTTGCGAATTTAGACTACAAGGTAGTCTTGTCATTCATGAGATGGGTTTTGATGATGTCGGCTATAAGGACTTTGGCTAAGTCCGGTGTGCCTTTAAGTGAAGCTTAATGCTAAGTTTGAATTGTGGTGGTTCTTAGACTAAGTGGTGGTCTTTGATTTAATCTTGAGTTGAGGACTTTAGTAGACCTCATGTTGTGAATTGTTGAGCTTATATGCTATTCTTGAATTGGTAATGACTTGAGGTTTATGAATACCTCAATACGTGGTTTTTGAACTAAACTTACAAGTTAGTTGAATATGTTAAGTGTGTACAAGTATGTGCATTGTTGATTGGTTTTGTAGAGCATTATGATCTACTTGAATTAATAAGTTCTTTTATGATGAACTTGGTCCTTATTGGGTTATACAAGTAAATAATCTACTTGATCATCTTGATTTTGAGTCCAGCTGGCGTCTTGGTCGTTTTGTCGGCAATGGGACGATTCATGGCCTTTGGAAACATTCGCTATGAATCGCCGCATTGGTACCCTTTCTCCTCACTATTTGGCCGATAGTGGGATGTGGTCTCGTATTAGCGGCTCCTAGCCTGATATCGAGCTCCCATTTCTCATCCCCGGAGTCGGATGAATGTAACGAGGAACTCATTAAAGAAAGCGGTGAGTTGTGATCATTTGAGGAATGAAACCCGGTTTATGATCATTTGAAGGGCTAGGCCGTAACATGATTTGAATCTGAAGGGCTAGGCCGGATCTTGGTTTTACGTGCTTAGTATAAGCACTTATATGAAAGAAAAAGTGCTAAATGGTTTATGAAGTTTATGTTACATGATGACTTGATACAAGTTATATTATTGGTATGCTATTAAAGATGCCATGATTTTAGATATGTTGATGCATTATGCCATGCCACGATATGCTATGCCATACATTTGCATTTAGTAACTTCTTGGGTCATTATGACTCATTTCGTGTGTTTGTTTTCCTTAGTTTTTGCGGCGATCCGTTATGCAGCGTGGCGGCCGGATAGTGATTCCTAGAAGGTGGTCTTAGGGCTTTTAGCTTGGATTTATTATTATTATTATTATGTTATTTTGTATTTGTGAGACACGGATGTAAAGTTATGTAGACTTTACTTGGGTAGACTATGTTAGTATTGTTGTTGTATTATTTTGGTAGCCGACTCGTTAGTCGTTGTATCTTTAGAAGTTATTCCTTGTTATTCCTTGTTGGTATTGTCATCTCAGAGCGGCGTTAGTCGTGAGACTTGTGTTTAGTTGTTAGAATTTGAATATCTTATTCATTAGTTGATTTATTCCTCAGGCATGTTATAGCCGTTGAGTTGCCGTTTATCGGGTTGGAATTCTTGTTGTTTTGCCGGCCTTAGGTTGCCGATGGTTTGTTGTGCGTGCGCAATGTTGCGTCACGCGAGTAAATAGATTTGTCGAGAGAGATAGTCGTCTCTCGGCTTAGTATTCCTTAGTTTAAAATTATAGGTTTTGGTCCCATTTATGATTTGCTTCCGCAGGTTTTAGTTTTTTTGGTTATTCGGTTTTGCCGTTATGGCTTTTCATTCTTGTTTAGAGTTTGTTGGTTCAACTCTGGACTCGCACTACTACGCTTAGCGGGTGCTTGTTCCATCTTTTAGCTTGTCTTGGCGGCACGACCTTGGGATTCCGCATTGGAATTGGTCGGCTGTCACACTTTGAGCCTCGCCAGACTTTTGAGTATGAGCATGGGGGGGCATACTTTTGAGCCTCAGCAGACTTTTGAGTATGAGCATGGCCGGGGTTTGAGCATGAGCATGGGCGGGGTTTGAGCATGAGCATAAGCATGGGCAGGCGATTTCGAGACTTATGAGCCTCAGATTGAGCTCGGATTTCCTGGTGGTCCACGTGATACATCGTTACTGACTACATACGAGTCACACGTAGCTGCATATATTTGGGCTGGTAAAGAAGAACGTGGTATTCTAAAATGCCACAATCATACACAAAAGTTGCTTAATTGGGTCATTCCTACTGGTGAAGATTCGAGGGTATTTCGGGATATGGTCAGGGGCAGTGCGCTTAGTAGACTAAGGCATGTATGTTATGCTGATGTGAACAAGGTCTTAGTTTCTGCTTTCGTGGAACGATGGCATCCAGAGACTAACAGTTTCCATATGCCTTTCGGGGAGATGACCATTAGTTTAGACGATGTGTTTTGTCTGCTCGGTCTTCCTATTATGGGTGATCCATTAGCTTGTGCTAGGGATGTTGATGCCTCATATGTGAGTGAGATGTTGGGAGTGTCACTTGAGGAGGTTTTGAGGGCATGGGAAATAAGAGGGGGGCTTCGGTGACATTGGAGTGGCTACGTGTGAGGTTTAATGATGATGTCACATCTGAGGATGAGTTTAGGGTGGGTTGTGCTGTGAGGGCATACTTCTTATTGATCTTGGGTTGCACGATATTTGCTGATAAGAGCGGGACCCGTGTACCTATTGCATACTTAGAGTGGCTTGAGGATCTTGAAAATCTAGATACTTATGCGTGGGGAACTGCCACCCTTGCATATTTATTTATAGACAAATAGACAAGCATCTAGGTATAACACGGCGTATAGTCGGTTCCATGGCATTACTTGAGGTAATAATTATAATTATTCTATAGTTTTATGTTGTGTATTTACTAGTAAAGTTAAAATGTTTTATTTGATACTTTAATCTTTAAAAATGTATATTTTATTGCTTTCAGGCGTGGATCTACTTGCGGTTTCCATATCTGAGGCCACCTCATAATGTTGATTACAAGTCTAGATACCCGCTTGCACGTAGGTGGATCCCGCAAGGGAACCAGGGACGACGCGCTGACCGTTTATTAGCATCACGTGAGCAATTAGATAAATTGACGAGTCGTGACGTGAGTATACGTATTTTTCTATCAATTTCAACAACTTTTTAATATTAGGTTTCGTATTGAAAGTTTTGACTTTTTGTTGGTCTATTGTTTTAGGTTGACTGGCTTCCTTACGACAGTAAGGTCAGGGACCGGTTTCCATGGCATCAGATTGCCACGTATCTAGGATGCATACAGATGGGCTATGTTGTCGAGCCATACCATCCGATAGAGTCCTTCGACGCTCGGGTATATTCAAACGATTCCGAGGGGATCATTGCTCAATCGCGGCCCTCGAGATAACTCGAAGGCCTTGCATCGTGGCTAGGTTTTTTTGGATGGTTGACATCCGATAGCCATCTCCTATCGAAGAACTCGGCGGGCACCGCTTTACGTGCTTGGGATTGTGCTCCCGGTTATTTAGACGGTACGGAGCGCTCACATGTAGTCGCCTGGTAGACGATCCGATACGTTAACACCACTACTACGATGCGATGCCCGACTCCACCGGGATATTGGGAGTTGTTAGGACTATGATTGATCCCACAGTACAGCGCTGGAGATCTGGTGACCGATCTATACCATATGTGGACTTGGGCTCGTTGCTTGATAGAGTGCACACAGCTATCAATGGTGGTCCAAATTGATGACACGGACCGTCTCATAGGAGGGAATAGTGACATGGACTATGTTTATGTTTATTTAATGTTATGAATTGTAAAAAGTTTTTAGTATTTTTTGTGGTACTGAAATTTGTAGCAAACTTTGTATAGCAATATAAAAGAAGCATTAGCGTATCTATCTAATATCATACATAATTTAACTGATTTGTTCAAATACATGTTTTTAATATAATACAATCAGAACTACTCCAAATGTATACTATCAGAACTACTACCAACAACTCTAGCTGAGCCTACAGATTCACTATATGAAAGTTGTCGATTAATATATAGTAATTTCCACGCATTAGCATGACGAGCAATTCTCGTCCCAAACCCATGGCACAAAAGCAAAGGGTAACCTTCACGTAAAAAACCTACAAATAAATTGAGATGTTGTCAATAAATAATTTAAACTAAATAATATGTCAACCAATTGTAAATAAGTGAAGTAAAGCAATCGAAAGTGATCAAACCTGAATAAAGTGATCACCGTTTACTCTTCCGATACAAATAATATGTGGATCATTTGGGGGTGCAGTCCTCAATGGTAAGTAAGTGAAGCAGTGTTTTCTATCTAATACCATGAAAGCAATGTTGTAATATGATGCCACCAAATGTCCCATATCATTTGCATCAAACCAATATGCCTTGGGAGCACTAATGTCGTTATATTGTAGACTCGCGCTCACTTTAGGCACACGATTACGCTCAATTAAGATACGTGTGTATAATTCCCCGGTTTGACATCGACAAGTCCGCTCGAACCTGCTCCATGACTCTTCATTTCTATACATAAACCCAGCTACGCACGAAACCACAATGACCGCCACCAATGATATTCGCCGTGCCCAATATGAAAGGCCGAAATTCCTTCTGAATTGTTGGACGTAATTACCACTAGCTTTCCTACCTCGCACGTGGTCGCACAACCTATTGAAAGTTAAAACAGATTAAATTCATAATGTATATATATAGCAAACCTTATATAGCAATCCTTGAAATATAAGAAGATTAATACCGAATCTTTTAAGCCGGGCAACTCAGAGTGAACGTGGGAGGTTGTGCGATGGACCAACCTCGTATAACAATCCTTGATCACAAGGGGAGCAACTATCTATCATCGACTCCACATGCTCAAACAAACTAGGATCACGCTTGGTTGATTTATCTTTTTTTACCTTCGCAGGCTTCGGACGACCACGAGTGCGCACTTCATCCTGTGGAACAATCAAGGAGTTTGTTTTCGCCTTTCACCTCCATCATTCTTTTAATGATTAACAACTTTTCGTGAGCGTTCTCATAATATTCACGAATCTCATCATACGTGCTATTGAATCGATTGTCCATATCCGCTTCACCGAAACTTCAACATTCTCGTGAGTAGGTAACATATCTAATTTCCTCCAAAATGAATCAACCCGATCAAGGGAATTGGACACTATTTCTTATATACTCAAGAATCTCATGACGACAAGGCAGCCGCATGTTTTTCAAGTACACAACCACACAACAACGGGTCTATATAACCATCTTCGTATATTAGTCATCTCATTGTATATCGACTCAATGCATGAGTAGACACCAAACCTCGAAGTTGTTGAAATATAACCGATTTGTATTTCTAAGAACGACCGTAAGGCTTTTCGTGAATGACACCTTGATTGCAATGTGAGATGTCTCAATCGTGGTGTGCAACTGCTCTCCAACATGTCTCAAAGTCACCTTGACTTGATTTCAATCGCTGTCTTTTTAAAGTCGCATGTTGACTCTCCACCCTAAAATAAGATACAATTAATATTTCTATTACATGACAAAATTTATGGAAAACAATGAAATGTTGAAAACATTTAAATACGCTTGTTGTGTTGTTGTCGAAATGCATTACATTATTCGTCCAAACCGACACAAACCTTTCCTTACCTGCCGTATCCATTGCTTCATGGCGTACTCAACCGCAAACGAGATAATCAATAAAATCCATCCGAAACCTCTTCAAGTATTCTTCATATATGTGCTCATTTTTGCATCCACCAAAAAATTCCAACAGATGGAAAATTGATCCCATTGCACTTTTGTGCGAAAGTATTTCTTACAATTCGCAAGGATGTTTTTGTTGATATGCCATCGACAAAGTAAATGTTGGGAGGTAGGAAAAGTTACCTCAATTGCATTCATTAACGCAAGATCTCTCGGCTACTATCACAATTGGCAAGGATGATTGATTCATCAAAGCTTTCAAGATACCAAGCGCCCAAATGTAGTTATCTTGCGACTCACCCCATATATGCAGCTCCAACCAAAAATGTCATATTTGTCGACGCCACACCAACAATCTCCAACAAGGGTAACTTATATCTGCTTGTCTTGTAAGTGCAATCCATGAAGAGAACCTTGGGAAAAGAACGTAATAGCTCAACGCCATCGATGAGCCAAGAACAAATCTTGGACAATGTTGGTTTTCTCACATCTCCTATGATGGTAGTAATATCCATGCTCTATCAATTTTGCTACAAGTCGCGTGATTTGCGATCGACCATCACGCCGATAATTTTATTCTTGCTACGAGCATTGTAAATAGTCCGTATTGAAGACTTATTACTTTGAAACTTCTCGTGTAAACCTTGCAAAATGTCCTTAGGCCTCGAATTGGCATGCGACATGTCAAGAACATAAGCCTTCTCCTGGCCTCGATAATCGACCAACAAATGAGTGGCCATGCATGTGAGGGGCCTCTGCATGGTTATGCAACCCACATTCAACCTGAAGTTCCCATGCTCCTTCACATAATTGTATACCCTTCAAACGAAATGGACACCCACATTTTTTCGATCCACGTTCTCTCTTGCTATTCTTTGTTACTTTATTCGAATCATCCCCCTTTTTTTGACGAGGTTGCCCACCACGCTCACAACCTAAAGTCAACCGAGGTCCTCTATTTGCCGTACTCACTATCGACCTAGTAATTACTATCACAAGTCCATTCTCCCTTCCTGGCCGCATTTAACCCAATCAAATAAGTCATCCCTGATGAAAAATATGTGTGATTTACAAACACATTGTCTATCAGAACAATCGTTGTTCAAGAGGAATGATCGCATCATCTACGTGACCAACGACACTATGCTCAAGAGGGATACGTGTTTGCTTCCCGAAAATTAAGCAAAAAAACATGTTAAAAATTCATGATTCAAGACGCCTCAAGATTGTTCATAGGCTGGCCGCAGATGAGCCGAATGTAAGAGAGAGTGTTCGGCCAGATGAGATGAACATCATTGAGGGTGTTCGGCCAGATGTGATGAACACAACATTTTGTGTTCGACCGAGTGTGATGAACACCCTTAAGGATGTTCTCCGGCCGAACATCCTTAAGGATGTTCATCACACCAGAGCCGAACAGACGTAAAATCCAGCACGAATTTTTGGGCAAAAAATCAAATTTTAATGGAAGAAAGTCAAAGAAATACTTACATTACCCGACCCCATGACTTCTTTAAGCTCCTTATAATGTTATTTTTGACAATGTGATTATGTTTAGTGTTGGTTTTGAGAGAGGTTTTTGAAAAAAAATTGAGAAGAACGCAAAATGAGGTCCCCCGTAAAACATGTATTGGTGGTTTTGAGATTTGGGGTGTAGATATAAAATAATGTGGTGTAAAGAGTATTATTTGTTTTTAGTATAATATTTGTGATTTTTAAAATTTGGGGTGTAAATATAAAACAATGTGGTGTAGGGAATATTATTTGTATTTTAGTATAAGGGTATTATAGTTATTTCAATGGGGTGTAGTGATTAATTAGTGGGGTGTAATGTTTAAAGGGGACTTTTAGGTCATTTCACTCAATGACATTTGTGTAATTATTTTAAATGGGGTGTAGAGATAGCTTTTTGGGGTATGAATATCCCCTCCCTAAGCCAAAACGCAAAAACGGTCTAAAATTCTAAAGGGAGAAAGAGATACGGAATATACCTGTATCTAGAGTCAGAAAAATGAGCTTGGGTTCCATGGGTGCTACAATCAGTTGGGTTCACCCAACGCCGCCGCTGCCGAGCAAGAAGAAGAGGAGAAGGACGAAGTTGTGACCTTGAACGCGCGTTTGGGCATGATGTCGCTAGGAAGTAAGGTTAGGGTTTGAGTGAGTGGGGGAAGGGAGGTCATGGGTTGCGATTGTGGGAGTTGAGAACGGCAACGGCGACGCTTGTTAGGAAGAGTGAGTAACTGAGCCTCATACATGCGAATTCCTTCCTTCCTTCCTTTTCATCCTTCCTCTTCCTTCTCCTCTTCGAATTCCTTTTCCTCTTGGAATTCGAATTCCTTTTCCTCTTCGAATTCCTTTTCCTCGTACAAAACTAAAACTGCCGGCTATGCCTATATATATACACTCATCCTTTTCCGTTCCGTTTCCAAGTCTGTTCGTCTCCTTCTTTCTTTCTGTAGAATATCTCTCTACAATTCTGTCCGATGGCTAAAGATCGTGCGGAGAAAGCCATGGAAGCGTTCGTTGATGACAATTTTGAACTGGCCGTCGATCTCTTTACTCAGGCTATCAACCTCGGCCCTCGAAACTCTGCTCTCTTTGCCGACCGTGCTCAAGCCAACATTAAGCTCAAGAATTTCACCGGTACAATTAGATATGATTGTTCAATTGCTCTAAGTTTTGGCTGTTTTGTTGAAATTTCGTAATTTTTATGTTTTATAGTTCACATCAGTTATCAATTAAGTAAAAATTACTCCATAAGTTTTGACTTGTAAGACTATTAATATTAACGTATAATTACTGTAAATGATCTAGATTTCAACCCCAGTATATGAGTGTGTCACACTTATACTTATAAAAAAAAGATTTTTGTTTCGACTTTCGTAGCCAACCTTGTAGCTTTGGAAATTGCAAATAGATTGTTAATCGAGACAAGATTTGGTACAAAAAGTATATCCTTAAATCTCATGTTAGCCAAACTCTATTTTGAATAAGTGTTTGAAAATTGAGATACTAATAGCTATTTGACAGTTTTATACATAGAATAAGTACATAAAAAACATCACCATACTAAACAAGCAAGTAGGTACATATTATATTGACTTTGATAAGTCAAAGTTTACCTCTTGGTTCTCTGTACGGGATATAGGAGTACTTAATTGAATTTGTATTTTGAATTTTATGCCACAAAAACGTACATGTTTTATTTATGTTTGTGTTCTTCATGAGCTGATTGTCAAAGGAAATGGAAGAATTAAAAGAAATCGAAGTTTAACTTAGAAAACTCAATTTTTGAAATTCTGAGATGAAGTTTAAGGTGAATTTATTTGTGTTTCTTAAATAATTACAGAGTTATGGTTAGTGCTTCTCTTTATGTAGTTTCTAGGAAGTTGTAGCTTTATTCTAAAAAACTAATCTATTTGAAAATTGGTTAAAGTTGAGACTGAAAATGTCAAAAATTGAAAAGTCGGTTTTACAGCCAAGGATTTGAATGTAATATTGAATTTGGTGCTACTAAATCACTACAATAGTTGTGCATTAACAATATGTTTGTTATACTTTATCTAGAACGCCTTGTGAAAGTGAGTGGAAGTTGGTAATACTGCATATGTTGTGCAGTTAAGGTAGTGCAAATATTTAGTATCTTGGACTTGTATGCTTATATAGTCATGCTAATTTGAAGGAATTAAATGAGTGATCCTTTGATTGTCCTTACTAGTTAGCATTGGTCCGTAAGCGCTGTTAATGACATTTTTCTTTTTCTGTTTCATTGATGCCGTGTTTTCTTTGGGAGGGTGTAGTCGTCCCAAAATACTTGAATGTTGAGTTAAACCGATGGTGGTAGGAACAACAAAAATATTGAATTTTTTAAATAAAATTTGGAAATTTATGTCGTATGAGAGTTGTCTCTGATATGAAGATGACTGGTAATTGCTGCAGTTATCTACTAAATGAGGATTTTATTTGTACTAACTACTAACCGGTTAATTTGGGTTGAATCTGTTGAGCAGAAGCTGTGGCTGATGCAAACAAAGCAATTGAGTTGGATTCCTCGATGACGAAGGCGTACCTTCGGAAAGGGTCAGTAAATTATATTTCCTTGTGGCTGTGCCCACTGCTTGTATCACTTTGAATTTATTTCTGATCTTGTAGTTTCCCATTTGGTGGCAATTGATATATGCCTATTCATTTGTCATTTTAATCTTGGTTTCCCATCTTACTTAATAGAATGCTAGCTCTATGGATTTATGTCTTAAATTTTAAGCTTACAGAAATTCAATTATTTTAGCTCTTACAATCAGATATGTTTACTTTTCACTTTATACACTTGGTTGCTCATCCTATTTCATAGAATGCTCAATGTATTATGTCTTAAATTCTAAGCTTCATGAGATTCAAATCTTTTAGCTCTTACAAACAGATATGTTTATTTTTCACTTTTGGCACAAGTGTTGCTCACTCTTGGCAATCTGAATTTTATATTCTTGTGTTTGATATTGGATCCATCTATTTTCCTGCTTCAATCGACTAAGATAGATTTTAATTGTTCATGCCATTTCCTTGTTTGCCAAAGTTGAAAGCTATGGTGAATACATTCAGTAATCTCTGACCATGTCTTTGTAGCATGGACTGTTGTCCATATTTTTAATTTTTAAACTTGTGCTGGTGGGTCTGCTTTTGCACATTTGCAGCATACAGTATCTGTAATATAGGCTTCTTAATGAACGATGTTCTCTTGAAGTCACTAGCACCCTTCCCCCTCCACGTACTTATTGTATGAGCTGTTGTGTTGCCCTATAGTAGTTGATAATTATGAGAGTTATTTTGCACAAGTAAAACTGTTGCCTTTCCTTTTTTCACTTGTGTTTATGACATCAAATTGTGTTGCCATATTTTTCAGCACTGCATGTATTAATCTTGAAGAGTATCGCTGCGAAGGAAGCACTTGTGACAGGTGCTTTACTAGTGCATGATTCTAGATTCACCAAACCGATGAAAGAATTGATGATCATATTGCAGGTATGCTACTTAATTTGGTACTTGTGCTTTTAATATGTGATCAGCTCTACTAAGGAAATTGATTGAGATACAAACATTTTAGTACAATTTTTTCATACCAATCTAGGTGTCATGCATGTGATGGATTAGAGGTGATGACATGCTAAGTCGCAGTGTCCCAGTATACTACACTTCTAATGAATTCTAGTAACTAATTTTAGATTTCCTTGTTGCATTATAATTTATAAGGCATGAATTCATCAAATCAACGACTTTATAGATATTCACTATGTGATAACATAGTGCATAATACACTTTGTGAGAAACTAGAGTAACATAATAATGTGGAAAATCTGGACACTAGGTTAAACTAAAGCCTCGTTCACTACAGATAACATAGTACATCAAATCAAAAATCTCTTCGTTAATCTATTGGTTGCTTATGAAAATCTCGTCGAGATGTATTTTCTCGCTTTATACAATTGCTGAACCATTTAGTGATTTTCTTCAATTTCTTGATTTGTACTTGATTATATGCTACCCGAAGAAAGATGGCGAATATGAAAAAAATAAAGTTTCTCAAGAATTGCACTTAGCATTTGTCCTTTTGTTACCGATGCATCTTTGCCTCTTTAGAGGAAACCGGCATTGTGAATGAGTCCTCGGCTTAATATGTCACCTAATGTTGTACAAACTTCTAATGAGTCGAAGCATCAAATGGGACATGAAAATTTGAGTAAGTCAAGGCAAGGTAACGAGTCAAATCGAAGAAAGAGATGGAGTTAGTCCGACCAAAATACGTAGGTGGACAAATCGAATCAGATTGTACCACATTTCCTTGTATTTAAATTACTTTCCCAAGATTGTATAGTTCTAACAATCATTAGTTTATGCAGCATGCTCTACCAAAAGCCGTAAGAAGTGGTCGTGACTATATTTGCAAAGGTATACCAAAGAAAAGAGCATTGCCATTGAATTTGGTGAACAAATAGTATGTTGATTACCCAAGGCCTCCTTTTCCTACCTAACCAATCTCGGCTAAAAATTTCATCTATTATTTCATTTTCTTTCCTCAATTTTATATCGCTCACACATCACAATTTGACATCTCTTGTAGTTGAGTGTTATCATTGACATCCGGATGAGCAGGCATACCATTTTCAACCACGATTATTTGAAAAGGTATGTCATTGAACTTTATTAAAGCACACTTAGGAGAAGGTGCCCACGGCTTCTCCATAGAAAGGCTTTTTGAAATCCTTTTCTTGAACTAAATTACCTTCATTTGTGCAGAAAACATAATGCAAATTAAATATCATTTGGAAGATATAATCCCCCCCCCCCTCTCTTTTCCACCACCACCACCAAAAACAAAAAAACATGTATGCGTGATGTGTAACATTGCTATTTAACCCTTAACCCTTAGAGGGTAGGCGAGCCGAGGCGGCCGGTGATATCTTATCATGTTCTCTCTCTCTCTCAAATGCACTGAGACACTCAGACATATATTTGTTATTCTTGCAGTGCTAGCTAGCCAGCTTATATTAATGTTGCAAGATGATTGGCTATCTAGTTTGTGTGCTTTAAATCTAACTTTCCTTGCACTAAAGCTTTAATTTTCTTGATATGGGAATCATAATATGTCGTTTTTCACTGTTTGGATGGACCAGATTGTACCCAACAAGTGTAGATACGAAGTGCTGTCAACTAAAGTAGAAATCTGCCTTGCCAAAGCTGAAGCTATTAAATGGACATCCCTTGAGTACAACCAGGAAATTACTGTCAAACAAGTACATTCATCATCTGGTATGTCCACAAGGCGTTAGCTCATCAACTTACCACCTTTATTATAAGATGGTGAACAAGATAAAATAAAATAGTGTGAAAATGTTGAGGCTTGTGTCTTATTATGACATTGTGAATATGTGAACAGTTGTATCTGGGAAGCCTACATATCCTTCTTCGAAGTCACGGGTTACTGACTGGGATAAGTTAGAAGCTCAAGTTAAAAAGGAGGTACCGCCAAGTCCTTTTTCCTCCCCCTACCCCCCAAGACCTGTCAGATTAGGGTTTTTTTTACTTGTTTTTGATTTCTGAATGATGCTCTTCTTTGAAACACCAGAGATATTGACTGCTAGATTATTTAAATTTCAGGAAAAAGAAGAGAAGCTGGATGGTGATGCAGCAGTGAACAAGATGTTTGGGAGATTTACGAAATGCAGATGAAGATATGAGAAGAGCCATGACCAAATCTTTTGTAAGACTTCACGACTCCTTATTTATATATTGTTAGCTCTTCGGGTTGATACTGCATTTAACAGTGGTCTCTAGTTTGATTTCATTGTTTGTTTTGCGCAACTTTGGATTTCTTATTTGATTTGAAATTCTTGCATTGAACTTGCCATACATGCTAGTGCTGTGCCCTCAACTTATATCTGAATTTTGACGGAATGAAGTTGGTCCTGAGCACTTTAATCCTTTCATAGAAGATAGAAAGATTTGTTTTTACATTTGTATTAGTACAAATATGACTGGTCGGTAGAAGTATTGTATTTATTAGTTTAAAGTAGGGTTTAAATCTTGTTTGTTACATAGATTGCTTCTGTTGAACCTATGTAACACAGGATGCACTTCATGATGGTTCGCTGTGGTTAAATATGGTCGAAGTGGCTGTTACGTGATGGTTTTGTCTCGGTTACTGTAACTTATTAATGACGCTAACATCCTAAATGTGCATTGTTGCTTTTAAAAAAAAAGAAGTTAATGTAGCTAGCTGGTGGGTCTTGAACCCTGGTTAAAACATATTACGATTACCCAATCAACAACCATTGGTTTAGTTACTTTTAGCTGGTAACTTTAATGCAGTTAACCTTTTAAAGCCTTCATTATATATTTCAATAGCATATTGTAACACTTTCACGTTATAATTTGATTGATACCATGTCTATATATCAGAACATATCATCAATCTTGTTTAAGGTACTATTTTATAAAATAAAATAAAGAAGATATAAAATTATGTTGACCTATGATTCTTTCTTTTAGCATCTAACATTCACAAGACATCTAATTAGCAATTGTCTTTAGTACTATATCAAATACAAAGAATAATTTTGATTGATAAAACATTTAATTATCATAAAGATAATAATTTATACCATTTTCTATCTGAAAATGATAAAACACATGATTCTGGGAAGAGGCATTAATTTCAAAAAGAAATTCATGCTCATGCTTCAGTTATGTAACACCATTACGCCCCCCATGTACCGTTATTTAAATCCTTGGTTTGAAATTTCATTATTTTGAGTATTGGTGTTCCTTTTGCAGTATGAATCAAATGGAACAGTGCTGTCAACGAACTGGCAAGATGTTGGTGCAAAGAAGGTCGAAGGAAGTGCCCCAGATGGCATGGAGTTGAAGAAATGGGAGTACTAGTTAATGAAGGAACGCTAGTAACAGCAGCAATGGTTTTTGGTTTTTGTTTCAGTCTTGTTTACATCAACTTTTATCCTTTACTCTTGTGTAAAAAAGACGTAGTTGGAAGTCTTGGGAAAAAAGAATTGAATTGAAAGGGTTGTCTATTTAACATAATGGTACCTCTCTCTCTCTCTCTCTCTCTCTCTCTCTCTCTCTCTATATATATATATATATATATATATATAACTTTGAGAAAGGGAACTTGTATTGCTTTCTGAGAAAGGGAGCTTAAAATATATATTAAAGGTACATGTATTTTAATTACCAAGTTTAATTGTGCCGGTTAGAGCTGTGCTCATTTATACCTTGAGCCTAAAATCATGTTTGAGCTTACTCGAACCAAACAAGAGTCGAGCTCCAAATGAGCTGAGCTCAAGCCACCTTCGTTTATGACATAGCCCTAGGTCGTGAATCATCCTACAATTAATGTCGACACTTAATAAAAAACTTTTTTTATTCGCACATTACCTCTTTGGTCTCTTACTGCTCCCCTAAGAGCATCAGCAGTTACTGATTGCACAGATGGTGATGGTCTTGATGCCTGTATTAGAGGTGTCGTAGATGTCAATAGCCATGCATAAACAAACACATAAATAAGTCTCAGTTTGAGCACATTACCTCTTTGGTCTCTTACTGCTCCCCTAAGAGCATCAGCAGTTACTGATTGCACAGATAGTGATGGTCTTGATGTCTGTATTAGAGGTGTCGTAGATGTCAGTAGATGTCAGCCAAACGCAAACAAACACATAAATAAGTCTCAGTTTTTTTCTCTTCTCTCGTACTTCTGTATCATGTTTTCACTCTTCTATCATGCTTTTCCCTTTCTCTCTCTATATTCTATCTCTTATTTGTCCCAAACACATTCAAACGTAAAGTTTATCTTTTTTCTTCCTCTTTCATCCTACATGTCACTTCTGTAGAAAGGTTCCAGATTACGAAAACTACTGTTATTGATTGGCCTATTCCCTTACAGATAGAAAAGATGACAATATACTCGTGCCAATGTGAGTGGTAAGAGTTAGCACTCATTAACTTCATACACAAATTTCACTTGTAACACTAAAATGAACTTCAAGTTCATATATGATATATTAAGGTGACAATATATCATCACAGAAGAGAACAGACCTAGCAATTACCAATTGAGTCGTTAAATTCATGACTATTATAGTTCTCTAACTTGAGGATAGGATCTAAATTTGAACAAGTAATGACAATGAGCATGATTGATACCTAGCATTAAGTAACTATTGTAGCAAACATGGGACAAAGATTGAATTATGGATGCGTTTGGATACATTATTTTTAATTCTATAAACATTCAAATTTCATAAAATTTAAATAATGTGGAATTTGCATTCAAAATCATACAAATTCATTTGTTTTGGAAAATGTGTGGAATTCAATTGTAATTCTAGATTGTACTTCAAAAGAAATAAGAATGCAATAATTTTTCAAATATCTAGTCTAGCCTAGTGGTAGTGGTGGTTAGTTTATTTCAAATGGACCCCAAGGGGTGGAAGAGATGGCAAGGACACTGTTAAAGCTTTTGAGAATCCTTGGTTACAATCTCCATACCATACCAACAGAGTGTCACACTTACCTATAAAAAAAAGTTAGTTACTTCACTTTCTCCATCCCAAAATTATTGATAACAACTTTTTTTGCATCATACTTTAATTATGTGCCATATATACGTGGGCTTTAAAGTAAACTACACATCAAACTTATATTAATAATCAAGTCAATTATTTTTTCTTAATACGTATGTATTAATGCTTGGGGTCAAAGAAGACAATAATTTTGGGACGGATGGGTATTTCAAATGACAAGTGTTTTAAACTTTGCTAAAAACAAATATTAAAATTTTTATATTTTTAAAATAAACTAGGAAAAGGCACGTGCGTTGCACGTATTGTCTTGCTTAAAACAGAAATCTACTGCAATGGTTGTGATCAAAATACAGGACGAAATTATTTGAATTAAATAATGTAGGGCATAACTTGACAATAGGTACAAGTTAAGGGATCAAACTATTATTTAATTATTCATTGAATTAATTAGTCTATAACAAATTTACTCTTTTGACCTTAATTAATGGTGAGTGATTTATTAAGTTAAAGGGTACATTTGTCCATACATAAGTTGTAATAGACAACCTACACTTTTATAAGTAGTTAGATTAGATTAGATTGGATTAGATTAGATTAGATTAGATTAGATTAGATTAGATTAGATTAAATTGTATTACTATTGATACAATTTTCATATAAATCTTATAATGTCTTTCGAACATATTTATGAAAGTAAAACAATATTATTTTTTAGTTTCGAATAAAGTTTTAGTTTCTAAACCGAGTAAGGGTATTTTTGTCTTTCAGAAAATATTGGGCGACATTTCAATTTATTATTTAATTATTCACGAAATTAATTTGCTTATGACAAATTTACTCTTTTGGCCTTAATTCATGGCAAGTGATTTATAATATTTATGACATTTTTTTCTAATCATTATTATTTGGCATGATAAATTTATGTGTATTGTCCTTAACAAAAGGCACAAATTCATCAAATGATACTTCATTTTTTCATCTTCTTGACATTATGACACATTTTTTAAACTTATTTATCTTATTTTATTCATGGGTAATAACTAAACATGCTACCAATTTGTTTAATATCTCGATACTAGCAGGACAATTCTATTACTATAGATATAATTTTTCATATAAATTTTATAATGTCTTTCCCGAACATATTTAAGAAAATAAAACCATATTATTTTTTTAGTTTCGAATAAGGTTTTTGTATCTCAACCAAGTAAGGGTATTTTTTTGTCATTTCAGTAAATATTGGGCGACATTTGTAACGATCCTGGTAGGTGAGGGAAATTGAAAAAAAATCAAAATACTGAGCGAAATGAATTGAATTAAATAATGTAGGGCATAAATTGAAAATAGGTACAAGTTAAGGGATCAAACTATTATTTATTTATTCATTGAATTAATTAGTCTATAACAAATTTACTCTTTTGACCATAATTAATGGTGAGTGATTTATTAAGTTAAAGGTACATTTGTCCATACATTAAGTTGTAAGAGACAACCTACACTTTTATAAGTAGTTAGATTAGATTAGATTAGATTAGATTAGATTAGATTAGATTAGATTAAATTGTATTACTATTGATACAATTTTTCATATAAATCTTATAATGTCTTTCCCGAACATATTTATGAAAGTAAAACAATATTATTTTTTTAGTTTCGAATAAAGTTTTAGTTTCTCAACCGAGTAAGGGTATTTTTGTCTTTCAGAAAATATTGGGCGACATTTCAATTTATTATTTAATTATTCACGAAATTAATTTGCTTATGACAAATTTACTCTTTTGGCCTTAATTCATGGCAAGTGATTTATAATATTTATGACACTTTTTTCTAATCATTATTATTTGGCATGATAAATTTATGTGTATTGTCCTTAACAAAAGGCACAAATTCATCAAATGATACTTCATTTTTTCATCTTCTTGACATTATGACACATTTTTTAAACTTATTTATCTTATTTTATTCATGGGTAATAACTAAACATGCTACCAATTTGTTTAATATCTCGATACTAACCGACAATTCTATTACTATAGATATAATTTTTCATATAAATTTTATAATGTCTTTCCCGAACATATTTAAGAAAATAAAACCATATTATTTTTTTAGTTTCGAATAAGGTTTTTGTATCTCAACCAAGTAAGGGTATTTTTTGTCATTTCAGTAAATATTGGGCGACATTTGTAACGATCCTAGTAGGTGGGGGAAATTGAAAAAAAAATCAAAATACAGGACGAAATGAATTGAATTAAATAATGTAGGATATAAATTGAAAATAGGTACAAGTTAAGGGATCAAACTATTATTTAATTATTCATTGAATTAATTAGTCTATAACAAATTTACTCTTTTGACCTTAATTAATGATGAGTGATTTATTAAGTTAAAGGGTACATTTGTCCATACATTAAGTTGTAAGAGACAACCTGCACTTTTATAAGTAGTTAGATTAGATTAGATTATATTAGATTAAATTAAATTAAATTGTATTACTATTGATACAATTTTTCATATAAATCTTATAATGTCTTTCCCGAACATATTTATGAAAGTAAAACAATATTATTTTTTTAGTTTCGAATAAAGTTTTAGTTTCTCAACCGAGTAAGGGTATTTTTGTCTTTCAGAAAATATTGGGCGACATTTCAATTTAATATTTAATTATTCACGAAATTAATTTGCTTATAACAAATTTACTCTTTTGGCCTTAATTCATGGCAAGTGATTTATAATATTTATGACCCTTTTTTCTAATCATTATTATTTGACATGACAAATTTATGTGTATTGTCCTTAACAAAAGGCACAAATTCATCAAATGATACTTCATTTTTTCATCTTTATTGACATTATGACACATTTTTTAAACTTATTTATCTTATTTTATTCATGGGTAATAACTAAACATGCTACCAATTTGTTTAATATCTCGATACTAACCGACAATTCTATTACTATAGATATAATTTTTCATATAAATTTTACAATGTCTTTCCCGAACATATTTAAGAAAATAAAACCATATTATTTTTTTAGTTTCGAATAAGGTTTTTGTGTCTCAACCAAGTAAGGGTATTTTTTGTCATTTCAGTAAATATTGGGCGACATTTGTAGATCTGGTAGGTGGGGAAATTGAAAAAAAAATCAAAATACAGAACGAAATGAATTGAATTAAATAATGTAGGACGTAAATTGAAAATAGGTACAAGTTAAGGGATCAAACTATTATTTAATTATTCATTGAATTAATTAGTCTATAACAAATTTACTCTTTTGACCTTAATTAATGGTGAGTGATTTATTAAGTTAAAGGGTACATTTGTCCATACATTAAGTTGTAAGAGACAACCTACACTTTTATAAGTAGTTAGATTAGATTAGATTAGATTAGATTAGATTAGATTAGATTAGATTAAATTAAATTAAATTGTATTACTATTGATACAATTTTTCATATAAATCTTATAATGTCTTTCCCGAACATATTTATGAAAGTAAAACAATATTATTTTTTAGTTTCGAATAAAGTTTTAGTTTCTCAACCGAGTAAGGGTATTTTGTCTTTCACAAAATATTGGGCGACATTTCAATTTATTATTTAATTATTCACGAAATTAATTTGCTTATGACAAATTTACTCTTTTGGCCTTAATTCATGGCAAGTGATTTATAATATTTATGACACTTTTTTCTAATCATTATTATTTGGCATGATAAATTTATGTGTATTGTCCTTAACAAAAGGCACAAATTCATCAAATGATACTTCATTTTTTCATCTTCTTGACATTATGACACATTTTTTAAACTTATTTATCTTATTTTATTCATGGGTAATAACTAAACATGCTACCAATTTGTTTAATATCTCGATACTAACCGACAATTCTATTACTATAGATATAATTTTTCATATAAATTTTATAATGTCTTTCCCGAACATATTTAAGAAAATAAACCATATTATTTTTTAGTTTGAATAAGGTTTTTGTGTCTCAACCAAGTAAGGGTATTTTTGTCATTTCGTAAATATTGGGCGACATTTGTAACGATCTGGTAGGTGGAGGAAATTGAAAAAAATCAAAATACAGAACGAAATGAATTGAATTAAATAATGTAGGACGTAAATTGAAAATAGGTACAAGTTAAGGGATCAAACTATTATTTAATTATTCATTGAATTAATTAGTCTATAACAAATTTACTCTTTTGACCTTAATTAATGGTGAGTGATTTATTAAGTTAAAGGGTACATTTGTCCATACATTAAGTTGTAAGAGACAACCTACACTTTTATAAGTAGTTAGATTAGATTAGATTAGATTAGATTAGATTAGATTAGATTATATTAGATTAGATTATATTAAATTAAATTGTATTAATATTGATACAATTTTTCATATAAATCTTATAATGTCTTTCCCGAACATATTTATGAAAGTAAAACAATATTATTTTTTTAGTTTCGAATAAAGTTTTAGTTTCTCAACCGAGTAAGGGTATTTTTGTCTTTCAGAAAATATTGGGCGACATTTCAATTTATTATTTAATTATTCACGAAATTAATTTGCTTATGACAAATTTACTCTTTTGGCCTTAATTCATGACAAGTGATTTATAATATTTATGACACTTTTTTCTAATCATTATTATTTGGCATGATAAATTTATGTGTATTGTCCTTAACAAAAGGCACAAATTCATCAAATGATATTTTCATCTTCTTGACATTATGACACATTTTTAAAACTTATTTATCTTATTTTATTCATGGGTAATAACTAAACATGCAATCAATTTGTTTAATATCTCGATACTAACTGACAATTCTATTACTATAGATATAATTTTTCATATAAATTTTATAGGGTATTTTTTTGTCATTTCAGTAAATATTAGGCGACATTTGTAACGATCCTGGTAGGTGGGGGAAATTGAAAAAAATTCAAAATAAAGAACGAAATGAATTGAATTAAATAATGTAGGACGTAAATTGAAAATAGGTACAAGTTAAGGGATCAAACTATTATTAAATTATTCATTGAATTAATTAGTCTATAACAAATTTACTCTTTTGACCTTAATTAATGGTGAGTGATTTATTAAGTTAAAGGGTACATTTGTCCATACATTAAGTTGTAAGAGACAACCTACACTTTTATAAATAGTTAGATTAGATTAGATTAGATTAGATTAGATTAGATTATATTATATTAGATTAGATTAGATTAAATTAAATTAAATTGTATTACTATTGATACAATTTTTCATATAAATCTTATAATGTCTTTCCCGAACATATTTATGAAAGTAAAACAATATTATTTTTTTAGTTTCGAATAAAGTTTTAGTTTCTCAACCGAGTAAGGGTATTTTTGTCTTTCAGAAAATATTGGGCGACATTTCAATTTATTATTTAATTATTCACGAAATTAATTTGCTTATGACAAATTTACTCTTTTGGCCTTAATTCATGACAAGTGATTTATAATATTTATGACACTTTTTTCTAATCATTATTATTTGGCATGATAAATTTATGTGTATTGTCCTTAACAAAAGGCACAAATTCATCAAATGATACTTCATTTTTTCATCTTCTTGACATTATGACACATTTTTTAAACTTATTTATCTTATTTTATTCATGGGTAATAACTAAACATTACCAAATTTGTTTAATATCTGATACTTAGCTTGAGCAATTAATTACTATAGAATAATTTTTCATATAAGAATTTTATAGGGTATTTTTGTCATTTCGGTAAATATTGGGCGACATTTGTAACGATCCTGGTAGGTGGGGGAATTGAAAAAATCAAAATACAGGACGAAATGAATTGAATTAAATAATGTAGGACATAAATTGAAAATAGGTACAAGTTAAGGGATCAAACTATTATTTAATTATTCATTGAATTAATTAGTCTATAACAAATTTACTCTTTTGACCTTAATTAATGGTGAGTGATTTATTAAGTTAAAGGGTACATTTGTCCATACATTAAGTTGTAAGAGACAACCTACACTTTTATAAGTAGTTAGATTAGATTAGATTAGATTAGATTAGATTAGATTAGATTAGATTATATTATATTAGATTAGATTAGATTAGATTAAATTAAATTGTATTACTATTGATACAATTTTTCATATAAATCTTATAATGTCTTTCCGAACATATTTATGAAAGTAAAACAATATTATTTTTAGTTTGAATAAAGTTTTAGTTTCTCAACCGAGTAAGGGTATTTTTGTCTTTAGAGAAAATATTGGGCGACATTTCAATTTATTATTTAATTATTCACGAAATTAATTTGCTTATGACAAATTTACTCTTTTGGCCTTAATTCATGGCAAGTGATTTATAATATTTATGACACTTTTTTCTAATCATTATTATTTGGCATGATAAATTTATGTGTATTGTCCTTAACAACAGGCACAAATTCATCAAATGATACTTCATTTTTTTCATCTTCTTGACATTATGACACATTTTTAAACTTATTTATCTTATTTTATTCATGGGTAATAACTAAACATGCTACCAATTTGTTTAATATCTCGATACTAGCAGACAATTCTATTACTATAGATATAATTTTTCATATAAATTTTATAATGTCTTTCGAACATATTTAAGAAAATAAAACCATATTATTTTTTAGTTTCGAATAAGGTTTTGTGTCTCTCAACCAAGTAAGGGTATTTTTGTCATTTCGGTAAATATTGGCGACATTTGTAAGATCACGGTAGGTGGGGAAATGAAAAAAAAATCAAAATACGAGCGAAATGAATTGAATTAAATAATGTAGGACATAAATTGAAAATAGGTACAAGTTAAGGGATCAAACTATTATTTAATTATTCATTGAATTAATTAGTCTATAACAAATTTACTCTTTTGACCTTAATTAATGGTGAGTGATTTATTAAGTTAAAGGTACATTTGTCCATACATTAAGTTGTAAGAGACAACACACTTTTATAAGTAGTTAGATTAGATTAGATTAGATTAGATTAGATTAGATTAGATTATATTAGATTTGATTAATTAAATTGTATTACTATTGATACAATTTTTCATATAATCTTATAATGTCTTTCATATTGAAAGTAAAACAATATTATTTTTTAGTTTCGAATAAAGTTTAGTTTCTCAACCGAAGTAAGGTATTTTGTCTTTCAGAAAATATTGGGCGACATTTCAATTTATTATTTAATTCAAAAATTAATTTGCTTATGACAAATTTATCTTTTGGCCTTAATTCATGGCAAGTGATTTATAATATTTATGACACTTTTTCTAATCATTATTATTTGGCATGATAAATTTATGTGTATTGTCCTAACAAAAGGCACAAATTCATCAAATGATACTTCATTTTTTCATCTTCTTGACAAGACACATTTTTAAACTTATTTATCTTATTTTATTCATGGGTAATAACTAAACATGCCAATTTGTTTAATATCTCGATACTAACCACAATTTATTACTATAGATATAATTTTCATATAAATTTTGCCAGAGATGTCTTTTAATATTGGGCGACATTTGTAACGATCTTGGTAGGTGGGGGGAATTGAAAAAAAATCAAAATACGAGCGAAATGAATTGAATTAAATAATGTAGGACATAAATTGAAAATAGGTACAAGTTAAGGGATCAAACTATTATTAAATTATTCATTGAATTAATTAGTCTATAACAAATTTACTCTTTTGACCTTAATGGTGAGTGATTTATTAAGTTAAAGGGTACATTGTCCATACATAAGTTGTGAGACAACCTACACTTTTATAAATAGTTAGATAGTTAGATTAGATTAGATTAGATTAGATTAGATTAAGATTAGATTAGATTATATTATATTAGATTAGATTAGTTAGATTAAATTAAATTGTATTACTATTGATACAATTTTTCATATAAATCTTATAATGTCTTTCGAACATATTTATGAAAGTAAAACAATATTATTTTTTTAGTTTGAATAAAGTTTTAGTTTCTCAACCGAGTGAAGGGTATTTTGTCTTTCAGAAAATATTGGGACATTTCAATTTATTATTTAATTATTCACGAAATTAATTTGCTTATGACAAATTTACTCTTTTGGCCTTAATTCATGGCAAGTGATTTATAATATTTATGACACTTTTTCTAATCATTATTATTTGGCATGATAAATTTATGTGTATTGTCATAACAAAAGGCACAAATTCATCAAATGATACTTCATTTTTCATCTTCTTGACATTATGACACATTTTTTAACTTATTTATCTTATTTTATTCATGGGTAATAACTAAACATGCTACCAATTTGTTTTAATATCTACGATACTAACAGACAATTCTATTACTATAGATATAATTTTTCATATAAATTTTATAATGTCTTTCCGAACATATTTAAGAAAATAAAACCATATTATTTTTTTAGTTTAGAATAAGGTTTTGTGTCTCAACCAAGTAAGGGTATTTTTGTCATTTCGGTAAATATTGAGGCGACATTTGTAACGATCACAGTAGGTGAAATTGAAAAAAATCAAAATACGAGCGAAATGAATTGAATTAAATAATGTAGGACATAAAGAAATAGGTACAAGTTAAGGGATCAAACTATTATTTAATTATTCATTGAATTAATTAGTCTATAACAAATTTACTCTTTTGACCTTAATTAATGGTGAGTGATTTATTAAGTTAAAGGGTACATTTGTCCATACATTAAGTTGTATGAGACAACCTACATTTATAAGTAGTTAGATTAGATTAGATTAGATTAGATTAGATTAGATTAGATTAGATTAGATTAGATTAGATTAGATTAAATTAAATTGTATTACTATTGATACAATTTTTCATATAAATTTATAATGTCTTTCCCAGAACATATTTATGAAAGTAAAACAATATTATTTTTTAGTTTCGAATAAAGTTTTAGTTTCTCAACAGTAAAAAGTATTTTGTCTTTCAGAAAATATTGGGCGACATTTCAATTTATTATTTAATTATTCACGAAATTAATTTGCTTATGACAAATTTACTCTTTTGGCCTTAATTCATGGCAAGTGATTTATAATATTTATGACACTTTTTTCTAATCATTATTATTTGGCATGTATAAATTTATGTGTATTGTCCTTAACAAAGGCACAAATTCATCAAATGATACTTCATTTTTTCATCTTCTTGACATTATGACACATTTTAAACTTATTTATCTTATTTTATTCATGGGTAATAACTAAACATGCTACCAATTTGTTTAATATCTCGATACTAACAGACAATTCTATTACTATAGATATAATTTTTCATATAAATTTTATAATGTCTTTCCAGAACATATTTAGAAAAGTAAAACCATATTATTTTTTAGTTTGAATAAGGTTTTTGTGTCTCAACCAAGTAAGGGTATTTTTTTGTCATTGTTAAATATTAGGCGACATTTGTAACGATCTAGTAGGTGGGGAAATTGAAAAAAAATCAAAATACTGAGGCAGAAATGAATTGAATTAAATAATGTAGGACATAAATTGAAAATAGGTACAAGTTAAGGGATCAAACTATTATTTAATTATTCATTGAATTAATTAGTCTATAACAAATTTACTCTTTTTGACCTTAATTAATGGTGAGTGATTTATTAAGTTAAAGGGTACATTTGTCCATACATTAAGTTGTAGAGAGACAACTACACTTTTATAAGTAGTTAGATTAGATTATATTAGATTAAATTAAATTTAAATTGTATTACTATTGTTAGTACCATATAATCTTATAATGTCTTTCCGAACATATTTATGAAAGTAAAACAATATTATTTTTAGTTTGAATAAAGTTTTAGTTTCTCAGCAGAGTAAGGGTATTTTGTCTTTCAAGAAAATATTAGGCGCATTTCAATTTAATATTTAATTATTCACGAGGTAATTTGCTTATAACAAATTCACTCTTTTGGCCTTAATTCGTGATTTATAATATTTATGACACTTTTTCTAATCATTATTATTTGGCATGATAATTTATGTGTATTGTCCTTAACAAAGGCACAAATTCATCAAATGATACTTCATTTTTCATCTTTATTGACATTATGACACATTTTTTAAACTTATTTATCTTATTTTATTCATGGGTAATAACTAAACC
>CM028384.1:26421784-26478060 GCA_013146195.2 Codonopsis lanceolata | reverse complement strand
TTCAATTTCCCCACCTACCAGGATCGTTACAAATGTCGCCCAATATTTACCCGAAATGACAAAAATACCCTTACTTGGTTGAGACACAAAAACCTTTATTCGAAACTAAAAAAATAATATGGTTTTATTTTTCTTAAATATGTTCGGGAAAGACATTGTAAAATTTATATGAAAAATTATATCTATAGTAATAGAATTGTCGTTAGTATCGAGATATTAAACAAATTGGTAGCATGTTTCCTAGTTATTACCCATGAATAAAATAAGATAAATAAGTTTGAAAAATGTCATAATGTCAATAAATCTTGAAAATGAAAAAATGAAGTTGGCCTATCATTTGATGAATTTGTGTTTTGTTAAGGACAATACACATAATTTGTCATGTCAAATAATAATGATTAAAAAAGGGTCATTGTTTTTGAAATATTATAAATCACTTGCCATGAATTAAGGCCAAAAGAGTAAATTTGTTATAAGCAAATTAATTTCGTGAATAATTAAATATAAATTGAAATGTCGCCCAATATTTTCTCGAAAGACAAAAATACTCTTACTCGGTTGAGAAACTAAAACTTTATTCGAAACTAAAAAAATAATATTGTTTTACTTTCATAAATATGTTCGGGAAAGACATTATAAGATTTATATGAAAAATTGTATCAATAGTAATACAATTTAATTTAATTTAATCTAATATAATCTAATCTAACTACTTATAAAAGTGCAGGTTGTCTCTTACAACTTAATGTATGGACAAATGTACCCTTTAACTTAATAAATCACTCATCATTAATTAAGGTCAAAAGAGTAAATTTGTTATAGACTAATTAATTCAATGAATAATTAAATAATAGTTTGATCCCTTAACTTGTACCTATTTTCAATTTATATCCTACATTATTTAATTCAATTCATTTCGCCTCAGATTTTGATTTTTTTTTCAATTTCCCCACCTACTAGATCGTTACAAATGTCGCCCAATATTTACCGAAATGACAAAAATACCCTTACTTGGTTGAGATACAAAAACCTTATTCGAAACTAAAAAAATAATATGGTTTTATTTTCTTAAATATGTTCGGGAAAGACATTATAAAATTTATATGAAAAATTATATCTATAGTAATAGAATTGTCGGTTAGTATCGAGATATTAAACAAATTGGTAGCATGTATAGTTATTACCCATGAATAAAATAAGATAAATAAGTTTAAAAAATGTGTCATAATGTCAAGAAGATGAAAATATGAAGTATCATTTGATGAATTTGTGCCTTTTGTTAAGGACAATACACATAAATTTATCATGCCAAATAATAATGATTAGAAAAAAGTGTCATAAATATTATAAATCATTTGTCATGAATTAAGGCCAAAAGAGTAAATTTGTCATAAGCAAATTAATTTCGTGAATAATTAAATAATAAATTGAAATGTCGCCCAATATTTTCTGAAAGACAAAAATACCCTTACTCGGTTGAGAAACTAAAACTTTATTCGAAAGTAAAAAAATAATATTGTTTTACTTTCATAAATATGTTCGGGAAAGACATTATAAGATTTATATGAAAAATTGTATCAATAGTAATACAATTTAATCTAATCTAATCTAATCTAATCTAATCTAATCTAATCTAATCTAACTACTTATAAAAGTGTAGGTTGTCTCTTACAACTTAATGTATGGACAAATGTACCCTTTAACTTAATAAATCACTCAACATTAATTGAGGTCAAAAGAGTAAATTTGTTATACACTAATTAATTCAATGAATAATTTAATAATAGTTTGATCCCTTAACTTGTACATATTTTCAATTTACGTCCTACATTATTTAATTCAATTCATTTCGTTCTGTATTTTGATTTTTTTTCAATTTCCCTCACCTACCAGGATCGTTACAAATGTCGCCCAATATTTACTGAAATGACAAAAAAATACCCTTACTTGGTTGAGATACAAAAACCTTATTCGAAACTAAAAAAATAATATGGTTTTATTTTCTTAAATATGTTCGGGAAAGACATTATAAAATTTATATGAAAAATTATATCTATAGTAATAGAATTGTCGGTTAGTATCGAGATATTAAACAAATTGGTAGCATGTTTAGTTATTACCCATGAATAAAATAAGATAAATAAGTTTAAAAAATGTGTCATAATGTCAAGAAGATGAAAAAATGAAGTATCATTTGATGAATTTGTGCCTTTTGTTAAGGACAATACACATAAATTTATCATGCCAAATAATAATGATTAGAAAAAAATGTCATAAATATTATAAATCACTTGCCATGAATTAAGGCCAAAAGAGTAAATTTGTCATAAGCAAATTAATTTCGTGAATAATTAAATAATAAATTGAAATGTCGCCCAATATTTTCTCGAAAGACAAAAAATACCTTACTCTGTTAGAAACTAAAACTTTATTCGAAACTAAAAAATAATATTGTTTTACTTTCATAAATATGTTCGAAAGACATTATAAGATTTATATGAAAAATTGTATCAATAGTAATACAATTTAATCTAATCTAATCTAATCTAATCTAATCTAATCTAATCTAATCTAATCTAATCTAATCTAACTACTTATAAAAGTGTAGGTTGTCTATTACAACTTAATGTATGGACAAATGTACCCTTTAACTTAATAAATCACTCACCATTAATTAAGGTCAAAAGAGTAAATTTGTTGTAGACTAATTAATTCAATGAATAATTAAATAATAGTTTGATCCCTTAACTTGTACCTATTGTCAAGTTATGCCCTACATTATTTAATTCAAATAATTTCGTCCTGTATTTTGATCACAACCATCAAGAGATTGCTTTTAAGTAAGTTACAATACGTGCAACGACGTGCCTTTTCCTAGTTTATTTTAAAAATATAAAAATTTTAATATTTGTTTTTAGCAAAGTTTAAACACTTGTCATTTGAAATACTCCATCCGTCCCAAAATTATTGTCTTCTTTGACCCGGCACACAGATTAAGAAAAAATAATTGACTTGATTATTAATATAAGTTTGATGTGTAGTTTACTTTAAAGCCCATGTATATACATATAATTAAAGTATGATGAAAAAGCAAGACAATAATTTTGGGATAGTAACTTTTTTTTATAAGTAAGTGTGACAGACAGAGATTGAACCAAGGATCTCAAAGTCTTAGCTGAGTGTCTTGCATATCTCTTCCACCCTCGGGGTCCATTTGAAATAACTAACCACCACTACCACTAGGCTAGACTAGATATTTGAAAAATTATTGCATTCTTATTTGAAGTACAATCTAGAATTACAATTGAATTCCACACATTTTCCAAACAAATGAATTTGTATGATTTTGAATGCAAATTCCACATTATTTAAATTTTATGAAATTTGAATGTTTATAGAATTAAAAAATAATGTATCCAAACAGACCCATAATTCAATCTTTGTCCCATGTTTGCTACAATAGTTACTTAATGCTAGGTATCAATCATGCTCATTGTCATTACTTGTTCAAATTTAGATCCTATCCTCAAGTTAGAGAACTATAATAGTCATGAATTTAACGACTCAATTGGTAATTGCTAGGTCTGTTCCTTTCTGTGATGATATATTGTCACTCCAATATATCATATATGAACTTGAAGTTCATTTTAGTGTTACAAGTGAAATTTGTGTATGAAGTTAATGAGTGCTAACTCTTACCACTCACATTGGCACGAGTATATTGTCATCTTTTCTATCTGTAAGGGAATAGGCCAATCAATAACAGTAGTTTTCGTAATCTGGAACCTTTCTACAGAAGTGACATGTAGGATGAAAGAGGAAGAAAAAAGATAAACTTTACGTTTGAATGTGTTTGGGACAAATAAGAGATAGAATATAGAGAGAGAAAGGGAAAAGCATGATAGAAGAGTGAAAACATGGTACAGAAGTACGAGAGAAGAGAAAAAAACTGAGACTTATTTATGTGTTTGTTTGCGTTTGGCTGACATCTACTGACATCTACGACACCTCTAATACAGACATCAAGACCATCACTATCTGTGCAATCAGTAACTGCTGATGCTCTTAGGGGAGCAGTAAGAGACCAAAGAGGTAATGTGCTCAAACTGAGACTTATTTATGTGTTTGTTTGCGTTTGGCTGACATCTACGACACCTCTAATACAGGCATCAAGACCATCACCATCTGTGCAATCAGTAACTGCTGATGCTCTTAGGGGAGCAGTAAGAGACCAAAGAGGTAATGTGCGAATAAAAAAAGTTTTTTATTAAGTGTCGACATTAATTGTAGGATGATTCACGACCTAGGGCTATGTCATAAACGAAGGTGGCTTGAGCTCAGCTCATTTGGAGCTCGACTCTTGTTTGGTTCGAGTAAGCTCAAACATGATTTTAGGCTCAAGGTATAAATGAGCACAGCTCTAACCGGCACAATTAAACTTGGTAATTAAAATACATGTACCTTTAATATATATTTTAAGCTCCCTTTCTCAGAAAGCAATACAAGTTCCCTTTCTCAAAGTTATATATATATATATATATATATATAGAGAGAGAGAGAGAGAGAGAGAGAGAGAGAGAGAGGTACCATTATGTTAAATAGACAACCCTTTCAATTCAATTCTTTTTTCCCAAGACTTCCAACTACGTCTTTTTTACACAAGAGTAAAGGATAAAAGTTGATGTAAACAAGACTGAAACAAAAACCAAAAACCATTGCTGCTGTTACTAGCGTTCCTTCATTAACTAGTACTCCCATTTCTTCAACTCCATGCCATCTGGGGCACTCCTTCGACCTTCTTTGCACCAACATCTTGCCAGTTCGTTGACAGCACTGTTCCATTTGATTCATACTGCAAAAGGAACACCAATACTCAAAATAATGAAATTTCAAACCAAGGATTTAAATAACGGTACATGGGGGGCGTAATGGTGTTACATAACTGAAGCATGAGCATGAATTTCTTTTTGAAATTCACGTTCCCAGAATCATGTGTTTTATCATTTTTCAGATAGAAAATGGTATAAATTATTATCTTTATGATAATTAAATGTTTTATCAATCAAAAATTATTCTTTGTATTTGATATAGTACTAAAGACAATTGCTAATTAGATGTCTTGTGAATGTTAGATGCTAAAAGAAAGAATCATAGGTCAACATAATTTTATATCTTCTTTATTTTATTTTATAAAATAGTACCTTAAACAAGATTGATGATATGTTCTGATATATAGACATGGTATCAATCAAATTATAACGTGAAAGTGTTACAATATGCTATTGAAATATATAATGAAGGCTTTAAAAGGTTAACTGCATTAAAGTTACCAGCTAAAAGTAACTAAACCAATGGTTGTTGATTGGGTAATCGTAATATGTTTTAACCAGGGTTCAAGACCCACCAGCTAGCTACATTAACTTTTTTTTTTTAAAAGCAACAATGCACATTTAGGATGTTAGCGTCGTTAATAAGTTACAGGAACCGAGACAAAACCATCACGTAACAGCCACTTCGACCATATTTAACCACAACGAACCATCATGAAGTGCATCCTGTGTTACATAGGTTCAACAGAAGCAATCTATGTAACAAACAAGATTTAAACCCTACTTTAAACTAATAAATACAATACTTCTACCGACCAGTCATATTTGTACTAATACAAATGTAAAAACAAATCTTTCTATCTTCTATGAAAGGATTAAAGTGCTCAGGACCAACTTCATTCCGTCAAAATTCAGATATAAGTTGAGGGCACAGCACTAGCATGTATGGCAAGTTCAATGCAAGAATTTCAAATCAAATAAGAAATCCAAAGTTGCGCAAAACAAACAATGAAATCAAACTAGAGACCACTGTTAAATGCAGTATCAACCCGAAGAGCTAACAATATATAAATAAGGAGTCGTGAAGTCTTACAAAAGATTTGGTCATGGCTCTTCTCATATCTTCATCTGCATTTCGGTAAATCTCCCCAAACATCTTGTTCACTGCTGCATCACCATCCAGCTTCTCTTCTTTTTCCTGAAATTTAAATAATCTAGCAGTCAATATCTCTAGTGTTTCAAAGAAGAGCATCATTCAGAAATCAAAAACAAGTAAAAAAAACCCTAATCTGACAGGTCTTGGGGGGTAGGGGGAGGAAAAAGGACTTGGCGGTACCTCCTTTTTAACTTGAGCTTCTAACTTATCCCAGTCAGTAACCCGTGACTTCGAAGAAGGATATGTAGGCTTCCCAGATACAACTGTTCACATATTCACAATGTCATAATAAGACACAAGCCTCAACATTTTCACACTATTTTATTTTATCTTGTTCACCATCTTATAATAAAGGTGGTAAGTTGATGAGCTAACGCCTTGTGGACATACCAGATGATGAATGTACTTGTTTGACAGTAATTTCCTGGTTGTACTCAAGGGATGTCCATTTAATAGCTTCAGCTTTGGCAAGGCAGATTTCTACTTTAGTTGACAGCACTTCGTATCTACACTTGTTGGGTACAATCTGGTCCATCCAAACAGTGAAAACGACATATTATGATTCCCATATCAAGAAAATTAAAGCTTTAGTGCAAGGAAAGTTAGATTTAAAGCACACAAACTAGATAGCCAATCATCTTGCAACATTAATATAAGCTGGCTAGCTAGCACTGCAAGAATAACAAATATATGTCTGAGTGTCTGTGTGCATTTGAGAGAGAGAGAGAACATGATAAGATATCACTGGCCAGTCTGGCCTACCCTCTAAGGGGTTAAGGGTTAAACAGCAATGTTACACATCAGTATACATGTTTTTTTTGTTTTTGGTGGTGGTGGTGGAAAAGAGAGGGGGGGGGGGATTATATCTTCCAAATGATATTTAATTTGCATTATGTTTTCTGCACAGCTGAAGGTAATTTAGTTCAAGAAAAGGATTTCAAAAAGCCTTTCTATGTAGAAGCTGTGGGCTCCTTCTCCTAAGTGTGCTTTAATAAAGTTCAATGACATACCTTTTCAAATAATCGTGGTTGAAAATGGTATGCCTGTTCATCCGGGATGTCAATGATAACACTCAACTACAAGAGATGTCAAATTGTGATGTGTGAGCAGATATAAAATTGAGGAAAGAAAATGAAATAATAGATGAAATTTTAGTCAGGAGATTGGTTAGGGTAGGAAAAGGAGGCCTTGGGTAATCAACATACTATTTGTTCACCAAATTCAATGGCAATGCTCTTTGCTGGTATACCCTTTGCAAATATCGTCACGACCACTTCTTCTGGCTTTTGGTAGAATGCATGCCTGCATAAACTAATGATTGTTAGAACTATACAATACTGGGAAAGTAATTTAAATACAAGGAAATGTGACTGCAATCCTGATTCAGTTGTCCACCTACCTGTATTTTGGTCGGACTAACTCCATCTCTTTCTTCTGATTTGACTCGTTACCTTGCCTTGACTTACTCAAATTTTCTGTTGTCCCATTTGATGCTTCTGACTCATTAGAAGTTTGTACAACATTAGGTGACATATTAAGCTTCGAGGACTCATTCACAATGCCAGTTTCCTCTAAAGAGGCAAAGATGCATCGGTAACAAAAGGACAATCTGTCTAAGTGCAATTCTTGAGAAACTTTATTTTTTTTCATATTCTGCCATCTTTCTTTCAGGTAGCATATAATCAAGTACAAATCAAGAAATTGAAGAAAATCACTAAATGGTTCAGCAATTGTATAAAGCAGAAAATACATCTCGACCAGGATTTTCATAAGCAACCAATAGATTAACGAAGAGAATTTTTGATTTGATGTACTATGTTATCCTGTAGTGAACGAGGCTTTAGTTTAACCTAGTGTCCAGATTTTCCACATTATTATGTTACTCTAGTTTCTCACAAAGTGTATTATGCACTATGTTATCCTGTAGTGAATATCTATAGAGTCGTTGATTTGATGAATTCTGTCTGCCTTATAAATTATAATGCAACCAAGGAAATCTAAAATTAGTTACTAGAATTCATTAGAAGTGTAGTAATACGGACACACACGACTTAGCATGTCTGTCACCCTCTAATCCATCACATGCATGACACCTAGATTGGTATGAAAAAATTGTACTAAAATGTTTGTATCTCAATCAATTTCCTTAGTAGGGCTGATCACATATTAAAAGCACAAGTACCAAATTAAGTAGCATACCTGCAATATGATCATCGAATTCTTTCATCAGTTTGGTGAATCTAGAATCATTCTGCACTAGTAAAGCACCTGTCACAAGTGCTTCCTTCGCAGCCTGATACTCTTCAAGATTAATACATGCAGTGCTGAAAAAATATGGCAACACAATTTGATGTCATAAACACAAGTGAAAAAAGGAAAGGCAACAGTTTTACTTGTGCAAAATAAGTCTCATAATTATCAACTACTATAGGCAGGCAACACAACAGCTCATACAATAAGTACGTGAAGGGGGGAGGGTGCTTGTGACTTCAAGAGAACAACGTTCATTAAGAAGCCTATATTACAGTACTGTCTGCAAATGTGCAAAGCAGACCCACCAGCACAAGTTTAAAAATTAACAATATGGACAACAGTCCATGCTACAAAGACATGGTCAGAGATTACTGAATGCATTCACCATAGCTTTCAACTTTGGCAAACAAGGAAATGGCATGAACAATTAAAATCTATCTTAGTCGATTGAAGCAGGAAAATAGATGGATCCAATATCAAACACAAGAATATAAAATTCAAATTGCCAAGAGTGAGCAACACTTGTGCCAAAAGTGAAAAATAAACATATCTGTTTGTAAGAGCTAAAAGATTTGAATCTCAGTAAGCTTAGAATTTAAGACATAATCCATTGAGCATTCTATGAAATAGGATGAGCAACCAAGTGTATAAAGTGAAAAGCAAACATATCTGATTGTAAGAGCTAAAAGAATTGAATCTCTGTAAGCTTAAAATTTAAGACGTAAATCCATAGAGCTAGCATTTTATGAAGTAAGATGAGAAACCAAGATTAAAATGACAAATGAATAGGCATATATCAATTGCCACCAAATGGGAAACTACAAGATCATAAATAAATTCAAAGTGATACAAGTAGTGGGCACAACCACAAGGAAATATAATTTACTGACCCTTTCCGAAGGTATGCCTTCGCCATCGAGGAATCCAACTCAATTGCTTTGTTTGCATCAGCCACAGCTTCTGCTCAACAGATTCGACCCAAATTAACCAGTTAGTAGTTAGTACAAATAAAATCCTCATTTAGTAGATAACTGCAGCAATTACCAGTCATCTTCATATAAGAGACAACTCTCATACGACATAAATTTCCAAATTTTATTTAATAAATTCAATATTTCATCGGTTCAACTCAACATTCAAGTATTTTGGGACGACTACACCCTCCCAAAGAAAACACGGCATCAATGAAACAGAAAAAGAAAAATGTCATTAACAGCGCTTACGGACCAATGCTAACTAGTAAGGACAATCAAAGGATCACTCATTTAATTCCTTCAAATTAGCATGACTATATAAGCATACAAGCCCAAGATACTGAATATTTGCACTACCTTAACTGCACAACATATGCAGTATTACCAACTTCCACTCACTTTCACAAGGCGTTCTAGATTAAGTATAACAAACATATTGTTAATGCACAGCTATTGTAGTGATTTAGTAGCACCAAATTCAATATTACATTCAAATCCTTGGCCTGTAAAATCAACTTTTCAATTTTGACCTTTTCAGTCTCAACTTTAACCAATTTTCAAATAGATTAGTTTTTTAGATGAAGCTACAACTTCCTAGAAACTACATAAAGAGAAGCACTAACCATAATTCTGTAATTATTTAAGAAACACAAATAAATTCACCTTAAACTTCATCTCAGAAATTCAAAAATTGAGTTTTCTAAGTTAAACTTCGATTTCTTTTAATTCTTACAATTCCTTTGACAATCAGCTCATGAAGAACACAAACACAAATAAAACATGTACGTTTTTGTGGCACAAAATTCAAAATACAAATTCAATGAAGGTCTCCTATATCCCAGAGGTAAACTTTGACTTATCAAAGTCAATATAATATGTACCTACTTGCTTGATTAGTATGGTGGTGTTTTTTATGTACTTATTCTATGTATAAAACTGCCAAATAGCTATTAGTATCTCAATTTTCAAACACTTATTCAAAATAGAGTTTGGCTAACATGAGATTTAAGGATATACTTTTTGTACCAAATCTTGTCTAGATAATAATCTATTTGCAATTTCCAAAGCTACAAGGTTGGCTACGAAAGTCAAAACAAAAATATTTTTTTTATAGATATGTGTGACACACTCATTGTTGGTAGTTGATACGGGGATTGGAATCTAGACCATTCACTATAATTATACGTTAATATTAATAGTCTTACTAGTCAAAACGTAGAATTTTTGCTTAATTGATAACTGATGTGAACTATAAAACATAAAAATTACGAAATTTCAACAAAACAGCCAAAACTTGGAGCAATTGAACAATCATATCTAATTGTACCGGTGAAATTCTTGAGCTTAATGTTGGCTTGAGCACGGTCGGCAAAGAGAGCAGCGTTTCGAGGGTCGAGGTTGATAGCCTGAGTAAAGAGATCGACGGCCAGTTCAAAATTGTCATCAACGAACGCTTCCATGGCTTTCTCCGCACGATCTTTAGCCATCGTAGAGAATTGTAGAGAGATATTATACAGAAAGAAGGAGACGAACAGACTTGGAAACGGAACGGAAAAGGATGAGGGTATATATATAGGCATAGCCGGCAGTTTTAGTTTTGTACGTGGAAAAGGAATTCGAATTCGAAGAGGAAAAGGAATTCGAATTCGAAGAGGAAAAGGAATTCTTCGCGTCGCCGTTGCCGTTCTCAACTTCCACAATCGCAACCCATGACTTGTCCTTCCCCCACTCACTCAAACCCTAACCTTACTTCCTACGCTTTCAGCGACATCATGCCCAAACGCGCGTTCAAGATCACAACTTCGTCCTTCTCCTCTTCTTCTTGCTCGGCAGCGGCGGCGTTGGGTGAACCCAACAGATTGTAGAACCCATGGAAACCAAGCTCATTTTTCTGACTCTGCAGCGGCGGCGTTGAGATGAGATGAGATGATTTTATAGTGAGTTTCTTAACTTATCTTTCCATTCAAATTTGTGAGTGTGGTCACATATGGACAGAAGGCCTTATTACACTGTAGAAATAGTTCCAAGTATTTGGTTATTTTTATAAGTAAGAAGTAATATTAATAAAAAGCGACATAACAGGTGTCGCATCCAATACTCAAAAGATTACAAAATAAAAAAGCTATCCATATAATCTATGCACCAAAAAAAACAGCAACCGAAGAATCGCATTCTTCAAAATAGACTAGAGTCTTTCCTCATCTTTGAAGGCTCTCCTATTTCTTTCCAATTGGGATTCCTTCTCCCTCTCTTGTATATAAGACCAGCACATAAGCAGATCTATTACAGTACCAGTCATCATCCATGACAAATTGAGACAGTTGAGTATAATACTCCATAACTCCCTTGCCACCGTGCAATGCAACTGTAGATGGTTCACACGTTAGTCTTCTCCTTTGCACATGTAGCACCTGTCCACATGCACCTTGCCCCGCCTCCTCAAATTATATCCCGTGAGAATGGCCTCATTCGCAGCTTCCCACATGAAAAAGGCTACTCTTGCCGGAGCTTTAGACGTCCAAATAGTTTTCCTAGGAAAAGTGTCTCTGCCAAAATGCACCAGGTCAGCGAAATACGATTTTACTGTTAACTTGGTACCTTTTGATTTCCTCCAGAAGACCCTATCTTTGGAATTTCTATCAATTTGCTGTGAATAAATAAGCTCAGAGAATTGCACAAAAAACTCCACTTCCCGGTCATGAAAATTCCTTCTAAAAACTGGATTCCAGATAACCCTATCATGATCAAAATGCAAGTATACGGCGATTTTTACGTCTTTATCAACCGCGATGTTAAATAGTGGCTAGTGGCTTCGAATGCAATAGTCTTGGGTGCTAACAGAAGGGAGAACAACTTTTCTTGATTACTATTTTTTATGGATTTAGTGTCAACCACAGAATGCCGATTGCCTAAATTGTCCTTCTTTCGCTCAATCTCACTCTAGGTTGAGTCCAATCGAGTTTGAATAGAAATTAAAGGAAGAACAAACACTTCATAGTTGCATGGACATTGTCTGTTTTCATCCCCGGGGTTATGGGTAACATCCTGTCGGCTGTCGTAGCTAGCTAGCTGCTACTGGTTAAAATTCTGCTTCATATTGCTGTTTGAATTCAGATCATCTACTGCTCTACAATCTTAAACTGTGCTACATACCTAACTCTTGACACCTTTCTTCCTGACTGACCCCCACATGTGCTGATAAATTTACTAAGACGTGAATTATGACCTTACTGTATCAGAACTCGGATACGCTGTATAGTGAATTACTTCAAAATGCACAAGCTTAAGTTGTTTGAGAGAGGGACCAATTATGTGTACCGTGTTTTAGAACTTCGCTTTTCCATGTGAATACCTTTACTTGTGTAGACATAAACGTGAATCGGTGGATGTCTAGTGCTCATCAGAACAAATGTAGTTCCATCGAAACAATAAGAGTAGTAAATGGAAGTGGGAAGACTTGAACCTGGGTCTTCACAGTATAAAGCTTAAGTTGTTGGAGATGGTCTGAATAGCTTTCTCATGCTCCCAGCAGCAAAGAATTGGATGTTTTGAAAGATGCGCATTAGTTTCTACTGGAAACTAAATCTGAATGTTTGGTGCTTGTTAAGGCATGTATTGCTGCTTCATTTTGCTAATGTGTGATTTGTTGGTTTGCTCTACTCGAGTGTATGATGAAATGAAATATCAAGAAGGTCTGATGAAAGAAACTACACAAACTTGAATTATGCCAGCATGCTGAATTGTTAATTTTCAGTCATGTACTTACACAATTTTATAGTGATGTATAAAACCTCTTTCTCTCTCCCTTTCTCCTAATTCTATCCCCGAATGAGAATGGGTCAGACACTTGCTTTTCTTTAAGTCAAGGTAGGTTTATTTAGCTATTATTTTATTTGCTTTTCGTTGTTTAGCTAAATTGAGGTGCCAAGTACTAATATGTTTTTGTTTGATCATAGCCGGGTTACGGTGTATATGTGAAGAACTTCCAGATTTTGAAGAATGGGAGATCTTCTCCGGAAGATAAAATAGTAAGAATTTCTTTGTGATCATATCCTGTTTGCTCATGCATTTTGTTTTATCATTTGATGTCTTGATATATTAACATAGTGGCTGTCACTGGCTGACCAGATTCCCCAGGCCTTATCTTGTATTTTGGATATCTTAAATCTATGTTAACCAGCTATATTTCAGCTTTTGAAGTCCATTTTTTGTTGTTGCTATCTGTTGAGAAATTGCTCTTTTGCGAAGCGTATAATGCTGTCGATAGGAGCAAGTCGATATGAGATGTGAAAGGCCAACTGGCTGCAAAATCTGATCTAATTTTGTGCTCCTTGTGGAAGATGATTATAAATTGTGTTTCTCATCCTACCTGCCAGCGTGCCTCACTACCACCGGTTGGGTGGGGTGGGGGCTCAGGAGCGTGTTCGCTTGTGCTTTAGTAAAGGCTGCTGCCTTCTAGCTTGGCTGAGAATGATGCAGGACTTCGTGATTACAAGAAAGAGGGAAAAAACATGGGAAGGGATATGCTATTTTGGTTTTCCTTTGGGGGAAGAGAGAGAGAAAGGGGACGTTCCCTTCCCAGCTCCCCTAGGAAAGAAATTGAAAACATTAAAATCAGTACTTGAAACATTACAAGTCCTACGAGGCAATATATCTAGGCATTTGTTTCTCAACATTTCAAGATTATATACTTACCTTGGAGAGATTAGACTAATACTTGTGTTTTTTTTCCATTAACTTCTCATCACTGTTGAGCTGTGATTGATTATTTGACTTTGCATAGGCGGGTAGTACCTGCAAACATGAGTGTAGATTGGTTTAAAGTTAAATATATGGTAACAGGATGTAGTTAGAGCGTAGTCAAAAACCTAGGGTTACGTCTGAGCTTTTCACTCTAGAATACATTTTGACGATTTTGAATTTTCTTTTCGGCATTCCATGGTTAATAATATCTTCATGTTGTTTTCTTTTCTCAAAGACAACTTTCAATTTATCTATATCTTTATCCATAGCCGAGTCTGTTTGTTTTGTATGACGTTAACAGTCTCATTTCGGCTATATTCACCTAGGAAACGTGTTGTTTCTTATTTGTAATATTTCTTACAATACCTGAAAGTATAATACCAAAAAGTTTTCTTCAAAAATTTTACTTTCAATTTAGTGGAAATGCACAATTACATAAAACTCGGGATGCCCCTCCCCTTCACTCTACCTAATTGAATTCTGCAACTGATATCACCTCTCCTTTGATTAATTATTGGCCTTGTATAACGAAATTGATTACTTTGGTTGACTAACCAAACTGGGCCTCCATCTGTGATTATTTTGTGGAAACTCTCGCTTTTTGTACATATTTTGATTCTTCTCAACTTTAAAGCTTCTCTCCTTTTTTTTGGTTTAGCAGTCACCCTTTCTTTTGTTTCATCGATAAGGACAATATTATTGACAAACATCATTCACCATGGTATTGGTATGTCAAACCCCCTCCCTCTTTTTCCACGGGGATGGGGGAGGGAGGGATGTCCTTTGAGATCTCAGCCAGTTTCCTCTACTTACTGTATTTTTGGCCTTTCATTATGCTTGCTGTGTACGTAGTGAAAATTTTTCAATGGCGTTGTGGCAAATATATCTCTTTCTGGTAGTCAGTATACAGAGCGAATGTTCGTCAATGGTGTTGCTGGGATATGTAAGGGTTGGTGCCTCATCACGAAGCTGTACTAAGGAGGCTACAACTGAGTACAATCAGACAGTTGTCCTATTTCTTCATTATTATACTATATGTTCTTAAATTCTTAGTATTTTTCCTCTTGCATGCAAAATGGCACATAACAGAATTTATTTGGTTTTGTCATTGGTTTTGTTATATTTCGTTGCTTGTCCCATTTTCTCTTCAGCGTTTACTTGTAGCTCAAACAGACAATATAGAGACTTCTTCGTGCATCATAAGTCCCCCACAAGTAAAGTATGCGTTTATGTTCTTCAGTCCTATTTTAATTGAGTGGACATGTATCGTATTCTGACAGTTGTTCTCACGTATTTAACTTTTGTAGCTTTCTATTAAATGGCAAGGGAGTAGAAAGGAGAACCAATATATATATGGTTCGTGTATTACCTTTTTGGCCTTTTAAATTGTCACTTATTTAGAGCAAGTTTTTTGCCTAATACGGTTTAGTGGTTGTAACATTTTCGTGCTCATATGTTCCTATCAGGACACTGGACCGCACATTCCGACAACTGTAACCCATATGCTCAAATATGGAACCAACTTTCTTCAAGCTGTTGGTCAATTTAACGGTATAGTATGACAGACTCACGATACGTTTCACTACTTTACAATTTAAAATCTATCCTCTGCCTGACACCTGTTGTAAATCGTTATGAAGGGAATTATATCATAGTTGTTGCCTTTATGAGTATGAACTCAACATCTGGCCATCTGATGAGCGCAATTGCGTCACAAGCTTTAGTAAAGGGACGATTTTTAGGAATTTGGGACAAATTTTGAAAAAGGAATAAAGTATAGGGACTATTTGGGTAATTCACACTTAGAACAACTAAGTCAATGAGAATGTAAATTTCCATTCTTATCCCCAGTTCTCAAAATTAAGAGTTTAATTCATTTGTGTTTCTAAAGCTATTTTCTTACTTTATTCGTATATGAATAAAATTGAAAACAAGGGTATATTTGGAAATCCAAAAAAAATTGTAGCTTAATTTTTGAGAGTGAACTCCTTAAATAAAACATCCAAAAACGGAATAGTGAACTCTTTGTCTGGAACGAAGGGAGTAGTTAGCATAGGCTGCTTGAAACCTAGAACTATTTGTGATGTAGCAAATGTTGTTAGTATAATAGTATCTATTAGATATTAGGACTTCGCGGATATAATGAAGGTACGAATATGTCGTAGGAGTCAAAGTAATAAAGAAAATGTGATTAACAGTAAGCAAACTATACGAGGTGAAAATTATGCAGCATTAGAATATTAAGATACACTTGAAAGAAAACTTTAAATCAATCAAATCATTAGCAAAACTTGTTTATTTTATCAATATCACCTATAATTGTGAGATTCATTTTTGTTAATCATCATTATAGCTTGTTTATTAAGTACATATTGTAAGATAATTTGATATTTGGTTATAACTGTAGCTCTAGATATTGTTCCCTTTTCCCATCGGCTTCAGTGCAAAACCACTTTCTCGATCATTATGTTTAATAGAGCACTCTCTTCTGAATCTTCTAAAACCATCAGTTATGAACTAGAAATGCGTGTTTTTGTTAGGAGAAAAAGAGTGAGAAGGACGGAAGTGATCTCTACTAAGGATGTTAAAATAGAACCTCACAAGCAGAAAGGTTGCAACTTACCTGACATAGAAGAATTTGCATATGGAAAGGTCAGTGACATATCCCAACTAAGGAACAAAAACCCAATCTTTAATGCACCTTGTGGGTCCCAATGAGCACAATAATAAGCTAGAAGGGGGGGGGGTTGAATAGCTTATTAACACTTTAAAAACTTTTAAGTAAGTTCCTTGAAAGTTACTTACAATCTAGTGAAAAGAATCAAGTAGCGGAAGACCTTCAAGAAAGTTGTTCCAGGTCTGCCGATAAGGACTACCGGTAGACCCTTTTACAGATTACTTAAGTTCTGCTGAAATGGATAATATAAACAATGAAACTAAGCAGTTCAAGTAATAGACAAACAGTAAGAAATAACACAAGTAATTTTGGGATGGTTCACACTATAAAGAGTGCTACGTCCACCACCAAGGCAGTCAACCTTGGATTTAAATAGTGCACTATGTTTTCCACTAGATCAATTACAAAGAATATCCCTAATGGATCGTGTACAAAATATTGACTTGTGTTTGGGGTCAATGGAATTAAATATCTGTAAAACATGATATTTAATTTGTGCTGCAGTATAGTAAATGGAAGTAAACAACAAGAAGATAAACAATTAAATGTTGATGAACAGCTTCTTGTTGTTGACGAGGACTTTCAGATCTGTTGAGGATCTCTTGAATGCACTGAGCTGTAAGACTTGAAGTTAAAACGTTTCAGAGCAGTTCTTTAAGTGTTCGATTGATTCTATATATTTTTCTTTTTTTTCTTCAGTCTTCAATGGCAGAATTTATAACAGGTGCACTTCAAAAGATCCGTTGGAGAAGACGAAGACTTAACAACTCTATTAGGTTGAATGCATTAAATGCATGGGGCTGTCAGTCAGGGATTTCGTCTTCACAGATATCTAGGGCAGGTAATGATTTCTGAGATCTTCAAAGAGTGGGCGATTTACTTGTCAGATCTGAGAGTTGTTGCAGAAACTAGGGGACAGTTTGCTTTTCCTCGCTTCCTCGCTTTCAGCTTCAAGACGAAAAGACTTCCTGTTTTTCGGAAAGTTGCTTTCGGCGGCTTGACATGTCAGGGAATGTCTTGGATTAATTCAAATAAAGATGTTTGAATAAGTTTGAATTAATCCGTTGACTCATTGCTGGATTAGGACACGTCATAGGAGATCAGGTGGACACGAGGTCTACCGATTGAGAGCCTTAAGCAGGATTTCCGGTGAAGCTTGTGGAGAGGTCTTCCGCTGAACCTGTAAAGTCCTATAAAAACTATACTTGGCAAAGTTCTATACACAGCTGCCACGCTAATCGATACGCAGCCCGATTAGCCACTGAAGTATAAAACTAATGTAATGAAATGAACAGATATAAATCTAACATAAGAATCAACAATCTCCTCCTATTTATATCTGGTCATCATTACTACAAATGAGGGTTTAAGACAGACTATGTGATAGATAATAGCATGTCTAGAAATTTTATATATATCAGCAGAAGACATGCCTCTATCAAACAGAATAACACCTCAAATGTAAGGGACTAGTCTAAGTACAAACAAGAATAAGGAAATCTTAGAGAAGCACATAGATTAGCAGCAGTTCAAATAAATTTAAACTGATTGTTTAAATTCTAAACGAATATGAATATAAAGCAACAAGAATTTAAACAAGATAATTTTTGAAGAACAGATAATCTTCTGTATTATAAACAAGATGTTTACTTTTTACAGAGTTTTCAAAAATAAGATAGATACAAAGGAAAGGAAAGAAAAGATACAGAAGTTACCAAGGTCTTTTTCCTTTTCCTTTGTCTGCAACCTCCTTTTCTCTTCGTTCTCGCTCAAGCTCTTGCATTCTTCGTTCGTATTCGTCATCTGCACCAGTCGGAGGTCTGGTGGAACGAGAACAGTAGTCCAGCTTCTTCACGTACCGTTTGTTCTCTTCCATCGATTCTCGTTGATTGATCTCATTTGCTTCTCCTCCGTGATGGCCAGATCACGATCACGGTTGGCATTCATGACGTCGTGAGCAGAGTCTCGAGCAAGACGATTTAGTTCAAGCACAGGAGGACGACCGCTGCCGAGATGAAGAGTGATGGCATGGAACAACTCGTAGAAAAGTGAGGAGCAGATACGGACACACTCATCTCGTTGAGCTTCTACATTGATCTTTACATCAGTAAAGTCATGTCGTATCTGTCCAAAGCGAGTCCATACATCCTCTTGGAATTGTCGAAGAAGAGCGACAGTGCGGTCATTGGCCTTGGACGCGGCAGTGGCTATTTCGGCGGTAGCGGTAGTGATACTTGTAAGCTCGCCTAGCCGTTCATAGATAGCGTCCAGTCGGGATAAAATTTCATCATTGGCCGGCGGATGGGAAGTATTTGCTTGGCCAATGTGAAAGGGGCCGGCAGAGGTAGAGTCGGCAGGCCGAATTGGATGTTGGAGAGGAGGGGTGATGGAGTCGGAAGAGGAGTCCTGGGTAGGTATGGTTTTGGTGGAGGAGGATATGGTAATGGGCGGAGGGGGAGGTGGAGTTGGCGGGGAATCCAGTTCCATATCAGTGTCAGAATTGGCACTGATATGGGAGGATTCGGGTAAGGGGTCAGAAGAAAACCAGAAAGAAGGGGCAGGGTAGAAAAGGGATTTTGGTTTTCGAAGGGTAGGTTGAGAAGGTTGAGGAGGTTGATGAGGATGAGGGATAGGGGTAAACAGGTCTGCTACTGACGAAAGTTCGAAAAGGAACTTGGCAACAGCAGGGGCTAATGGTTGAGTGGGAGGGATTGGTTGGGATTGGTGAGGTGAGGAAGGGGTAGATGGGTCAGGTGAGTAGTTGAAGGGTGAAGGAGGAGGAGGAGTGGGGGTTCTGGCTGGCTCCTCCTGATTTATAGGCTCCTCCGTAGGGATAGACTCCTCTGGAGGTGGTGAATTCCTCTGAGTAGATGACTCATGAGGAATAGGTGAAGGGTTGTTAGGTATAGATGAAGGGTTGACAGGTAAGGGTTGGGCGTCAGTAGATGGTTGAGCATTGGTAGAGGTAGTTGGTTGGGCGTCGGTAGTGGTAGATGGTTTGGCTGCGGTAGAGGGTTTGGGTACGGTAGCTCTCCTTTTCTTCCTCAGCGGCTGAATAGGAGACCCAGCTGCTTCATCGGTAGAGGTTGGAGGGACTGCCGGTGGCTGGTCCTCAAAGGTTTTACGAAGTCTCCTTCGTTTTGGTTTGGGTGAGGGTGCAGGGGATGGTGAAGTTGGTTGAGTGGTTTGGGTTGTTGGCTGTGTGGAAGAGGTTTGTTGAGGTTGAGAGGTTGGATGGGCTTGTGAAGATTGGGCTTGGGTAGAGGGAGAAGGTGGTCTGGCCGAGGTTTGGGAATTTTGGCCTTCCTTCATCCTCCTTTGGCCTTCCTTCATCCTATTTTGACCCTCCTTCATCTCATTCCTAATCCATTTGGCCTGCTCCTCTTCAGTTGGAGTGGCCTCTTCCGGCCTTTTCTTCTTTGCTTTGCCCTTGGCTGCCATCTTGGTCCGTAGCAACTGCTCTGCCTCATCAGCCAAGTCTTTGGCCTCTTGATGGAGGGACGCGGCCACTTGCTCGTCAAATTTTGCAGAGGCCTTTTTGAGGGTCCTGCTGGCAGCGTCATGAGCCTCCATGATGAAGCGAGTGACCAGGATTGGTGCAGGCTTGGCCACTTTGTCGAGAGTGATTGGCGGTAGACCTTTCTGCAGCCGGCGCTTGTTCTCGTATTCAGTGTACTTACTGAAAAACGAGGCTGTGAGCTGCTTGTCCTTGGCCACTACAATCAACTCATCTTCCTTTAAGGAAGAGTCAACCTCAGCATTATCCCTTAAAAGGGCATTGATCAGCCTGACGAAGGGGCGCTTGCAGGTGGGGTTGATCTTGGCTTTCCCCACCCACTGCTGTAGTTCGTTGAAGATGATGGCCCCCCAGTTGAGACGGAGCTTCAGATATACGGCACTGGTCAAGTTTATTTGTTGGGCCGTAAACATATCATGAGCTCCACTCTTGAATAGGAGCCCTTTGTCAAGGAGGTGGCTGGTGCAGTATACGTCCAGAGGGAAAAGATTTCGGAGCATTTTCCCTTGGGGCTCCCTGTAGGTGTCTACTCCTCTCATTGCTTCCCAGGCATGTACAGCCTCAGCAACTGTAGCTTCAAGAGCTCCACCGTAGTGAACGCCGATGATGGTGGAGATTGACTTAGCGGTAACAGAGATGGGACGGCCTCGAATCCATCCTCGAAGAGCTGATTGGTTCCTGAGCTCCATTCTCTGATAAAATTCCTCTGCCAGAAAGATACTGTAGTCTTTGTCGTTGAGGCAGAAGAGAGGTAGAATCCCAGAGAAGTTCATATCCTCACACGCCTTGATGGCGTCAGCTATTGCACAGACAGATTGAAGGTCTATGCACATCCCTGGAATGTACTGTTTCGGGTCTAGGGCTACTATGATGTCATGAGCCGCTGGATAGTTTGGATATCCCGGAAGGTTGATATTCGAACTGGGTGGAATATCAGTTTCTGGGTTCAACTTTTTCTTTCCGCTATCTCGCTTAGTTTTAGCCTGAAAGAAATACACAATAAAAATTAGGGCTTTTTACTTTATTAGAGCTAAACAAGCAGAAATTTCAAGTTTTCCTGAAATAATTGGAATTTCAAAGCGAGAACTTGAAACCCTAGAAAGTTTAGAGAGACCACACCCGAGAAATGTAAAACAGAAGTTTTTCATAAGAATAGATAAAGATGATGCTTAAACGACTGTTACTTTTCTTAGGTTTTTAAGAACAACAATGGCGAGTACTGTAGAAACTAGTAAATGACTGTTTGTATTCTAACACAAATTTAGTTTATGAACTTGAATACAAAACAGAAAACAATAAGTTTCAAGTTAAGAGTGAAGAAGAACGTACCATTGTTGTCGTTTAGGAAGAAACGAGAAAAGCTCGAAATTTGCAGAAAGCAGTTATGGAAACAAAGAACGAGTAGAGAGAGAAATATTTGGTCAAAGGGGTTTCTGTAAAGTTTGGCAAATGACGGTTCAAGGACTATTTATAGACAAGATATTTTCTTAAGAAAGCGGGAACTTAAGATATTTTCTTAAGTACTAAAATTTTATCCTTGACCCCCCATTTTTGCTTTACAAACCTCTTTAACAAAAAGACTTAAGTAAAAGTACTAACCTGGAAGTCTTCCGGTAAAGAGAGACTTACTTCTTCCGATTAAACTAATGCTTGGTCTACCGGTATGAAAGAAACATAAATAATGGACTTAGAAATTTAAGCAGTAGGATCAATCATACCAAGATTTCTCCTTAAATAAGCAAACCTAGTGGCATCCAGTGGTTTAGTGAGTATGTCAGCCAATTGATGCTCAGTTGGAACATATTCCAAACTGATGTTACCTTTTTCCACATGATCTTTGAGGAAGTGGTAACGGACATCAATGTGCTTTGTCTTGGAGTGCATTACTGGATTTTTGGAGACTGAAATTGCTGATGTGTTGTCACACATGATTGGGCGCTTTGCGCCGATGTTGTAGTCCACTAGTTGTTGTTTCATCCATAGAAGTTGAGAGCAACAGCTGCTTGCAGCAATGTATTCAGCTTCTGTGGTTGAATTTGCTACTGATCCTTGTTTCTTGCAAGACCATGAGACAAGTCTATTTCCAAGAAATTGACAAGTCCTACTGGTGCTTCTTCTGCTCACCTTGCATGCTGCATAATCTACATCTGAGTATCCAACTAGATCGAAGTTGTTGTTTTTGGGATACCATATGCCTAGATTTGTTGTTTTCGAAACATATCTGATGATACGTTTGGCAGCAAGCAAATGTGACTCTTTTGGATCTGCCTGAAATCTAGCACAAACACAAACAACAAACATAATGTCAGGTCTACTAGCTGTAAGATAAAGAAGTGAACCTATGATTCCTCGGTATTTAGTGATGTTCTCTTGCTTTCCCTTCTCATCTTTGTCAAGATGGCAGTCGGTAGACATAGGAGTTTCGAATCCTTTGGCTGAATCAAGACCGAACTTCTTGATTAGTTCCTTTGCATATTTGGTTTGGCTGATGAAGATTCCGTCGGAAGTCTATTGTATCTGCAGTCCTAGAAAGTAGGTAAGTTCACCCATCATGCTCATCTCGAACTTGATTTGCATCAGCTTCTCGAATATTTTACATAGGCTTTGGTTAGTTGATCCAAAGATAATGTCGTCCACATAGATTTGTACCAGAAGAGAATGGCCTTTGTGCTTGAGGATGAATAAAGTAGTGCCTATCCTTCCTCTCACGAATCCTTGTTCTATTAAGAACTTGGATAGAGTTTCATACCAAGCTCTAGGAGCTTGCTTCAGGCCGTAGAGAGCTTTCTTGAGTCGGTAGACGTGATCCAGCTTTGTCCGAAATGACAAATCTCGGAGGTCGCTCCACGATATCTTGCTTTCTTGAAGATCACCATTCAGAAAGGCGCTCTTTACATCCATATGATACACTTTGAAGTTCATGAACGATGCATAGGCTAGAAAGATTCTGATTGCCTCTAGTCTAGCAACATGAGCAAAAGTTTCATCAAAGTCAATTCCTTCTTCCTGTCGGTAGCCCTGTGCAACCAATCTAGCTTTGTTTCTGGTGACATTTCCATCTTCATCTCTTTTGTTTCTGAAAACCCACTTGGTGCCGATTACTGGATGATCAGTCGGCCTTTGAACTAAGCTCCACACCTTACATCTTTCAAACTGGTTCAGCTCCTCTTGTATAGCTTCAATCCAGTTATGATCTTCGATAGCTTCATCAATCTTCTTTGGTTCGAGTTCCGATATGAATGCATAAGCAAACATAGTTTCTTCTCGAACTTTGTTTCTCGTACGAACTCATGTGTTAAGATCACCAATGATTTGAGAAATGGGATGATCTCTTGCTTCAATAACTGTCGGAGGAAGATCACTTCTTGTGTGTTCTTCCGTTAAGAATTCCGGAGTAGGTTGAGAAGGAGATTCACCAAAGTCTGGTTCAGAAGAGATAGGATCTTTAAAACCTTCATTTTCTGGTGAACAAGAAGGATGAGTGATCTGTAAAGGTGTTTGGGGTAAAACAGAAGAGATGGGTTCAGGGTCAACAGAAGAGTTGCTATCAGTACCGATAGAGTCTTTGTCTACCGGTGAAGTGTTATTGGTACTTGAGGAGTCTGCAGTTGCCGTTTTCTGATGAGGAGTGGAAGTAGATGCTGTAGTAGTACCTGTCTCATCATTATCAGAATCATTAGCAACGTTCGGAGCCTTTCTAGGCTCTAACAAGTCATATTCATCAAAAGAAACATGCACAGATTCTAAAATTTTTAAATTGTATTTACTGAAAATGCGAAATGCTTTTGAATATTTGGAATACCCCAGAAAAATTCCTTCGTCTGATTTTGCATCAAATTTTCCTCTATGTTCTTTTCCGTTATAAAGAATAAAACATTTACAGCCGAAGATTTTAAGAAATCCTATGTTGGGGGATCTTCCTCTCCATATTTCATATGGAGTTTTGTTATGAAACTTGTTTACCAGGGATCTGCAGGTGAAACATGCAAGGTGTTAAGCCGCCCGCAAATACTTGAAGTTTAGCTTCACGATTGTCCTTGCAGCTTCAATTAGTGTTCTGTTCTTCCGTTCAGCTACACCATTTTGTTGAGGAGTACCGGCGGCAGAGAAGTTGTGACCGATCCCGTGGTCATCGCAGAACTTTTCTACACCATTGTTCTTGAATTCAGTGTCGTTGTCTGATCTTATGTCGCTTATGTCTTCAAGCTTTTGAGTTTGAAGTCTTCTGAAAAGAGTAGTGACTAGATCATACGTTTCATTTTTAGATGTCATCGTTTCAATCCAAGTGAATCTAGAGTAGTCGTCAACTACTACAAGTGTGTACTTGTCTCCTGAAATACTGGCTGTTGTGATAGGTCCAAAGAGATCCATATGCAGAAGTTGAAGAGGTCTGTTTGTAGATAAAACAGATTTTCTTTTGAAGGAAGACTTGGAAATTTTTCCTAGTTGACAAGCTTTACAACTTCTGTCATGGTCGGCCGACACCGTAGGTAGACCTTTGACAAGCCCATTTTTGGAGAGCTTGGAGAGCTGCTTGAAGTTGAGGTGACTGAGACGCTTGTGCCATAGCCAGCTGTTGTTACGAACATTGTTGGCTACTAGACACAGGTTTGAGAATCTCCCTAGAAGATTTAAGTCCACGACATAGACATTTCCTTGTCTATTGCCGGTCAGTATTGTCGAGCAGGATTCACTGTCTTTGATGAGGCACTGGTTGGAGTTGAAATGGCATAGCAGTCCTTTGTCGCAGAATTGAGATATGCTCAGAAGATTGTGCTTTAAGCCACTCACTAGAGAAACCTTGTTGATGGAGAGACTTCCTCTAGTGATTGAGCCATATCCAATTGTTTTTCCTCTAGCGTTATCTCCGAAGATAACTGTGGGTCCTTTTGCTTCTGCTATATCTGTAAGAAGACTTCTGTTCCCAGTCATGTGTCTTGAGCAGCCACTGTCTAGGTACCAGATGTCTTTGTTTTTCGATTCTATAGCCATGAAGCATTCCTGTAAAGAAGTTAAAGCAAAACAAGGTACCCTTTATTTGGGTCCTAGGGATTAGCAACCTTTTGCAACCCATACCTGCTTGACCTTGAGAGAACTAGGTCTCTCAGATCTTGGAGTGAACCTTAGCAGGCATTCTGAGGTTAGATGGCCTAGGCAATTGCAAGAATGACATAAATGAAAATTCCATGGAGAACTGTTAGTGACTTCAACTGAAGGGTGCTTATGATTATTCCTTTTCTTGATATCCATTTTTGGTTCAGCTTGCTTGTTGATGGTAGACTTAATTGGTTTCTTTCGAGTCTTCCTAGGTAGGTTACCAACAGACTCGACTTTAGCTTTTCTGTTGATTACCTTTTCAGGAGGAGTTGGAAGAATACCTTTAAGTTTACCTTCAATAGGTAAAGGAACCTTGCCTGTTTCATAGACAAACTTGATGATTACCGGTAGAGGTTGAGTAGGTCTACCGCCAGCAGACTTTGCTTTAGCATAGTTGTTGCCGGTAGACTTAACTTTCTCTACCGTTACCTTATCAGGTTTCTCATTTGACTCAGTCATTTTTCCTTTTCCTTTCTGAACTTTAGGGTAAACGTAAGGAACATTTGAATAACCAAGGCCTTGTTTCCCTATATTTCCAAATGTATGTTTAGAAGAGGAAATATCATTTGCAGTATCGGAGGATTCACCTTTTTCTGTGACAGAAGAGATTATCGGAAGAGACACATCTGAAAATCCTATTCCAGTTTTATCATTGCTAGATTTTTGGCTCGAAAGGATTTCTTCGAATGTATCTTTGGAGCTGTTCCAGGAGTCAATTGTCTTTTGCAAGGCAATTTTCTCTTGGTCAAGTCCCTTGATGTGCTCAGATAGACAATCAATCTTGTCACAAATGAATTTGTTTTCTTCCTTCAGTTTGATACTCTCTTGTTGACAGCTATTGAGAGTTTGAATCTCAGCTGCCATCATAGATTTCTCAAAGTTAAGTTTCTCACAGTTCTTGGCCAGTTTAACATAGGCTACTCTAAATGAATTGAACTCTTCAAGCATATCTTGATTATCCTTGAGAAGTTCTTCCTTGGTGAAGCTTTCACTGTTGGATTCACCTTTGTTCAAGGGACTAGGTGAAACTTCGACTTCATTTTCAGAGTCATAGATAGGATCTGAATCATGAGCTATTAAGCATATGTTGGCTTGCTCACAATCCTCTTCCTCCTCTTCTGAATCAGTCTCAAACCATGTAGCAACCTGTTTGTCTTCAATGTCTTCAGCTAGCATACCCTTTTGTTTTTGAAATTTTCTAAAAGAGGGTTTTCGGTATGCTTCAAATTTTGGCTTAGGACATTTTGAGGCAAAATGACCAGGTTTTCTACAGTTATAACACACAAGCTCTTCCTTAGATGAGCTTTTACCATTTTTCCTGACAGGTTGTTGGTGAGTGTTCTTCTTTCCGTATTTTGCAAATTTTTGAAATCGTTTAACAAACATTGCAAATTGTTCATCAGATAGAAAATCATTTTCACTGGAAGAAGTAGAAGGTTTGTTTTCAACAATGATTTCTTCTTGGACCATGGTCGGCAAAGACACGAACTGCTTTGTCTTGCTCAAGAGCTTGATTAACTTCAAGTTCATAAACCTTTAAACTTATGTGAGAGACTACGAAGAGTCATCTCGTTTAAGTTCTTAGATTCTTTCATAGCCGTGGTCTTAACATGCCATAAGCTACCTAGAGAGCCCAGAAACCTCATGTTCATTTCCTTTTTGTCATACGTTTTACCAAGAGAAAAGCAACTATTAATTACCTCGCTGAAGCGATCGTATGCTTGTCTCAAGGTTTCCTTAGGATCCTTTTTGAAAGAATCAAACCTGGGATGTATGTATATTTTCGTTGTCTCTTGTGTCTTGGTCTCCTTCCAAGTATTCTACAAGAGCTTCCCACATCTCTTTCGCAGTTGTACATCGAATCACTTGCTGGTATGTGCTCGTATCTAGAGAGCCGGTGATTATGTTGATTGCTTTGTCAAGTTCAACCAGCCTTTCTTTCGTCCTCCGTCCATTCGATTCTTCTTTTGGAACTTCGCAGGTTCCCGCGATGGAGGCTAGAAGATTTGCCTTCATTGGTACATGTTGACCTGTAGTGACACATTTCCATAACCTGTTGTCAATAGAGTTCATGAATCTCATTACTTTATCCTTCCATACATCAAAATGACCTTCGTCCAATATTGGGACGTGGTTAGCATTAGATGTAGGCAGCATATAGTGTGTTTGTGTCATTATGTCGTATCTCTCAAGAGTTTAATCTTGGAAAAACTAGTTTGCAAAGAGTAAGGCTCTGATACCAATTGTGGGTCCCAATGAGCACAATAATACGCTAGAAGGGGGGGGGGGGTTGAATAGCTTATTAACACTTTAAAAACTTTTAAGTAAGTTCCTTGAAAGTTACTTGCAATCTAGTGAAAAGAATCAAGTAGCGGAAGACCTTCAAGAAAGTTGTTCCAGGTCTGCCGATAAGGACTACCGGTAGACCCTTTTACAGATTACTTAAGTTCTGCGGAAATGGATAATATAAACAATGAAACTAAGCAGTTCAAGTAATAGACAAACAGTAAGAAATAACACAAGTAATTTTGGGATGGTTCACACTATAAAGAGTGCTACGTCCACCACCAAGGCAGTCAACCTTGGATTTAAATAGTGCACTATGTTTTCCACTAGATCAATTACAAAGAATATCCCTAATGGATCGTGTACAAAATATTGACTTGTGTTTGGGGTCAATGGAATTAAATATCTGTAAAACAGGATATTTAATTCGTGCTGCAGTATAGTAAATGGAAGTAAACAACAAGAAGATAAACAATTAAATGTTGATGAACAGCTTCTTGTTGTTGACGAGGACTTTCAGATCTGTTGAGGATCTCTTGAATGCACTGAGCTGTAAGACTTGAAGTTAAAACGTTTCAGAGCAGTTCTTTAAGTGTTCGATTGATTCTATATATTTTTCTTTTTTTTTCTTCAGTCTTCAATGGCAGAATTTATAGCAGGTGCACTTCAAAAGATCCGTTGGAGAAGACGAAGACTTAACAGCTCTATTAGGTTGAATGCATTAAATGCATGGGGCTGTCAGTCAGGGATTTCGTCTTCACAGATATCTAGGGCAGGTAATGATTTCTGAGATCTTCAAAGAGTGGGCGATTTACTTGTCAGATCTGAGAGTTGTTGCAGAAACTAGGGGACAGTCTGCTTTTCCTGCTTTCACTGTTCAAGACGAAAAGACTTCCTGTTTTTCGGAAAGTTGCTTTCGGCGGCTTGACATGTCAGGGAATGTCTTGGATTAATTCAAATAAAGATGTTTGAATAAGTTTGAATTAATCCGTTGACTCATTGCTGGATTAGGACACGTCATAGGAGATCAGGTGGACACGAGGTCTACCGATTGAGAGCCTTAAGCAGGACTTCCGGTAAAGCTTGTGGAGAGGTCTTCCGCTGAACCTGTAAAGTCCTATAAAAACTATACTTGGCAAAGTTCTATACACAGTTGCCACGCTAATCGATACGCAGCCCGATTAGCCACTGAAGTATAAAACTAATGTAATGAAATGAACAGATATAAATCTAACATAAGAATCAACACACCTCCAGAGGAAAGCAAATTTGTGGCTCTCAGTAGCCCTAATGGACAACCACCTGCTGATTGGAAAAAGGTTCTGGAAGGCATTTGCAAAATGAGGTCTTCTGAGGATGCACCGGTGGACTCAATGGGATGTGAGAAAGCTGGCAATTCCCTTCCTCCAAAGGAGAGAAGATTTGCGATTCTCGTATCTTCACTTCGTCGGCCAAACCAAGGACAATGTTACTCATGGAGCCATTCAAGGTTCCGCTTGAGAATGATCTCCTTAATGCAGATGCCATTGAGAAGACCGATGAAGCCACCATCAAGAGCTTTATATACCCAGTAGGGTTTAACACTAGAAAAGTGAGTAACTTGAAGAAAATTGCAAACATTTGTCTCATGAAGTACGATGGAGACATCCCTAGTATGCTGGAGGAGTTGCTCCTTTTTCCTGGGATTGGTCCCAAGATGGCTCATCTAGTTATGAATGTAGCGTGGAATAATGTTCAAGGTATATGTGTCGATACTCATGTTCATCGTATCTGTAATCGGCTTGGATGGGTGTCAAGGCGGGGTACAAAACAAAAACTTTATCTCCCGAGGAGACTGAGAGTCCTTGCAACCGTGGTTGCCCAAGGAAGAATGGGTACAAATCAATCCTCTTACGGTGGGATTTGGACGGACTATTTGTACTCCTCTCGGACCTCGGCGTGGGTGTGCAAGGTGTAAATGATTTATGACCTTATGCATTTAAAGAAACCTCAAAACAGTTGTTCACAAATAAGAAGCGTAGCATGGAAAATAAAAATCATGAAGTTGCCGCAAGAAACAGCTTTCAACCGTTTGTTCATCTCTAAGATCTCATCTTCTTAGCCTGCTTTTATTGTCGTAATATAAGCTTTTGTATCAAGCTCTTGTGTTTCACAAGTATCGCCTGCTTTTTGGTTAAGTGGCACCGAAGCCCAATTTTGTTCTTACACCACGCTTTACGATGATGCAACATCAAATTGGCACTGATATTGCAGCATTGGGGTATCCCGCTTGTGCGAGTCCATGTTTAGGAGGGTGATCTCTTTCTTTGAATGTCTGCATTTTCCTCCTGTAAATTATTGATTATTGTAAATTAAGAGGAGAAGAGAAGAAGAAGAATAATATGATTTGGAAGCCTTAACACTAAAAAGGTTAAGCTAGGTATTTATATATATACAATAAGTTACACATAACACCCTTTATAATATCCCTTATTCGCTAACACTCCCCTCAAGCCGGAGCATAAATATCATGCATGCCCAAATTTGTTACTTATATAATGTAACCTATTTCCAACCACCGACTTTGTCGAACATCGCAAGTGATCACCGGACTTGACATAGCTTGTGACAATAATCTTTTGTTGTAGCTTCTCGCGAATGAAATGACAAATAACCTTAATATGTTTTGTGCATTCATGAAACACGTGATTCGATGCAATATGGATGGTCGCTTGATTGTCACACCATAGCCGCATAGGTGTTGAACTACCAAACCCCATCTCCTCAAGTATTTGGCGAATCCACATCAACTCACAAGTCGACTGAGCCATGGCTCTATATTCCGCCTCAACACTGGATCTCGACACAACATGCTGCTTCTTGCTTTTCCAAGACACTAAGTTGCCTCCAACAAATATACAATATCCGTGGTTGACTTCTTACTAATAGGACATTCACCCAATCAAGATCACAAAAACCCTCAACTCTTATGTGCCCATGATCGCGATAAAGTAACCCACTACCGGAGCTCCTTTGAGATATCTGAGGATTCGCATAACGCCTCCCAATGAGTAGATCGTGGAGACGACATAAACCGACCGACTTTACTTATCGCAAATGCAATGTCCGGGTCTAGTCACGCCTAAATAGTTCAACTTCTCTACAAGCGCACGATACCTCTGATGATTCAATTCTTCACCATCATCATCTCTAAGCTTCACATTAGCATCCATAGGAGTCTCAAATTGGTTTTGCCCCTAACATCCCAGTGTTAGTAAGTAAGTCCAAGACATACTTCCGCTTGAGAAAGAAAGATGCCTTGTTTCGAACGGGCAACTTCAATTCCCAAAAAATACTTGAGGTTCCCGAGATCTTTTGTTTGAAATCTTTCTTGAAGGAAAGACTTGAGAGCATAAATTCCCACACTATCTCCGCCGGTAATAACTATATCATCAACATACACAACCAAGAGAATACACCCCTTCGCATCGACGATAAAAGACGAGTGATCACTCCGCACCGCATAAGGCCAAACTCTAGCACAACTTCACTAAATCGACCAAACCAAGCTCGAGGAGATCAAGCTGCACCATACAACAACTTTTTAACTTGCACACCATCCCTCGACTCCCGAACAACAAAACCAAGAGGTTGTTCAAGATAAACCTCTTCGCATGTGTCACCATGAAGAAAAGCATTTTTGACATCTAGTTGGTGAAGCGGCCGGTGGTATGATGCAAAGAAGAGAAACATGCAACGAACGTAAGCCAACTTCACAATCGAGAGAAAGTTTCGGAATAATCCGCACCATAAGTTTGGGCATAACCCTTCGCAACCAGACGTGCCTTCAACCGAGCAAGGGAACCATCAGGATGCACTTTCACTGTGAAAACCCACTTACAACCAATTGCCTTCTTATTATTCGACAAAGGTATCAAATCCCAAGTCTGATTCTCCTCAAGAGCCTTCATCTCCTCTTCCATAGCGGTTCTCCAACCAGGGTGAGCCACTGCCTCAGACACAGACTTAGGAATAGGGTAAGACTCAAGAGAATTAATTAAGGAAGAAGTAGAAGAAGACAAACCAGAGTAACTAACATAGTCAGCAATGGAATATTGTGCACAACTACGCTTACCTTTTCGAAGTGCAATCGGAACATCTAGATCAGATAATGGTGGCACCGGAGTGCTAGGATCTGCAGAAGAGAGGACTTGCTCGGTAGGGACCACATCAGGAGGTGCAGAAGGAGATTGCTCTCGTGGACGGCGAGAGTAAACTTGCTGAATGGGGGGACGAGAGAGAGGTACAGGAGGTGGGACAGGCATTTCGCATCAACGTGATAGACAAGGAAATCATCATTTGAGTCTGAAGAAGATGGGTCAACAGACGATAGAGGATAGAATGAGTCTGATTCAAAAAATGTGACATCAAGGGAAACGAGATAACGATTCAACTCGGGAGAAAAACAACGATACCCTTTTTGAGACCGAGAGTAGCCAAGGAAGATACATTTGAGGGACTTAGGATCCAACTTGGTTATATGAGGTCGATGATCGCGAACAAAGCAAACACAACCAAAGGTCTGCAGTGACACGGAAAACAACGAACAAGAAGGATATAAGACACGATATGGAATCTTCCCCCCAAGAACCGAGGATGGCATCCTATTAATAAGATGACAGGCAGTCAAAACTGCATCAGACCAAAATTGCTTAGGCACATGCATTTGAAAGCTAAGAGCCCTAGCACTTTCCATTAGATGGCGATTCTTTCTCTCCGCCACCCCGTTTTGTTGAGGTGTATCAGTGCAAGAGGATTCATGAGTCATGCCATGGTCATGCATAAAAGTAGAGAAAGGGGTGGAGAAATATTCTTTTGCATTGTCACTACGAAGAATTTTAATAGGCACACCAAACTGAGTAGTAATTTCAGCACAAAAACCACAAAAAATGGAGAATAACTCAGAACGATTTCTCATTAAGTAAATCCAAGTTACACGGGAAAAATCATCGACAAATGTAACAAAATAACGATAACCAAGTTTCGACACTACCGGAGACGGACCCCAAACATCAGAATGAACCAACTCAAACGGGACACAAGCCCTTTTATTGACTCTAGGAAAGTATGAAACACGATGGTGTTTAGCATACTGACACGCTTCACAATTTAATGTAGACAAAGACTCTAAACTAGGACACAATTTCTTCAAATTTGAGAGACAAGGATGACCCAAACGACAATGAATCTGATGCGGTGTAAGGGAAGTGACACTGGAACATGCAACGGGAGAGACAACATCATCCAGCAAGTAAAGCCCTCCTGATTCGTAGCCTCTACCAATAATCCTCTTCGTCGTAAGATCCTGAAAGACACAAGAATCAGAAAGGAATGAGACACTACAGTTGTAATCACGAGTTAATTTAGTGATGGATAGTAAATTGAACGGAAAACCAGGAAGGTATAGGACAGAAGACAACGATAGAGATGGAGTGACACGAGCGATTCCGCTCCCCTGAACACATGCAACAGACCCATTGGCTAACGTGACACTAGGCAATATAGAAGAGGTAAAGGAAGATAAAATACCTGCATCACCGGTCATATGATCGGTAGCACCAGAATCAATGACCCATTTGCGACTCGAGGAGGAAAGACACGCAGTGGGTTTACCTGAATGGACAAGAGTGGCTGCAGAAGAGGAAGATGAAGACGGTTGAGAGACCTGAAACTGGGTATACCTAGCATACTCTTCATCTGACATCATAACCATCTTCTGGTCAGTCAAAGGAGAGGACTGACTAACAGGGTCGGGATGAGTAGCAACATTAGCAAAGCGGTTACTAGTCGGTTTCCCATGTAACTTCCAACAATTGCGTTGCAGATGCCCCGTGTCCCCACAATGGTAACATACCTTGACATCCTGATTCCCACCACGTCCATGTGTATCATCACCACCACGACCACCCCGACCTCCTCTACCACCTCTGCGTCCGCCACCACCACGACCACCATGATCAGAACCTCGATGCCCATGAAATGCCTGTGCGGCAAGAGCAGAAGATTCACCCGCATCCCCCCCAACTGGAGAAGGCGTAGGAGATGTGCGTAAAACCCGCGAGAAAGCCTCAGACAAAGAGCAAATATCAGTACCCGACAAAATCTGCGATCGAGCAGTAGCAAACTCAGGTCGCAAGCCAGCTAAAAAACCCATGACAAGGAGTTGTTCACGTTGTGCCTGCATCTCCTTAATATCAGCCGTAATTGGAAGCAAAGTGCACCATTCCTGAGACAGTTTCTTAAAATCTGCAAAGTACTGAGTCACAGTGCGATCTCTTTGATTCTGTCGAAACACATCAGTGGACAAGTCATACAAACGATTCAGATTATCACGGCCCGAATACAACACCTCCAAATACTCCCAAAGATCTTTGACTGTTTCGGTATGGGAAACTAACTCTGCAACAGTATCAGTCATGGAATTCATCATCTGGCCAAAGAGTAATGCATCATCCCTAATCCAAACCTTCGCATTGTCACCAGTTTTAATATCCGTGAGATGATCACCCTTTTCCATGCCAATCAGACTCTTACTAACCACCTTACGCCACATCATATAGTTTGTACCATCAAGCTTTTTATCTGTAAGCTTATTAGGAGTGGTTATCACTGCTGAAACAGTCTTAGAAGTCGACATAACTCGCTGAACAGAAGAGTCCCAACAAACCAAGAAACCAAACAAGCAGCAACGGAGTTGCAATACACGCCAACCAAGAAAACTAACCACACAGGTGGACTCCCTGAACTGCGGCGAACCAGATGAGAAGAAAATCCCGGCGAAACTCCGGCAGACGCGCGTGGAGTCGAACTCCGGCACCCGAAGGTTTCGGCGAAAGGAACGGTCTCCGCGCCTAGAGACGGCGAACCGATGCAGTGGGGCGTGGGTCGCGCAGCAAACCAGGTGATGGCCAAAAGACGTCGCCACTCAAACGTGCTGGAAACTGACGATGCCTCTGAAACTGCGAACCCTTGCGCGCACAACAAAAAACTTCCGGCACAAACACAACTGCCAAACCACAACCTGGGCTGGCCTATCAATCAAAGGTTGCACACTCCGGCAACTCAGAGCATCGCACAGCCTGGCGACGCCGTAAGGAACGCAACGTCCTTAACGTTGCATGTACAGAGAAAAAAAAAATGGAAGTGAGGTGTATCAAACCAAGTTTGTTATGTAGAAACCTGCTCTGATACCATGTAAATTAAGAGGAGAAGAGAAGAAGAATAATAATATGATTTGGAAGCCTTAACACTAAAAAGGTTAAGCTAGGGTATTTATATATATACAATAAGTTACACATAACACCCTTTATAATATCCCTTATTCGCTAACAATTATTTAATCACCAGAAGCAAGCTAGAGATGGGGAAGACCAAATAAAAACATGGATGAAGATGGTTAACTAGATATGGTGGATTGTGGTTTAATGGAGCATATTACAGCTGATATAACGTAATGGCGATTCTGAAGGTGCCTTTGCTGCTATGAATATCTTATTTGTGCAAGTGTTTGGACGACTCTTACTCGAGTTGAAAAATTAGAAAGAGAAACATTCTTCCACATTTAAAACTTTTCCCTATTTAATTGGGTTTCAACTCTCGTGGGTGAAGTAAATGATGGTATTGAAACACCATGGATGGCACCAATTGTGGTTCTAGTCTAACCAATTGCACAATCAGCATCTTATGAGTGACCTAGAAAATGAGAAAACAAAGTGTACAAATATTCTCAAACTTGCGCTTATATCACATGTTCCATTGGTTGTTCCTCTTAGAAAGGGTATCAAGTGTGGTGGTAGTTCCGTTGTAAGAATTTTACGAAAAAGAAAAAAAAATGTTGCTTAAGCTAAAATTTAAAGAAAAAAAAAAAACATAACGGATCCCTGGTCATTGATCACATTTTTCTACTTCGCTGCAACTCTTTTTGTAAATCAAACTGGTTAATACTACATTTGTCATTTACTCTATATTAAAGTAAAATAAAAAGTATGCATCATTATACTTGATTGGAGCGTAGTGTTTTTTATCTCATTGGTTTGTTGGTTCTCAATATTAAACAACTTCAAATGTATAAACACCCCTGCCAAAGGACATTCATGCAAGCATCTTCAGGTGAGTTTCTAATTTTCATTTTGTTTTTTTCTTTTCATTTTTTGAGTGAGTTCTCTGTGATGCTTGAGTACCGACTGGATAGAGACGTCAGTCTGATCAAAGATACTAGTAGCACCTTCTATTCAGTTGTATGTGCTGGGAGACAGGGGAATAACATATTGGCCGTGCTGACCTTTGTTGTGTGGACTGCAAATGTTGTACCTCTCAGGTCAATATTTGTACACAATAATTATGATTAAGTTCATTATAATTTGATTACGACTTCATGTGTTTGAGTTGCTGGAGTTCAAGAAATGTTTCAACAGAACTAAGGCTTGCCCCAAACGTATACAAGGACGAAGAGAGAATAACAGAAGAAAACCGGAGTACATGTATCTATTGCTACTAAATTTGCCGAAGTTTTGGTTAGTAAAATGAGGGAAGAAAAAATATCTGGTGAAGTAGCAACAGATTCTTGAAGTCAGTTGAACATTTTGTTAAGTGTAGCTAAATTGAATTGCTTGAGATTTGAAGTCATGCAGCGCATTAGAATTATCTTAAACATAACTCGTTCCCTTCCTCTCAAGTTAATTTCTCATTTATCCTTTAATTTACTTGTTTTTTTCTTCTATTCTTGCACTAGTTCACCTTTGTATTTCTTTGCAGTGTTTTCATCCCGACAACGTTGTGGGCATAAAGGCATTTGTTGATCGTTCGTAAGTTAAATTATACCTAAAATGGGAAGTCTTAATATTAGAACAAAGCGATGAACCACCTTAAAATCTCTTAATCTAAACAGTTATTGGTTTAATCCGTTGGAGGTGAAATAAGTAGAATAAAGTTCAAAAAATTTAGGTTTTTGTTAATGAACATTGTTTTTGGTGAGATTGCAGACAATATCCAGATTTGCAACCTTTGCCCTACTATTGAATTGGAAATTACTTGCATACATAAAAAAATACGAGGTAGAAACTCAAATAAATAAATAAAAATAAAATAAAATAAAATAAACTTCTCTCCTAGTCATAACTCACACTGTTCCATTCCAACCATGGCTACTCTAATTTTCCCTTTCTTGTTATTCGTAACCAATGTTTCTATTTCTTCTTCACCGGGTCTGTGACCCCTCTTCCCTTATTCATCTGAGTGTCGTTCCCCCCAAGTTTATAATTTCTCATTTAGCTTTTTCCCTATTCTCTTGCTTTCTCTTTTACTCCTGCATTAATGTCACTCTTTTGTGTTGTTTTGAAGTGCTTTGATTTCGACAACTTTGTGGAAATGAATTCGAGAAGACCTTCATGGCGCTGCCCGCATTGTAATCAATTTATTTGCTTCATAGACATCCGTATTGATCAGAATATGGCCAAGGCGAGTAGTCTATATGCACCATTTTCCATTTTGTTTGAAATTCTTGCTTTCTAATTAAAGCAATTATCACAGGTCCTGAGAGAGGTGGGAGAAAATGTTGTTGACGTGAGGTTCTCTGCCGATGGCTCGTGGAAAACTGTCGCAGAGAGTGATGAGCTCAAAGATAAACCACATGACAAGGCACCTACCGTGCCTTTGCAGCAAGAATCTACAAGCTTCCCCAATGCTCCTGTAGATATTTTGGACCTTACCGATGTCGATGGAGATAGTGAGATGGATACAACAAGTAATCGTTAAAATGAAGATAGAAATCCTTCTCCAGCTACTTTCCGTAGTCAATCTACTGTCAACAATCCATCAGTGTACCAAGTTACCAACAATTCTAGTGAGGTTAATCGACACTCTTCTTTGCATACTGAAGATGGCTTTTGGCCAGGATAGTGATATCTCATGCTTAATCAGATACCCAAAATATTACCAGTGGTGCCTCCGCACCGACCAATGCTATCTTCTCGACTGTGCTAACTGATGCCATTTCTTCTGCTCTAAATTGAGAACTACAGGCTTTTTAAAGGAATGGCATTGCTCCGACCTTGAGTGCTCAGAATCAAATTGCTATTCCCAACAATATGCAGTTACAGCAGTATGGAAACTCAAATATCAGCGAATATGCGAGATTCCCTACTATTGCCAGGCAGGTAAGCAGAACGCTGATTGCAGTGCAGGTCCTTCCAGCTCAGATGTCAGCAGGTGTTTCCAGTAACGTGGAAAGGCAACAGCAATTTTCCAGATCTTTTTTGAATCCACTTTAGGTGTCACGTATGACCTCTTCTTCATCGCAGCAGCAACACATGGGGCCACAAGTAAGAATATTTTTCTTTTTATCCCGAGTTCCTCCCCCCCCCCAAACACCACCAAAATAAAAGAAAAACAAAAGAATCTCATTTTGAAAGTCATATTTTTATAATTTTGTAACTCTTATTCCTATATATACTTCCTTGGATTTGCTTTAAAATGACATCTCTCTCAGCAGACATATAAAAGAAATACTATGTTTTCGACAAGATAGTGAAAAAAGGACAAATAATGAAAATTTTGTACATTTTTGGAATGGAGCTCCTTTTTAGGGACAGACTAAATTGGAAAGTAGGAATCTTTGAGCATGGAAGGAGTATAATGACAATTTGATGTGGTTGTCTTTAGAGTTTAGATCTGGTGTCCGTACATCTAAGTTTTCCTCTTATGCCTAAACATCACTCCGTCTGTTCCTTGATGAGTGTTCATTTTTAGTTTTTTACTAAAATTAAGGAAATTGCCTTTTGTGTCATTTTAGTAGTACATGTACATTAATGCGTTAATGTCCCTAGGACATGATAAGTGCCAAAGGTAATGGACACTCATTTAGGGACAAGAAAATTAAAGAAATGTACAATTGTTTCGGGACAGAGGGAATAATTGTGTAACCATTATTTAAACAAGATTTCGTACATGTGCCTATGGCACGATATTAGTATGGAGATGATCGGTCTCTGTGTTTGAAGTGAGTATGATGCGAATAAATTAATATATGCTTTGAGATTTTGTAGGGGTCAGATCAATGTACACTATACAAAGCAAAGACGATATCCCAAAAACTAAAGAAAAACATATTTTATTGGCTGTAAAATTTTGTAACTCATCCAAAAAGAGTATAATTAAACATCCAAAAGCATTATCTCTTACACACCAACCCAACACCTGTTAATTGAAATAAAGTAAAAAATAAAAATTTCAGACAAAAATCATAAACTAAATTGAATGAGACAGAGTGAACTAACAAAAAACTATTGGAAATCGAAATCACAAAGATTTCAGACAAATAAGGGAAAGTTAGCACAATTATTTAAAAAGAAACAAAATTAAAAATACAAATATTTTTGTAAGGGTAAAATAGACAAGGCCTATTTTATCTTGTTTTCACCTTTCTTGGTCAAAGTAGGTTTTTAAATTAGTTAGTGTTAATTTAGGACTTAGAATTTTGTAATAGATTTAGTTTAGTTAATTTTTGGTAGAAAGATCTCTTTGTAGATTTTGGCTACATCATTTTTAGTAACTAAATCTTGGGAAGTATCCTAGTCAAACCAAGACTCTTTTCTTTCCTCATAATTGGTAAGAAAATCTTGCAAGTTTGGAAAGTTGGTGATTTTTCCATTGAATTTCTAATCCTTTTCCTTGTAGAATGTGGTATCTTTTGCCGTGTGTTTGTAGGGGTTGCTGCATATATATCGAAGGCTAGAATACGGGTTGTAGAAAGAGCTTGCAAGAGAGAATCAAGGCAAGGCGTCTGAGAGCAGAAAACTTAAATATACAGAATCAGTTCTTCCAGAACAAAAGCTCCATTGCTGAAGGCTGTCAATGTTGCAACATTGACAGTAACAACGGTTTTCTGAAAAGCTGTTTTGTGTTTCCTGTTCTTGTTTATAAGGAAGTTGTATTTGTTTATTTCCCACGTTTTGTTTAGCTGTTTTATGTGGGATTTTATTCTCCAAGATACATTGTCTTGTGAGAATTTTTGCTAGTGATTCCACTAAGATTTTTTTTGTGTTAAACTTTGATATTATAGTGAAATTTGTATGGCCTTGAGGCTTGATCTACAAGTATTAAACTTGTAGATTGTTTTTGGTAAAAACCTGATTTCAATCCTACTGCTTGAAGCTGTGATTTTAATCAATCTTCAGTTGCTGCTATTTGCTATTATTTGTTGTTTCATTGTGTTTGCCATTGTAGCTACAATCACAGCTACATTGGTAATCACATTGACCTCTATTGAGAATCCGTGCTTTCACGTTCTTTCAATTGGTATTAGAGCCTTCTCTTGATATCACTAAGAGTTGATTCTGGTTAAAGTCGTGATGGATTCTCAGTATGAGAATGTTGTTCGCCCTCCTACTCTTACTAATGCTAATTACTCTATTTGGAAAGTCAAGATGCGCATCTTCATCAAATCAATTGATGAGAGAGCGTGGCTTGCTGTTTTAAATGGTTGGAGTCCTCCCAAAACAACAGATTCGGATGGTGATGTCAAGGTCACCAAAGAATCTGAGTGGACCAATGATGATAGGAACACTGCTTCCTTTAACTCAAAAGCCTTGTCTGCTATTTATAAAGCCTTAGATACTAATACTTTTAGGGTGATAGCAAATTATGAATCTGCTAAAGATGTTTGGGAGGCCCTTCAGACCTTGTGTGAAGGACCTGCCAGTGTTCGTGCTTCTAAGTTAAGAATGCTCACCACTCAATTTGAAAACACTAGGATGCATGAGTCTGAGGATATCATGACATATTATGGTAGACTTCTTGATTTATCTAATTCTGCACTTGCTTTAGGAGATCCTATTACTAATGAGTGTCTTGTTAGCAAGATGATGAGAACTTTGCCCGAAACGTTCAATGTCAAGATATGTGCAATTGAAGAAGCACATGATATTGACAAGATGAGTTTTGAAAGACTGGTTGGAATTCTTCAAAACTTTGAACTGAACCTAAACGATCAAATAAAACAAAAAGGCAAAGGAGCTTCATCATCTTCTACACCCATTGTGAAAAATATTGCTATGCATGTTCCTATTGATCTCTCATGTGATTTGCTTGAAATTCAAAAGGATATTGATGAGTCTGATTTTGGAGAAGAATCTATTGCTCTATTGACTACCAAATTCAAAAAAAAATTGAAAAATAAGAGTCAAAATAGAACTCCATCATCAAGCTCGAAAAATAATTTCAAACCTGATTCTGGAAAATTTGTTCCCAAAGAAAATTCTTTCCAAACTCCAGAAAAACCCTTCACAAACCCCTTTGCATCAAAATCATCCTACAATGGTAAGAACATTGATTCTATACAATGTAGAGAATGTCAAGGTTATGGTCACTATGCTAGCCAATGTGCAAACATTTTAAGAAAAAAGGGCTTGAATTTTTCAGCAACCTTGAGTGATAGTGATGGAGAAGATCCAGGTGATCTTATCACTCTTAACGTTGTTTATGACTCTGAATCTAAAAGTGCAGATTTTTCAGCCAATGTGACACCCAATGCAGCTACATCCGGAGTCACATCGGCAGAAACAGTGAGCAGAAACAGAGATGAATTCTTATGTTTTAATTCGACAATTCCAGAAGATGGTGGAGACATAGAGTCAGACTTGCTGGAAGGGTACAAGGAGTTGTACAAGGACTGGGAGAAACGAGCTCATCAAGTTACACTACTTGGTAAGGCAAATGAGTTGTTAAAAAAGGCAAATGAGGATCAAAAAGAATGTATAGTAAGGCTGGAAAGTTTGCTAAGCAGAAAGGATGTTGAGATTGAAGGGTCGAAGGAGCAGCTTGCTCAAGCAAAAGAAACCATTACCAAATGGAATTCAAGCAAATAAAAAGTGGATGAAATGTTGAATTCAGGTAGCACATCCAGGTCAGGTATTGGTTTTATTCCTAAGGTTTTTGTAAGAGAAGGAGAAGGAACGTCTGGAACTAAACAGACTGATCAAAGTTTTCAAGAAACTGTTTTCTTTGAAAAATCGAGAATAAGAAAGAAAAATTTTGTTTGTCACTTCTGTCATAAGGCTGGTCACATACAACCCTTTTGTATTCTGAAAAAGGCTATGTATGAGGATGAAATAAGACAAGCCTTCTTAGGAAAAACTCAGATGCAGAATCGTATGAAGCAGCCAATGCGACAGCCAATGCAGCAACATTGGCAGTCACATTGGAAGTCTCATCCGAAGGCTCATCAGAAAAAAAAATTCAAAACCACCAACCCAAAACTGTTAAACAAATGTGGGTTCCCAAAACTTGTGATGATAAGTGTAAAGCCAAATATTGTGAGCCGTTTGATATATGTCCTGGTGCTACAATGTCACATGATGAAGTGTGCAATGTTACTTTCACTTCATTAAAATCTCATATTGCTGGATCTTGGTATTTTGACAGTGGGTGTTCTAGACATATGACAGGTTCAGTTGAGAATTTGAAAGAATATGTGAGTATCAATGGTGGGTCAGTGACGTATGGTGGTGGTGCCAAGGGGAAAATAGTTGGCAAAGGAACATTGAATGTTGAAGGCCTTCCAAGTCTCACGAATGTTTACCATGTGGAAGGACTTAAAACAAACTTAATCAGTATAAGTCAGTTGTGTGATGATGATCTTCAGGTAAGGTTTGACAAGAATTCGTGTGAAGTTTTTGATCATACTAACAAATGTCTTCTGACAGGTACAAGATCATCTGATAATTGTTACATGTTCAACAATAACCAATCATGTCAAAAAACAAGTCTTGATGTTATAGATCTTTGGCATCAGAAACTTGGTCACATGAGTTTTCGTAAGCTCCATGAGCTTGTGAAACATGATGCTGTTAAAGGTTTACCAAATTTGGAAAAGAATTATTCAAAGGTATGTGGCCCCTGCCAAAAAGGTAAACAAACCAAGGCTTCACATCTTCCCATAACACAATGCACCACATCTAGATGCCTAGAGATGATCCACACTGACCTTATGGGTCCCATTGAGGTAGAGAGCCTAGGTAGAAAAAAATACATCCTTTGCATGTGTGGATGACTTCTCTAGATACACTTGGGTAATATTCTTAAGAGAGAAGTCTGAAACTTTTGAGGCATTCAAAATTTGGTACACCCGTGTGATGAACTTGTATGATCTAAAGCTTATTAGAATTAGATCAGATCATGGCACGGAATATGAAAACTCATCTTTTTCTAATTATTGTGCCTCCAATGGCATCTCACATGAATTTTCTGCTCCCAAAACTCCACAACAAAATGGAGTGGCGGAAAGAAAGAATAGGACATTACAAGAGATGGCTAAGGTGATGTTAACCTCAAAAAATTTGGCTAAACGTTTTTGGGCTGAAGCCTTAAATACTGCTTGTCACATTGGAAATAGGGGTTTCTTAAGACCAGGTAGCACAATGACTCCTTACGAAAATTTTCTTGGAAAGAAACCAACCTTGAAATACTTTCATGTTTTTGGGTGTGTATGCTACCTTCTCAATGATAGAGACCAACTTTCCAAGTTTGATTCTAAGAGTGATAAGTGTGTTTTCATGGGATATTCTACAAATAGTCGGGCTTACAGAGTTTTTAATCTACGAACTAAGACTATTATGGAATCCATGAACATTGTTTTTGATGATCTAACCGATCTTGGTCACAAAACTGTTGAAGGGGATGTTTCAGGGATTCTAGATTTTGGAGATTTTGAACCAGAAACAGCTTTGAATCCAGAATCCAAAGTAATCGAAAAGGTTCAACAGATTCGGCAGCAGATGAAGAGATTCGAGGATGTGTCACCCAATGTGCTTCTGAATGCAGGCTACATCGGAAGTCACATTGAACGTAAAATGCGTAAGGTGAAACCGCCAGAATGCATTCGAATCAGAAGACATTCGGTCAGTCGATCGAACAGAAATTGATATTCCAAGCAAGATCCAGAAGAACCATCCTTTCACTCAAATCATAGGTAACATACATGATGGTGTGTCAACAAGAAGGAAAGGTAAAGTGGATTACAAGAAACTTGCATGCATGTCCACACTTGAATTTGATGAAATACATGCTTCATGTTTTGTTTCCACTATTGAACCTAAAAATGTGCAAGAGGCTCTCAAGGATGAAAGCTGGATAAATGTCATGCAAGAGGAACTAGATCAATTCACAAAAAATGATGTTTGGTATCTAGTTCCCAGACCCACTTCAATAAATGTTATTGGAACAAAATGGATTTTCAAAAACAAAACAAATGAAGTGGGAGAAATAATAAGAAATAAAGCTAGACTTGTGTCTCAAAGGTATACACAGTGTTGAGGGTGGACTTTGATGAAACCTTTGCTCTCAGTAGCCGCATTGAGTCCATTCGTCTGCTTCTTGCCATTGCGTGTTTTCTTGACATAACTCTTCAACAAATGGATGTGAAGAGTGTATTCTTAAATGGCATTCTTGAAGAAGAAGTTTTCTTTGAACAACCAAAAGGCTTTGAGGACCCTCAAAAACCCAGTCATGTGTTTAAACTAAAAAAGGCTTTGTATGGTCTCAAACAAGCTCCTAGAGCTTGGTATGGGAGGCTTACAGACCACCTTTTACAAAGTGGGTTTAGAAGGGGAGAGGTGGATAAAACACTTTTCATTCAAAATCAAGACAAACACATTTTGATAGCTCAAATCTATGTTGATGATATTGTGTTTGGATCCACCTCCAAGTCCCTGGAAAAAGAGTTTGTTAATTGCATGACTTCCACGTTTGAAATGAGTATGGTTGGGGAGTTGACCTACTTGTTAGTAATTCAGATTAAACAATCACATGAAAGGGATGTTCATATCTCAAGCCAAGTATGCTCTTAACTTGGTGAAGAAATTCAATCTTGAGAATGGAAAACATAAGAAAACCCCTATGGGTACATCCAATAAAATCAATAAAGATGAAAAATTTGAAAGTGTTGACTCTACCTTATATAGAAACATGATTGGAAGTCTGTTGTATTTAACTGCCACCCGTCCAGATATTATGTACAGTGTGTGTTTGTGTGCTAGGTATCAAGCAAACCCCAAAGTCTCTCACTTGAAAGCAGTAAAAAGAATAATTCGATATGTTGGTGAGACTTATGGCATGGGTTTGTGGTATACTAAACACACTAACACCAATCTTGTTGGGTTTAGTGATGCTGACTGGGCTGGCAGTGTTGATGACATGAGAAGTACATCTGGTGGATGTTTTTATCTGGGAAATAATCTGATTTCATGGTTTAGTAAGAAACAAAATTGTGTAGCCCTATCAACAGCTGAATCTGAGTATATAGCTGCTGGTAGTGGATGTACACAACTTTTGTGGATGAAACAAATGATCAAAGATTATGGTTTACACAGTAATATATTAACCATGTATTGTGACAACACAAGTGCAATAAGCATAGCTAAAAATCATGTTCAACACTCTAGAACAAAGCACATAGACATAAGACACCATTCCATTAGAGACTTAGTTGAACAAGGCATTGTTTGCATTGAACATGTGGGAACAGAAAACCAATTGGCTGATATTTTTACTAAGAGTCTAGATTTTGAGAGATTCATAAATCTTAGGAAATCTCTCGGTATGTGTGCCATGTAATCCCTCACTTGTCTGTAAAAAAATAAAAAAAAAATTAGGCATCTTGCATTGTTTTTTGGGGGGGCACACTAGTTTCACTCTGTATGTATTAGTACCTTTATTTGATAGTCTTGGTTATACATTCAATATGTATTGTGATCTTCTTGCTCAAATTCTCCACACCAATCTCCCAAAGAAAAATTGTGTTGAACTTGAAATTTATTTTAACCACAAAGGAAAGAGCTACCTTTTGAAATTTTTGGGATGCTGCAATTTATCAAAGTACTATGAAACTTAGGTTCTCATGGGTTGATCTTGAGAAAATTGACTCCCCTTAATTGAAAAAGTGTGAAAGCTACCTAAAGGAAAAGAGCTACCTATGAACAAGGTTGTGGCACCTTTCTTTTGGGACTATGAATCCTCGGATTTCATGGGTTGATCAAAAAGTTAAGTGGCTTCCCTTGGTAAATAGTGTGAAAGGTTCCTAGTGGTGTTTGTTGAATTAGCTTGAAATAAAGTAAAGCTATTCTTATAGGGAAATAAAGTACCTATTGTGATTTTGGGAGTATGTGTGTTAATTTGGTGAAGAAAAGATGAGAATTTGGACATAAAATCACAATTTTGGCGAATGTGTTTTCCAATGCAGCTACATTGGGAACTACATTCAGATGATCTAGACATATCACATGTCACATGTGTGTGGTTGCATTCTTTCATTTGTTTATTTATTTGCTCATGTTAGGCATGTATTCTATGTCATATTGTTGTTGCATATCAGCCTCTTATGTTTCTGATTCAACTAATTAGTGCACTATTGCTTCATTGTTCATCAAGTCAATATCTTATGTGGATGTCTAATCTGTTGTGCTCTTCATGAGGATCAGAACTGGTAATATTGACTGTGTTTGGCAGACTTGTGTGATTACAATTTTGGTTAAGTATGTATTGTGCATTCTTAAAATACTTGATCAATTTTGTACAATTCAAAATTTTTGAAATCAGATATTAGTTGTTGGTTTATTTCATTAAATTCTCCACATATTTCTCATGATCTTAACAACAGATTTTTATCATATTTCTATTGGAGGTTAGCATTTGATTTTTATCCAAATCTTTGAAATTTGATTTTATGTTTAAGTCTCCCCACCTTCTCTCACATTAATGACTCAACGACTAATTGAGTTTAGTGGAGTATTAGTGTTAATTTTGCAGAGAAACAGGTCACTCTTCACAAAAGCTATCTTCTTCATATTCCGGCGATCAAATCCAGTTTACCTCATCTTCCGAATCCAGTTTCTCTCTTCATCTCATTCTTTCTCCATCTAAGAATCTTCCAATGGCCTCTTCTTCATCAATTCCTAAATCTCCAAGAACAAACTCACCCGCTAATGTAGCCCTCAATGAAGCTACATCCAGCCCCCTTTTCATCACCAGAAAATCCAGCCACCGCAATGATAGTGGCTCAGTCTTTCCCCAAACCTCTGACAATAATCCTTCCAGGCGAAAAGGGTAATGCAATCGATGTAGATAATCCTGGGGATCTATCTGGCTTTTCTCCAATCGGTAACCCTAGCACTCGTTATCAAAGAGGCTTCGTGGTATACCCTCCAACTATGAGAACCCTAGTGTAGCTGATGTTCAAGCAGCCAAGAAACACAAGGTTGCAAAAGGTATTTTTGAAGAATCGGTGGTAATTGAAAGCGACCCAGAAGACGAAGATTTCATCCCGCCGACTGGCTTAACTCCTTCTGTTCAAGAGACCTCATCTCCACCGGCTTCACCTACAATTACTCCAGCTCAGGCAGAAATCAGGGATGATGATTATCCTATCCCTTCTCCCCGCATGGTATTTCCAACAGAATCATCTCCACAACCACAAAAATCATCCAATGTTGAAGTTAGTTCCCCCTCTGCCTCACATGATGATATCACTATTTCTGATGAAGACGATACACTGGCTGAGTATCTGGTCAAGCTGAAGAATGTGTCTTCTTCCCGGTCTGGTCCATCTCAACAGCCTCAGCCAGAAGCTATGCCCAGACAACCCAGTTCATCAGACGTTGATGACAGTTCTGATAAGAATTTTCAAAGCAAAGAAACAACTCCTGAAGTCAGTGACGATTCAGAAGAAATCCCTGTTAGATTCACTCGTAGTCGGCTTGCTGGTACCAATGTGTGAGGTTCCCGGGATGTGCTCCCGCGCCCCGCGCGCCCTTGGATAGGGGTGCGCGTACGTGCGGATGCGGGACACCACTGCTCTCGTTCCACCCTCCCTTGTTTAGGGGAAGACGAAATCAAAAGTGCGAGAGGAGTGCTGTCTATATTAGCACGTTGGAATGTGCCTCGGTTGCCTTGAGTGGATTTTGTATCCAAAATGGGAACTAAAGGTTTCCTCATGTCAGGTTATCCCTTATTTCGGGGATAACAGGATATGGGAATGCATTACCTTTCCATTCTCATTCTCCTCTTTTATCTTTCAGGGGAAAATAGAGAAGTGCAAGAAAAGATATTGCGACGCCCCCACTTATGGATTTATTAAAATAGCCTTATGGCCCAGTCAGATCACTATGGGAGCTATGGGTTTCCCGCATCAAGTTATCCCTTGTTTAGGGGATACCAGGATATGGGAATACATCACCCCTCCATTCCTATACCTCCCTTTTTTAGGGGAGAACAGGAAAGTGCAAAGAGGGAATGTTGCGAGGCCCCACTGGATCTGAAAGTTTTAGAGTCGCCACCTTTATTTTAAGGCAAAAATAAAGGAAAACCAGAAAAGAAAAACCAGAGATTTTAGAAAGCGGGTTCGGGGGCTAAGTTACGAGTTGGGAAGGTGCTAGGCACCCAACTCGCCCTTTCGGTCTCAAAACGTTTTTGGCTGAAGTATGCTCATTGTTATATTTATTTAGCAAATAAATAAGGTCTTATTTTGACAAGGGAAAATTAAACAGATACATTCGTGGCTACATTATTTACGGACTCGCAGCCGTCTCCTTCCAATAATTACAAACACATTTAAGAATATTTGGCCATTATAACGGCTCTTTTACAAAATATTTCATATTCTAATCCGGGCAGCACAACGGCTTATATGGACTACATTGCGCCAGATTTAAATAACAACTTTCGAAAATAAATAAATAAAAGACATAAAATATAAAAATAACAACGCCCTTAAAGGTTTTACCTTTTAGAGCGGCGGTGTGCTCACTCTGTCCTCTTCGGGAGAGGGAGTCTTTTTTGTTTTGAATTGAACTGGATGCTTGATTTGATTGATGTTTTGAGGTTTGGGCTTATCAACTCGGGCAGAGTGACATCTTTATTTGGGTAGGTTTTGGCCTTTTCAGTTGGGCGGAACCTAGACTTAGTTTTTGACTTTTTTAGCTCGTTACTCGGGCAGAGTAACGGCTTACTTTGGGATTTTGAATTTGGGGATTTGAGGTGGATACCTAACAACTAGGCTAGGGATCACTTATAACCTATGGGTTTTTATTTTGGCAGAGTTTGGACGGGGTTTGGAGACTACAGGGGCTTCCACTCACCTATCTCGCACCTCTCGTACTATTGATCGAAGGAAAATCGAAGCAGAGCTTCGCTGCGATTAAAAATCGCGAATGAGAATTGTCTTCGAAAACTGATGCCGGGGCCTCTTATTTATAGTTGAGTTTAGGGACACGGCTGGCATTCTCCAATTTCTTCTCCGTGCATTGACAGCTTGTACCGTGCGCATAAGGACTTGTACCCATTTGATCGTGAGAGAAAGCATGAAAGAATGCTTGGTGCGGCCAAGCTATGCTTGGTGCGGCACCAAGCTGCCTTTGAAGTTTGAAAATTTGTCATTTTAGCCCCTGCAGTTCACTGTTTTGCGCATCCTGCTTTTTCTTTCGCATTTTTGACTCCTGCAACTTGACATTTGTTAAGTTTTAACAGTTCTTGATATTTTATGTCAGTTACATACCAGGGGTACGAAATTGGGGTGTCTACAGAGCCCCTCAACGATGGAGTCTACGGGTAACCTTACGGCTTACTGAGTAGACGAACGTCGTTGATAAACAAGAGACTCTCCAATTTCGTTCAATTAAGAACGGGAGAATGCAATTGGTAGCAGTTATAATGCACAGGAATATGCTATCCAAACTCTATAACCTAGACATCTTTAGTCGGTTATAAAAAGTTATCGCAGTTTTAAGCAGATGTGAATTTAATGTGCTCTGATGGTCGAACCTACTAATGTAGGCTGCCTACGTATTCCCTATTAAAGGAAATCAGAACAAGCGTAGTTCAGGCCAAAACCTCAAACTACTGGAAAAAGATTTTTTGTGTTTTCGAAAAAAGCCGTATTCTTCCGGTCCGAAACCGTTGTCAAATACGGTATGAAGATTCGAATGTTTTTCTGTTACCACCTTTCAACCGGTCAAGACCTTGTAGTTGAAACGTGTTAAGAAAATTTTCTAATTATGTCTGGGCCTTGATCGTTGTCTTGTTTCCAGACATAACCCGAAAATTTTCAAATATCCAGAAAACTGTGCCTGACTAAAGATCCGTCGCCGAGCATGCTTTTCTGTTACCACCCTTTCAACCGGTAAATACCTTGTAGTTGAAACGTGTTAAGAAAATTTTCTAAGTTATGTCTGGGCCTTGATCGCTGTCTTGTTTCCAGACATAACCCGAAAATTTTCAAATATCCAGAAAATTGTGCTTGACTAAAGATCCGTTGTCGAGCACGGTGAATTGATCATTCTTCAAATATTTTCGAAAATTGTGAAGTGGAAAACATTCTTTTTTCCTTCCTTTTCTCTCTCTCTCTGGTTTTTTTCTTTCTTTTTTTTGGTTTTTCAAATATTCCTCTCTTTTTTTTTTGTTTTTGAAATATTCCTCTTTTTTTGTGTTTTTGAAATATTCTTCTTTTTTTGTGTTTTTGAAATATTCCTCTTTTTTTTTTTTGAAATCAAAACTCAATTTGAAAAAGAGTTTTTCTTTTATTTGAAAATAAAACAAATTTTCCTAAAAAAGGGAAATTATTCTAAAGTCAGGGTAGGAATAATGTACCTGACTTACCTTTTGTGCCCGGGTGGTTGCCGCAGTTTCGGCTGATTCTGGCATTTTGCTACTCTTGCTGGGGAATTTATTATCTTTTTTTTTTTTGACGGTCGGACCTATAAAGATAGGCTGCCTACGTATCCTTTTTCAAGGAATCAGACCGAATGTAGTTCGGCCATGTGGGGAACTTTATTTTCGCTCACTTCTTTGCCCTTTCTTGTCATTTTTTTCTTTTTTTTTCTTTCTTGGGGATGTCATTTCCTTTGTCCTTTGATGAATGGTTGCAAATTCGGTTAACAAAACTAACTTTGTTAACTTTCTGTTAGGCTCAGGGACCATTTTGGAAACTTTGAAATCTGAGGACTTGAGTGCTGCAGCTTCAAACTTTGGAGGGGGAAAAGGGAAACTTCCCTTTTTCCTCCCTTAAGTGACGGGAATTTGAGGAAGGAAGCTACTGCTTCTTCTTTCCTTTCTTTTCTTCTTTCATTTCTGCTGCTGCTCATCGCCATTGCTACTGCCTTCTGCCTTCTTTCTTTTTATTTTCTCCCTTTTTGCTCATTTTCTCGATTTTCCTCCGCCAATTTCAGTGTTTTGCTTAGCAGATGGCTTCTTCTTCACGATCCAGGAAGGGAAAAGCACCGGTGCGCCCAGAATCTGGTGGGAAGAGGAGAGAACCTCCTAGCTTGGTTCGGAACCGGGTCAATTACACGTATTCTGAGGACGACTGGGGTAACCTTCTGCGAGATCGGGACACCCACATGTCCAATTTTCCCTTAACCGCTGTAAGATTTCTTTTTTCAAGCAATTTTCCTGGCTATTCTTCAGATCTGCTAAATTCCTCTTTTTTTTTTTCAGGTTCGCAGGAAACTTGATAGGATTCGGGTATCATATGGTGATGTAGGTGACATTTATAACATGTTACCCAAAGATGCTCAAGTGTTGGTGGAAAGCTCGGGTTTTAGTACCTTCTTGCGTTCCTTTACTCATTTCACCAGCTTTCTACCTATTTTCGACGTGCTCAGGGACTTCTGGTGGGACACCACCCACACTTTCCACTTCAGCTGGGGGGAGGCAACCATGACCCCTTGCGATTTTGCTGCTATTACAGGAATCCCTACCAGCATAGGGGAGACCTTGGCTTTGGACTTCACTCTCCGACATCGTAGGGAGGAGATCATAGACCTCCTGGGCTTTGAACCTCGTTTCAAATCATCGGATGAGATTTACATTAGCAGCGTTCGACACTGGCTCGTTAATAATGCTGGGCTGGTACCAGCTGATGATGAGGCCGCTATTACTCGAGTGGCTCGAGCTTTTCTTTTCTTCTTCCTTGGCTCATCACTTTTTGCCAACTCTTCGGTCACCCTGAGAGCTTCCGTCTTAGCTTGCCTTGCAGACTTTGATCGGATCCCTGCTTATGATTGGGGACAGGCTGGTTTTGCTAAATTATATGCTTCCATGGACAGAGTCAGTCGAAATGATTCATCGACCCTGAATGGGTTTGCCCCGGCGTGGGAGGTACATGCCTTTTCCTGCTTTTTCATTTACACATTTTTTTTTATGTATCATCATTTTTTTTATATTTTTTTTATCACCATTTTTTTTTGACAACATATTTATTTTTTTTCTTTTTGTGCAGTGTCAGGCTTTTCATTCTTCGATTTTCGGGGCGCCTCATTCGGCACGGTCTACCAAATGCGTGTCCCAATATGTTGATAGTATGCTTGAGGTCGATTTGAGCGACGACGGTGGTTGCAAAACCGAGAGGAAAAGTGGAAGCCGGAGCGAATTGTTGGCTCCAGTCCTGGCTCAGTAAATTTTCTCCCTTGGGAGAGCTCGGAGGGTCATTATCATATCGCTCGACGCTCGGTAGTTGCTTAGAATATTGATGGTTTCCATCATGGTAGATTCTACAGTATATGGGCGGCGGGTGAATCGTCGGCACTAATATTTTCTCGATGGCTCGGTGGTGCCTCCTTGGCCTCTGCTTGGGTGATAGAGCTTTGTCATTGTCAGAGGTCTCAATATTTGGGGAAATACCTCGTTCTGCGACGATTATCCGGTGATGTCATACGAGGATTTCACGAGATTAGAGCTGCATCATCCCCCTCCTCGTGCTCTGTTGTGCCCGAGGCGACATTCGATCTTTGCTACTAGGCACAGGTCATCTACTTCACGTCTCGGCGAGAACGATGTTCCGAGCCCGATGATATTTTCTCTACTTTTCAGTATGAATGGGGCGGTGGACTAGTAGAGCAGGTTCTTCCTGATGTCGAGATCCCAGAGGTGCGTCGCGTCCCGGAGCAGGCTCGTTCGGTAGACACATCCACCTTTATTGTCTCTTTCCTTTATTTTTCTTTATTTATGCGCATACTTTTTTTTTATGCACACTCTTTTTTTCTCTTTGAGACTGACATTTTTTTTTATTCATTTATTTTTTTTATTTTCACTTCTTTTTTTTTTAGGTGAATGTGTCTACTTACAAGAAACTACTGCGGGGATTCTTCAGTATCAGTAAATTATATCAAAAGTTGACTGATGAATTTTCTTGTAAGGGGAGCAGCTCAGTGCGGCGGCCCAGACGTCGAGATGACAATGATGATGATGATGACGACGATGATGATGGGTCAAACCGCGGCCGAGGCAGAGGTCGAGGAATCGTAACGAGTCCCAGGGTCAGGGGTGGTGGTGTTCCCAGAAGCCAGTCGTCCCGAGCACATTAGCCTTTGACTTCCTGCGAACATTAGTATCTCCTTTTTTTTTCTTTTGTATTTTTTGTATTTTTGTTTTTTTCTGTAAAAGAAACCTATACAAACATTATGAAATAATGCAATATAATGTATATGATGCAATATGTTGCACATGCAAGGATAAATTCACACAGAAAATAAAACTATATCAGACATCTAAAATGTAATGGCACGTCGTACTTTGGAAAAGGGATTTTTAAGAATACACCTTTGGATAAGAGCGGGCTTTTCGGGTGATATTGGATCGGAAAGATGGCCGAATCTCTTATTTTCTTTCGGTGCATCGTGGTTGTTTAGTCCGTGGCCGTAGCTTCCTTTATAGGTTTTTCTTTTCCTTCCACGATCAGACACAGGAGCAGTGGATTGTCGGAGCACCAAACCAGGATTCCAGGCAGAATTTTCATCGCACAGTGGACTTCTCTGGTGCTGCCAATGCCAACCATGGTGCGGCACCAAGAGGCTTCTTGGTGGCACCGTGGTTTTCCTATGCAGACACTATTTTCGTCACTATTTGGGCACTATGCGCTGAGTTGTCCGTCTTCTTCGTTTGCGGTATAAATTCTGGCGAAAACGAGCTCAGTTCTTCGCCAATTCAGTTCATTCTTTCCTTCTAAACTCACCATCCTCTGTCTCTGCTTGCCATAGCCTTATTCAGCCACCATACTCAGAAGCTAACACTTCTCACATCTCTTATAAATGGCCGCCCGCATTCCTACGGCTCTGGAGATTGAGGTTTATGAAAATGCTCTGGATTTCTGGATTCTTTCGTTGCGATCTGACGAAAGGGATTGGTTCGAACATCTTTTCGGATTCAGGTGCCTTTTATCCTGGCGGAACGTCATAATTAATTGGGACATGCTAAGGGGAGCCGCCAGGTTTTGGTCTCCTACGGATCACTTGTTTAATTTTGGCATGAACGAGATGTGTCCCACCTTCGAGGAGTTCTGTGCTATGCTGGGCGTGGCACCTACCCGTCAGATCGCGGTACCTGCCTACAGAAGGCGTCGTACATGGCTATTAGGGAGCTCTTCAATTCTACGCGCCGGGCTACTCCAGGATTCATCAATGGGGACTTTTTTAACTTGATGGTTCTTCCTGAAGCCTTCACAGAATATATTGAAGATGACATGGACTATCAGCGGCGTAGATTAACAGCACTCTTTCTTTGCCTAGTAGGGAGATATCTGGTAGTGGGTCTACCCGGATTAGTAGATGAGCGGGTCATAGACTTAGCATTACAGGCTCGGGATCGCCGGCTGAACATCGTTCCGGTGATTTTGGCGGAGACTCAGCGGGCTTTGCTTGCTTTCTTCTTTGGGAATGAATTGTTCCCTACTGGCAGTCCAATTCTGATCCATATGTGGCTGGAAGAGCACTTCCTTTGGGTCCAAGCTCCCGTGCCTTTCGGGGCTCCTTATGATCCTTCTTTTTATGGAATGCGCGGGCATTTCCCCCAGACTAATTATTCTGATATAGACTGGACCAATCATTTTTATCATCGGGGCTCAATGGATATAGTGCGGGTTGTTACTTGTTTGGAGATCGGCTTTTCTGCCACTACGTGAGTACGGCCAGGTGGTGATCTTTGGGCCTTTATCGGACTTCCTTTTTATCGGCGGCAGGATCTTGCGACAATTTGGCGGGCTTGAGGTGATCAGACACTTCCCGCCCCTATTTACGTGGGGAGGATCTCGATGATCGTGCAGGTCACTGCCATCCGGGCATGTGGCACAGAGATGCTGAAAGGTTGGAGGCAGCATACCCCTATTCAGATTATATGTTTTTATCTCTTGGGTATCTGGCATGGGTTATGGTGGCTGCTGAGGCAACGTCTCGCACCATTCGGCATAATTTGAGATATATACTGGGCCGTCATATAACCAATGGAGTGGATGTTCGCCTCGGAGGTGGCGAGGACATATAGTTCGAGGATTGGTTGTTCCTCGAGCTTTAGAGCGAGGAATTCGGCGGGTTCATGGTCTTGATGCTCGAGCGGCCTGGGCGGATCTTGCGGGTCCCGGCAATACTTCCGCAGGTGAGTGATGTTGGTCAACGGCCTAACCCATAGGAGCAGGCTGCTGATCCTCCCCCAGGCGGTTGGGAGTGCGGCTCGGGCGAGGTGGTCATGAGCTTCGCGGCTAAGCTTGCAACGCGGAGGAAACGACCACAGGAACAAGGGGCCGGTATTCCTCTCCCCCCCACCTTTATGGGGTCTTTGGTCTCAAGCCCGATGAAGCGAGGTCAGAACAGCAACGGTGCTCGGGAAAATGGAGATCTTGATGATGAAGAGGGAGACACATCTGGTGGCTCTCATCTTTGATAGTCTAGAGCTTCTACAGCCTCATGAGAGGTATATGGGCCGACTCGGTGGGCCTTGTGAACTTGATGGGCCGCTTCGGGATATAGGCGCAAGAAAATGATTGTTTACGGGGAAAACAGGAGGTATAGAGCGGTATAGATATGTACAAATGCAAATAATGTATAATATAAATGTCTTAATAAGTATTCCTAAGTTGCACCTTAGGACACAATAAAATTATATTTTAGTGTTTTAATGTGATGTTTTTTGTCGTGGTCTTTCTCTTTTGTCGGTCAGCCTTTGATGTCTTTGAAGATTGAGGTAGTATGCGTGATGGCTTCAAATAATGCCTTCCCTCTCCTTTTATTTTTTTTATTCTTTTGTTTTATTATTATTTTTTATATGCTCTAATTTTTGCTAGACCGCCCTTAGGGTTTCGACCGCGAGCTCTTTTTTTTATATATATTTTTTTATGCTCTAATTTTTTACCTAAGCCCTTTCGGGTTTCATCATAGCGATCTTTTTATTTATATTATTTATATATTTTTTATATATGCCTAATTTTTGCCTAGACAGCCCTTTCGGGTTTCGACCTAGCTGGTGGAGAGAAGCTTGATAGGCCCAGACGGGATGGCTCGAGGCGTAGTACCTTTTTGAGTTTGTCGAGGTTGAAGGGGAATTTGGACAAGGTCTTCCCCTTCTGGTTCGTAGAAACACGGCACCTCTGATCGGATCTCATTAACAATGTGGTTTCCATCAGTGAACCATTTTCCCCTAGTATCAACATAACTAGGGGGTTTTTCTCAGCACAAGATCTCCAACTTGGATATTACGGCCTTTGACTTTTATTGGCTTCGAGGCGTCACGCCTTTGATACGCTTGGGTATGCTCAAGGCTAATAGGCGTCGTTCTTCGATTAGGGCGGGTTCTTCGTATCGCCCTTTGACCCGATCAATTTACGATATATCGACTTCCATCATCACTCTTAATGATGGAATTTCCACTATCTATTGGTAATTACCGCTTCCATGCC